>JAWZSL010000027.1:4725000-5305000 GCA_034769285.1 Lutjanus argentimaculatus
TTTTTAGAAACCATGCACGTTGTGACCTCCAGGCTAAAGAGGAAAGGATCATCCAGATTGTTACCAGCAATAACTTCAAAAGCCAGGATCTGTGATGGTATGTAGGTGTGTTAGTGCCCATCATGGCTAACTGTCACATCCGTAAAGGCACCATTGATGCTGAAAGACAGGCAACGTATGCTGCCATCCAGACGACGTCTTTGTCTCAGACGTCCCTGATTGTTTCAGTAAGACTGTAGCGACTTCAGGGAACAAAAGAGTCGCTGAGGGGCTGAGGCTGACTTGTCTGGCCTGTCTGACGGGCTCAACAAAAACATTTAACTCTCTATTAACAGAAAACAATGATCAACTTATAATAATGTGCACAAACTCTTAATCAAAGTGATCACAGCTATCAAAGAAACAAACGACCCAGCGCACCCTCTCTTTCTCACTGACCACAAAAGGTGAGCAGGTGCCAATATTAACATCAGTGTCCCATATCCACGTGACCTTTTAACTCCCTCATCAGCATGATCACACAATAGCCTAAATGATATAATAAATAATAATAAACACCAACATATAAACCATAACATGCACCTTATACCTGCACGAATTCATTCATGGCTCCTACAAAGACAATGTCAAGACACATTCTGCAGGTGTTCCAGCAGCGTGGCTTCAAAACAAAAGAGTTCAGGCAGTTCAGACCTGTCTCACACTGAAAACATGTGGTGCTTTATGAAGTGCAAAATAGGACAACAGAGACCCTGGACTGTTGAGCACCTGAAGTCGTATATCAAGCAAGAATGAGAATTTTCAACTTCAACTCAATTTCAACTTTCAGAAACTTTGGCAGTTCGTGCTCCCAATTCCCAAACTGAATTTTGTTAAAAGAAAAAATGATGTATCACAGTGGTAAACATGCTCCTCTCCTAACTTTTTTTGGAACGTGTTGCAGGTATCAAATTCAAAATGAGGGAATGTTTACAAAAAAGTATAAAGTTTAGCAGTTTGAGTATTAAATATCTTGCCTTTGTGCTGTATTCAGCTCAATACAAGTCAAAACAACGTGGCAAATCATTGCATTCTGTTTTTAATTTACATGTTACATAACATCACATTATTTTGGAATTGGGCTTGTAGAAGTGCCAATACATATCTATAAAAAAAACTCCATTACAAGTAATAGTCCTGCTTTCTAATGTGCACTTAAGTAAAACTACAGAAGTATCAACTACAAAATATACTTAAAGTATCAAAAGTAAACATTCTCATAATGCAGAGTGGCTAAGGATCATTATTAATGATGCATTATTCTATATTAATCGGTACTTTAATGTTGTTGATGGTCAAAGTGGACATTATCTTAAGTAGTTCATATACTTTTGGGAGTGTAATGTGTAACAATGCATCATATTTTATCAACAGACCATTTGTTTTGAATGTAAAATTTTAATTTGGAAAATAAGTGACGTCAGGTAAATGTAATGAAGTGTAAAGTACAATATTTCTCTCTGAAATGTGAAATAGCATAAAATGAGAATGCTCAATTTAAGTACAAGTGCATGAGTACTTGAGTAGATGTACTTAGTTACTTTCCACTACTGGTGACATGCATCCATGTATACATACATGCAGCAGAGCAACTTTAGCCAACAAATGGGGGAAATATTGGGGAGGATTTTTTTAGAAGGTGAGAGGAAGGGCTCAGGTATATAAAGTATGTGTGTGCATAAATAGATATGATATTCCCATTTATTCTTCCACAACATATTTATGGTGAGTGTGCAGTTGTCTCTTTAAGTATATCATGTGCATCATATACAACATCATGTATCATGGATCCAAGTCAGAGGGTCAGTCCTTGTGGCTGCTGTGTATTGTTGGAGCTGTCTGTGTTTGTGTTTATGTGCTGAAAAGCATATTCAAAATATATTTAAAACATTGAAGTAAATGCAGCATTTTTGGCCATGAACTTCTCTTTTTGCTATCGTTACATTAACTCTGCGATCTCTTTCCGAGGCGAACTGTGTAATGAAGCAGAAAGCCATGAAAATTAAATTTCCCCTGAAATGTTCCGTAGACTCTCACGGTGTTCCCTGAGGCATAGGATGGAAAATCTGCATCACCCTGCAACGAATAAATGAACATAGATGATGACTTGACTATCTAGTGAAATGTTAACAGTGGTGCATTTATGGAAGCAAATAATTAATGCTGACTACCATTATTTTTTAAACTTCTCTTGTTGTGAACCACACAAAACACACACACGTAAAATAAGGTTTTTGAAATTGCACGACTGGAAATTGACTGTTGAAACTTTCAAAGAGGGAAACTCAGACCACATAAATTTAGGTTGGTTTTAAAATAAAATATAAACCATCATCCAGTACTGATTCAATTTCATATTCCGTTGCTTAAAACATTAATCTTTATGGTTATTATTTGCTTCTGTATCTCTCTTGAAAGTATTGAAATAACAAAGCATCCTTAGATTGGCTGCCTGGCAGTTTGTCAGGTTGTGGGCACCATCAGGGTCCGAGTGCACCTGACAGACAAGGAGCAGGATCCAGCAAACTGCGCACAATAATTAACAAGATTCACAGAATAGAAATGTTCGCCTCAACCCTGAAGAGCCTAACTAAGTGAAATTTAGTGTCCTCAAAACAGAAAAAGATCATTTATGCCACAGAGAGAATGGACTTTAATGTTAGATCTTTGTTAATTAATGAAAAAGAAAATTAAGAAAAATAATCCTCTGTAGCAGGTATTTATTAGGTAAACTCTAATCTTTTTCTATCACAGACCCTCTGCATTGTTACAGCCAATCACTTGAGGGATTAAAAAATGTCCCAACAGAGTTTGTTTGAATAATGAAGATCTGATGATCAAATTGTTGTTGTGAATACAAGTGATTGTTAGGATCTGGGACTCTCAAAGTCAAATGCTTTTTTGTGAAGTGATGATCATACTTCCTGCAGTTTTTGCAACGGTTTACTTCTTCTTCTGCTTCTTCTTTTATTTTTTTATTTATCTTTTTTTTTTTTTTTTTTTTTTTTTTACATAAAACCTTTAAACCCTTTTTCTCAGCTTCAGGTTTTCTGGAGTTACCACTCTCTGCTTGTGTAAAGCAGTGTAGCTCTCTTTAATTTCAATGTTTTTTGGCTACTTTGCTTATATAATTAAACAAATTGCACATGTCAAACAATTTGACAATAAAAACAAAGTGAAAAATTAACACATTTGGACAAACAAGCCAGGACGGGCTTTAATTTCAATGTTGTGTTGCTTTCTTTTACAAGCTCTCATGGTTTTTTCATCCCACTTGTGCATTTTTCATGTTACTGTACATTTATTCTCTTTTGTTTTATTTTATTATTTTTTTTATTTTATTTTATTAAACAGCAATAAAAGATACACACCAAAACACAGAAAACAATAAAGCCATAGGATCCTTACTGACAGAAATCATTGATCCGTTCATATTATAAAAATGTTAAAAAGGGTAAATAAATTCAATGTTTTGATGGGTTTCTTATTTTGAGACTATGAGATCGAATCAATGTGTTGCTTGCCTTTGTTTCCAAAATGACAAAAGATGGTTTATAATCAGTCAGTTTAGATTAATGGATATGTGATTTGCAAGTAATATAATTAAACTGATGATATAGTGTTGATTTTTTGTTTGTTTGTTTGTTTGTTTGTTTTGGAGGAAGAAACAAAGCCAAACCATCTTTTTCACAGGTAATAGAAAATTCAGAATCGTGTATTGGGAAATAAATGTACATGTTTTTTTTTTTTATTTGTGTGTGCACATATAAAACTATGATAAAATACAATAATGACAGACAAAAAATATGTCAGGAGAGGTCAGAAAGCCACGGGCTTATACAAGGGAACCTCCCCTTAGTATTATTTTCACAATAGTCACTTCCCAATTATGATTTTTTTATTTCCTTCACAGATATCAACAAAACAGTTGACTGCATTTTACAGATGGGTATTCAACAGTGCAAACAGATGAACCAGCAAACAAAAATTATACAGATATACATACATGTATACAGATGCTGTTAGCTTGTAAATAAATCTACCCTCATGCAAATACATCAAAATACCTTGATAAATGCTTTATCTGGAAGGAAGCTCTTTCTTTTTTTTTTTCTCCCCTCCCCTAATCCTAACCTCTTCCCACCAGTCGAACATAGTGCACTGTAGGCCTAGATTTGAATTATGCGTACATCTAACCAATCTTTTCTTATGTTTCCCTGATCTGCATTAGAAAAGGCTGCCAGATTTCTGCATAGGTGTCCATTTTACCATTTATTTTATATATTAGTCGCTCATAGGATGCAGATTCTGATAGGGCTGTGAGCCATTCAGAGTAAGTTGGGTTGTTTCCTCCCGCCCAGTGTCTCAATATAATCCTCTTTGCTGTAGTGAGAGCAACCTTGAGCCATTTGGCCTTCTTCTGGTCTATTCTCTCATTTCCTTTTAAGCTGTTCAGGAGGCACAGAGCAGGTGTAAGGTTAACAGCTACTCCCAAACTGTCACCAATCTTTTTCATGACTCTCTGCCAAAAGGTAACTAGGCTATGACAACTGAAAAACATATGGACGATATCACCTTGTTCTGTTTGACATCGCCAGCAGAGGTTAGAGCGACTCATTCCTGCCCTATACTTTCTCACAGGCGTCCAGTAGAGTCGGTTGAATATTTTAAATTGAATAAGTTTAGACCTGGCATCTCTCATTGGATTTGCCATCTCCTTCACTAGTTTATTCCACTGATCATCTTCGTATGTTACTTTTAAATCCCTTTCCCACACCATTTTTAGACCTAAAGTAGTGTCATTAAATCCATCAATAAGGTAGTTGTAAATTTGACTTGCTAAGTGAGGAAGTTCACTCAGCAATTTCAATTAAAAGTCACTTCCTTAATTTTATTTATAATCAGACATTTACTCTATTGTTTTATTCCTTTTTTTTTTTTTTTTTTTTTTTTAATTATTTTATTGAACAATTGAAATTACAAACTCTCAAAGAGGATAATAGTAGTAATAATACAGATGAAAATTGAGTACATTTTAAAGTGCAAAATAAAACATTCGGGGATTCATTGATCAAAAAAAAAAAAAAAAAAACATAGGCAAAACAACACCAAATCAAAGCAGGTGGGATAAGGTGCGAAAAATACATTTCATCTTAACAGGCATTTAAATTTAACATACAACGGAGCAGCGAAATAATAAAATAAAAATTAGATGTAATTTAAAATAGCAGAAGACGGGCAAAGTCTAGGCTTAATTTCTTGGCACATTTACTTTTTATCTTTTTGAGCGATGAAAAGAATAACTCAAAATCATTGATAAAACCAGGGAAGGAAGGCTTAGTGTTCCTCCATTTAGCACAATGGATATGATATTTACCCAACAGTAGGATGACGTTAATAAGGTCTGAAACAGACGAGGCTAGATGATCCATATAAAAAATAATATGATATAATTCAAATGGTGGCACATCATTAATTTTTAGAGAAATCCAGTTTTTTTATTGTTTTATTCCTGAACAAACATATTTCGTACTCCGTACCGTCCAGCAGGTGGCGGTATGCGCCTTCCAGCTTGTGACCTGCCATTACGGACCGATGTAACCGCTGAAAAAAAAAACACACGAAGAAGAAGCGGTGGCGCAACATATTTAGCTAGTAGAGACTGAAGGATTAGCTCATGACAGCTGCCCTCATCCTGGACAACGCTACGACTTAGCTTCATTTACCGTTCAGCCTGCTTCTCTTATGACATCCTTCAAACCCGGAGCACTATGTTTGAGGTAACACACGACACCGAGCTGCTGTCCGGGCTGTTATGTGCAGCTAGCTGTGATTTTTGGATTTAGCTTAGCTGTTACAGTTAACTAGCTAACAGACACAGTTCGTTAACCTGGTAAATAAGAAGCACCTTTGCTAGGTGTGGGTCAGCTGAGGTAACGCTGCTCTGAACATTCACCTGCTTTCGCTCTTACATTTAACAACAGATCGATTTCATTTTGTGAGAAAAGCTTCGTAGCTAGCTGATTAGCTGGTGGCGTTTTTTTTTTTTTTTTTTTTTTTTTGTGGTTAGCGTTAAACTAACGATTCAGTCAGATATAAGCTCTAACTTATCCGGGGAAATGATTTATTGACTGATCCTGGCTGTCAGGAAGTGCTGCAGCCTCTTTTGTGAGGAAAATGTCAGACTGAGGATGATCATAGATACAGTTAGCCTAACAAAACAGAAGTTTAACATTATTGTTGCTTTTGTGCATTTCAGATTGGTGTCAGTGGTAAGATGAAATCAAAAGGGCTGCACACTCAGCTTCTTATAAATATATTGTTTCATGAATTATGATCATCATACTGCATTTGCTAAATGTAGGTATAACAAATGATTATTTTCTGTCAGATAGATAGTATATGATAGTAGGGCTGCACAATATGATAAAAAAAATGTATTGCAATTATTTTTTGCATGACAGTTTTTATTTTCACTGAAAAAAACTATTACGATCATGATGAAACATTTAGAGCTGCAATGATCAATCGATTATTAAATTAATCGCCAACTATATTGATAATTGAGTAATTGAATTGATTTTTCAAAAAGAAAAGATGATTTCGGCCTCTTAAATGTGAATATGTTTTGTTTCTGCACTTCTCTCTGACAGTAAACAGAATATCTTTGTGTTGTGAGTAAAACTAGACGTTTGAGGCTTTGGGAAACACCGATTGATGTTTTTCACCATTTTCTGCCATTTTATTTTATTTAGCTTTTATTAAAAAAAAAACAGCTTCTATAATTTGGATATTGCGATTTAGATAATATTTGATTAATTGCACCTGCCAGCTGGGTTGACAGAAGAAAAGAATAATATATGTTAAGATGCTGCTCTCCTTAAAAAAATGATAATAATATAGTACCAAATGGGGCTGCAACTAACGATTATTTTCATTGTTGATTAATCTGTTGATTTATTTTTTTGGAATATTTGATAAGTTGTTTGGTTTATCAAATGTCAGAAAATGGTGAAAAAATGTTGATCATTGTCTCCCAGAGCCCAAGATGAAGTCCTCCAATGTCTTGATTTGCCAACCCAAAGCTATTAATTTTATTGTCATAGAGAGAGGGTAAACAAACTAAAATTATTCACATTTGAGAAACTGGAGATTTTTTTCTTATATAATAATTACTCAAATTGATTAATCTATTATCAAAATAGTTTGTGATTAATTTAATAGTGGATTAATAATCTATTAATTGATGTGTAATTTCTCACTTTTGAGAAACAATCATAGCTACTTTACAGGAGGTAGCTTGACAGATTTCACACCTTTTCATTCAGTAGTCTAATGGGCAAAAAGACATTTCTCTGCAGTACTGTGGAATAGTCTGCCCACAAATCTGAAACTGATTATTTCAAAGAGCATGTTTAAAGTAGCCTAAAAAAACAGCCATAAAGCACAGTGTAGCATACAAAATTTAGTTCTTAGCTTTTAATGACCAAGATATCAAGAGCATGTTTACACAAGGCTAGACCTGTACATTTTTGTGTTGACTGTATTGTCTTAACTTGCTGTCTTGTTGTTGTTGTTTTTGTTTTAACTTGTGATGTGTTAAAGTGATATTCCACTTTACATGATAACCCACTCAGTATGTACTCACCCCTATGCCGATGTGAGGATGGGTGAAGATCTTCAGTTCACAAAACAATCCTGGAGTTTCAGCAGAAAACAGGGTTGCAGCTAAATCCAGTACAATTGCAGTGAATGGTGACCCAGTTTAAAACGTTAAAAAAAGAACACAAAACAAACACAAAATGTCTCCATCCTGCTCGTGTGGTGTAATCCAAGTGCTGCGAGCCGCAACATTAAAATTTAACCGCAAAAGACGCCATTTACGCCATGTTTTTAGCCGAAATGTCAACTGTAGCATGTAGCAGGTAGAATGTAAACATGGCGTTGATCTTGCGAGACTTCGTATATCTCTTAATGGACGCACGTGTGAAAATATTGCAAGATCAAGGCCATGTTTACATCCTACCATTTTTTTGTGTTGTTTTTTTTTTTTTACATTTTATCCGTGGTCTCCATTCACTGCCATTGTACTGGATTTAGCTGCAACCCTGTTTTCTGCTGAAACTCCAGGATTGTTTTGTGAACTGAAGATCTTCACCCATCCTCACATCGGCATAGGAGTGAGTACATACTGAGTGGGTTATCATGTAAAGTGGAATATCCTTTTAAGTGTTATACTGGAGGACCACAATGGAATTTAGCCTTCTGGCCTTATTTTGTTTTCATCCTCATGATTTTTTATCTGTTAGATAGATAAAGAGGTAGATAGATAGATGGGTAAGAAAACAATAGTTTAAGCCTTTAATAATACATATTAAATATAACAAAAAATGAATGAGAATAGAAAATAGAAACTCTATTCTCATTCATGGTCACTCTAGGTAATGTTATTGAATATATACTTTACAAACAGTATCACAGTGATACACTGTATATTAAGGCAAGTAAGTAATATTGTGTACTATACACCAATGTCCTGCACTGAGTCTGTATAGATTAAAATAGAGTCAACTGCATGTGGAAAATGCTGTATATCTACTTGCATTACTCAGGCAGTGGTGTTATACAGTGCTTTGATTTGTCTGTATGATGATCTGCAGCAGATCAACCAGAGAATCAGTGATATTAAATTTGGATTTATCAAGTAATCCTTTTTGTTATCACATCCATTTTTACTTTCTCATGGCAGTGCAGACTTTCAGATCAGTTTATGCTTACAGCATCATTATCACACACTAGTGGCATAACTAATACCATACCATACAATACATTCAATTTTTTTTTCAAGCAAGTCTTATATTGCTCATTCATACAGACATGAATAGACAACAGTGGTGTCGGAGTTAAGTAGGAGATTAAGTGCAAGTGAATTTCTGAAGGCAACAATATGTCTCATTTTGCCAACATTATTTTTTTAGGTTTTCTGCGCCGTCAAACTAAAATATGTTGCAGAATGTTTTCTCGAATGATTTCTTTAAATCCTTTTTGAAAGTTTATGAAGACAGAATCGTTGGGGTGTCTGTGCTTAAAGGGTAAATTGGGTTATTTTCAACCTGGATCCTATTTTCTCCTGTTTTTGTGTCTGAGTGACTAATGGGGACAGCAATTTTTGAAATTGGTCCAGTACTGAAGGAGACCACTGCAGCCGTCAGCCATGAAACAGGCTGCAATTTAATCCTTGTGAGCAATTGGGCCCATCAGAGTACATCCACCAAAAGTGCTTGTTTTTGCCGCAGACAGGCTCAGATTGTTATTCTAAGTGTCTGACAGCATTATGGAAAGGATCGCTACAGAGATAGACTTTTTTTGTTAGAAAGTGTGATTCTTTTTGTTTAAACGGAAACAGCTGTGTTATCGCTCTCACAAAAAGCCGCCAGACTCCATTTAAAGAAACAGTAATTTTGTCATCATAAAACGCACTTCATTCAAACTTGACAGAAACAAAATAAAACTCACCCAAACTGTCTTGGTTTGTCTTTCAACTCTTCATAATCATCAACTGTGGTTTGGTCAAAATAAACCCTTAGCCGAATTTCCAGAGCGAGAGGTAAAAAGACCTGGTGAAACCTAGTATATCGCTGGACGGATGTCAAATTCAAAGGGTTACTGTGACACAAAATTCATTTTTATCACTATTATTTTTTGTGCCTTTATGTAATAGTGCTACAGGCTTTCATACATGGTCTTTAAAGTAAAACCCTAACTAAACTATCTCATTTTTTAAGAAGGTTGTGCATTATTTTAAGATAAAATCATTATTTTGAGACACTAACCCATTATTTTTAAGATACTAAGTCATTATTTAGAGATATTAAGTCATTATGTTGAGATACAAACTATTTTGAGACAGTAACTCATTATTTTTGATAAAGTTTCTTATAATGGTGTACAGCAGTGCTTCTCAATCCTGGTCCTCAAGTACCCTGCCCTGCATGTTTTAGGTGTTTCCCTGCTCCAACACACCTGATTCAAATGATCAGCTCATCATCAAGCCCCCACAGAGGCCTGATAGTGACCTGACCTGAGGATTGAGAAAGCACTGGTGTACAGCATCTTAATTTTTTTCCATCACATTGGCAGAAATGGACTTGCATAAGAAAGACAGGGCATGGACGTGCATGCATGGAAATACTGACATTTCATAGAGGTGTAGTGTATATAACAGGACTTCAGTCTGCAGCCACAGAATTGTAGAGTCACGTCAGGCTTCATGACAATCATGATATCACATCAGCACTTCTGTCCATATTCACACGCTGCCTCTCCCGTGCTCTCTGCTGGGAATCATCACACAGAACAGCCTGGTGGTTTTCCAAAAGTTCATACAGTGCGGGCAGAGCGTCGACGCCGCTGGGCCGCAGGGAATATGATTTGTTTGAGGGGCGTGAGGCCGAACTGAACGGGCACAGCCACCGTGAAATTCCTGGCTTGGTGAGCTATGTCGATTTGAAGAGATTATAAAGAGCCACACTGTGTCGAAAACCAAAACTCTGTCTTAAAAATGCTTTAGGAGATCCTGAGCGAGGTGTTTTAGCTGCACCTTGTTTTCTGGGGAAGTGTCTGACCGGGCGCAGCTGTGCTGTTATCAATGACATCATGACATACACTTGACTGACCAATGGTGTAACTTCATCACTCAGCTACTTACTTACTGCTGCATTTCAGACAACTCGGAACCCATAAAAATAAAGATACTATCATATGATAAAACCTGCTCTACATTAAAATTGGTGTCTTGATATATCACCAAAGTTTAGTGCCATAAAATAAAATGTAAAAGTTAGGCATCGTGTTTTCTCTTCTGTGTTTTTTATGCAACAACACTGCACTGCTGAGGGTTCAACTAAGTGCACGCTAACCAATAAAACTGAACAGTTTCGTCACGGTCAGCCATGATTTTTGTATACTTCAGGCGTTTTGCACCTGAAGCGCTTTGTGGATGGAAGTTGGACATTTCATCTGGGAAATTCCGACCTCCAATGTTGCCTTGAATGCAACATTACTCAGCCACCAAGCAACCCATAGGGCTGGCCCCTGCGGTCCAGCCAAAAATATCAGGAGAGGAGCGAGAGGGATGTCAGGGAAGCAGCGGGGAGAAACCAGCAGTTGCCCACAGGGATTACATTGCAGCCCTTTTTGTTGCTGATGGCTGCAGCGGACTGGCTCAATACTGAACCGATTTAAAAATTGTCCCCATTAGTCACAGAAACATAGAAAAGTAGGGTCCGGGTTAAAAAAATACAGAAGTTACCCTTTAAACTGATATTTTGGAATGCATGGCTTGTACTGTGCTTTGTTTGTTTTGGATGTTGTCATATTGTCTGTTTTTTGTGTCTATTTTTTGTCTGTTTATAATCACTTTTATTTTGTGCTGCTGCCTCTATCGGCCAGGATTCCCTTGAAAAAGAGCTTTTTAATCTCTGTGGGAACGATCTTGTTTAAATAAAGGTTAAAATACAAAGAAAAAAATAAAAACATATTTATTAACAATAATACAGTCGATTAAGTTGATTAAAATAGAGCTTTAATGCCAACGCAGTTTGTTTGTTTCTGCTTGAAATATGTGACACAACTAACTTTACAATTTATATTGTGTAAAACAAGGGAACGAACCAGTTCAAACTGCACATGGCACTAAGTTTATTGAAAAAACAAGACCTTCGGCAGACCACCAAACAGAGAAGCAGTCAAATGACAAAATACTAAGACAATTAAATAATCAGTAATTGATAAAAAAAAAAAGTGAGACTAGTGAGGGATGTTAATATTTGTAGAATCAAATAGAAATCTGGGAATAGAAAATACTGCACAGGCACAAAATTAGTTACATTTATTAAATTTAAAGGGGAACTTCAACCTGTTTTGTGTCTGAGTGTCTAATGGGGACAAGAATTTATGAAACTGGTCCAGTATTGAGTGAGACCCCTGCAGCCAGTCACTAAAAGTGCTTTCTTTTTGCCATTAACAGGCTCAGATTGTTTTTCTGAGAGTCTGACAACAATATGGAAAGGATCACTACAGAGATAGACCTTTTTTTCAAGAGATTCTTTATATTTAGCCCAAAACAAACATCATCAACATCAGTTTTTGACCCTTTAAAACACCAAAATCACACAATAAAACAAACCAGTCAGTTCAGCTGTAGAACAGAGGGGTAAATTACTCTTTCTGTAAGGAGTTTGGTCATTTTGAACAGAGCGATATAGTGTCTGTTTCTGGTTAAACAAAGCATATCTTGCTCTCAAAAAAAAAAAAAAAAAAAAAAAAGAGAAAAGGTCCATCTCTGTAGCGAGCCTTTCCATAATGTCAGACACTTTTAGTGGACATACTTTGATGCTGTGCAGTTGCCCATAGGGGTTATGTTGCAGCTCAGTTTTACTTCTGCTGGCTGCAGCGCTCTCCCTCAATACTGGACCAGTTTCAAAAGTTGTTGTACCCATTAGTCACTTTGACAAAAAACATGGGGAAAATATGGTCCAGATTGAAAAATGCCAAAGTTACGGTAAAAGCACAAAGGTTTATGATTGAACGTTACTTATATAGTAAACACAGTGCTGACAGTGTGCAGGAGTTCATTACCTTCTTTTGCAGTATTTCAGTCTACCAGGTGTGCATTAGACAATAATAGATTTAATGTCAGACTACAAGACTGGCATTGCAGGTCACATTCTTAGAATATACTACATGAACGCACCCAAGTTGTAACAACAGGACATTTGCCTGAATCTGCTGTCATGAATGTGGCATTACGTGAACTTTTTTTTTTTAGGTGAACGTGTCGACGTAATAAACTACAAGTGGCCTGCTTGGTGGACTTTTTTTGCATATACAAAATTTAGAAAGTGTGTTTTCAGAATTATTTCTTGCACATTAAACTTCTACAGCATGTTTCCTTTAATTGCAGCTATCGTAAAATTGCGGTGGCCTCACTTTAAATGGACAGTTCACCCCAAAATCAAAAATACATATTTTTTTCTCTGGCCTTTAGTGCTATTTATCCATCTATTCTTTTGTGTGTGAGTTGCAGAGTTTTGGAGATATCGGCTGTAGAGACATCTGCCTTCTCTCCAGTGTAATAGGACTAAATGACACTTGGCTTGTGGTGCTCAAAGCACCAAAAAAATACAAAATGGAAAATTCAAAACCGGTGTCTCTTTCCAAAAATCATGACCCACAGACCTTGTTGTGAGCAGTTTTATGTAGGAACTATTCTGTTTCTGCAGTAGAATCTTAAGTGGTTGCTCACAACAAGGTCTGTGGATTATTTTGAGCAACTGGGTCATGATTTGGAAAGAGACATTGCTGTTGAGTTTTTCAAATGTATTTTTTAAGCTCTTTGTGCACCACAAGCCAAGTGCCATTTAGTCCCATTATATCTGAGAGGAGGCAGGCATTTCTACGGGTGTTATCTTCATAACTCTTCAACTTGCTGCAAAAAAACCTAGATGGATAAATAGCTCCACAGGCCAGGGGAAAAACATTTATTTTGAGGTGAACTGTCCCTTTGAAGTTTTCTGAGGTGTGTTACTGTATGTCTTGCAGGTGATGGTCACTGAGCACGAGTGTCTCTGTCTTTATTTCTTAATAGGATCCTGAACTCCAAGATCCCTTGTCACTAAGTTTAAATGAAAATTATGATGATCAGAATTTGCCACATCATGGTTCAAAAAAAGGAGCAGCGAGTCCTGACTATAATTGTGAGACACCAGAGATTCAAGTAATCATCAAAGAGGAAGAGGATGGCTGGACTGTGACTGAAAATCGTGAGTAGAAAGTCTTAAATATCCGCAGATCCTTACTAGATAACATATTGCACACAATTACTCAATTATGACTTTTTATGTTTTTGTTCTTGCCTTAATCTGTTAATCACAGATGAGAGCTTCAGCTCAGAGGGAGAAAATGAGGACACTTCTGCACACACTTTTCATCCCAACCTCAAAGCAAGTGGGAAGGAGAGCTCCATTTCATACGGAGTAAAGAGACACGAGAGAGTGTATTCAGGTGGCCCGACTCTCTATGGCCAGAGCTCGTCCGCCAGGGAGGGACGGCAGAGACACGTTCTCGTGGACTCTGATCAGAAACCTAAGATTTCCTGTGGAAAAGCACCCGGAAATGTGACTGTGCAACAGTGCAATAACGCCGTACACGAGATGACCACCAGTCACAAACGGAACATGAAATCCCATCAGAGAACGCACGCAGCTGAGGAGTGTTACGCTCAAGACCAGAGCCTGGATGTAGAACAAAGCACATCTTTGCCAACAGAAGCAGAACTACATGAGACCAAAAGACCAGCACCTTGCCAAACAGTATGTAAAAATACCTCTTCAAATTCATGATATAATGTTATGCAAATATGTAGGGCTGTACTGAATAGTTTGAAGCTTGACATTCAAATTCTAAACCACTATTCAAATGCTGTGCAGCAAATGTTTTTTTTTGTTTTTTTTTTACGTCTGTCTTCAGTCTTTATAAAATTGGTATTTCTGCACACTTACAAAAAAAATAGTTAGCTTTAGATTTTATAGAGTGTTATTCTATATACAGTATTAGATTCCAGTGGTGGCTACATAGGATTGTTTCCACCTCGTGTGATCCAACCATTTTCAGTAACGTCAGGGGCTGTTTTCATAAAGATGGACTTCAGACTTCAGATAAACATCTAAATTTATCTGTTGCACAAAGCAGTTTATTTCTTGACTATCTCAAGTAGGACTATGGCACAATGAATTCTGGGTAAATTAAGACCTTTTTCCAAAAAAAAAAAAAAAAAAAAGAGCTGACTGAGTGATCACATCCAGTCGCTCAGCCCAGTTTACCCCAGCAGTAGATATGTGCTTTTTGGAGTAATTCAACATTTACAAGGACATTTTACTGAGCTTGAAAGTTTAGCAAAGAGTGTATCAATAAAAAAAAATTCCCGTGGCAGTAAACAGTGTTAATCCCACCGTTGAGAGAAGCATCGAAGATGTTCAAAAAAAGATATAAAAATATGGTACAAGACACAAAGAAATCATTGCTCTTTCCATGGCAGTGTTAGTAAACAACAAATCATGAGCCATGTTTTCCTCTTTTTTTGTTGTTGGGTGCTACTGATCATTTGGTGGCACCGATTGTTAACACGGTAACATGGGTCTGTGTCTAATGTTTTGGCTTTCAGTCAGTCTTTATTTTTGTGAAATGGTCTAACTTGCAGTAGACAAATCTATGAGCAGAATGAAGACTAGTCTATCGCTTCAGACTGGTCTGAAATATCTTTGTGAAACTGACCCAAAAATCTAACTTTATTGGAAATGAGTAGATGTTTTCACATTATGTTTTTAACAAAATATTCTGTCTATTCAGTCAATGTTTGTTGGCGTTTAGCCTTTCAAAATAACATTTTGAAACATAAATTACATTTACGGTGATGAAACAGACGAGTTAAATTCATTAAAGAAAGTTGATTTCATAAAAAAGACAGCTAAATGTGTTGTTTTTGTTGGCTGTTTTCGCACAACAGGACTGACCCGAAGCTCCAACCAGCCTTATGACCATGCTCATGGACCTCTCACAGTTGTGATGATTCACTATTTTTTGAAAAACCTGCTTTATTGACTGCTCTGTTTGATACCAACTGCTGACTCCTCGCCCCTCCTGACTGCCTGTTAGGGGCTGCAAGTCATCACCAACTGCTAGGCTAAAAACAAGGCTTGCCTAGTCAAGTTGCAGGCCACATTTTGACCTCTCTCGTGGCTAAAAAATTGACAGAAAAAAGTTTTATTTCATCTTGAACCATAATGTCTACCTGACCCGATATATTGTGATCCAGCAATGAAAGGCACGATATATGAATAAATGACCGTTTTTTTAAAAACTTGTCGTCATTGCAGCTATGCATCTGCATGGCTGCCATACTGGAGTGTTAAAAGTCCACAAGAAAACAAACGAGAGATGCGGACTTTGCTATAAAATTGATGGTAATGGGGTGGACGTTTAGCTCAGTTGGTAGAGCGTCCAACCCATGTATGTTAGTCCTCTGCAGCGGCCGCTGGTTCGACTCCCGCCTTCGTCCCTTTGCTGCGTGCCATCCCCTCTCTCTCTGCCCCCTTTCCTGTCTCCACTTCAGCTGCACTATCCAATAAAGGCAAAAATGGCCAAAAAAAATAAAATAAATAAAATTGATGGTAATTTGCTTAATTCTGAGTTTTGTTTTTGTTGAAAAACTTAACATAATACTGGTTATTTGCTAAATTCATGTACCGTGAGCAGATGTAATAAGCTCTATGCCAAAACGTTAACCTTCTGATTCTGAATAGCCACAACTTTCATTGGGACATGCCTGGTCCAACCAACATCAAGTGTAAATTATTCAGACTTTCAGCTTTTGTGAGTTTCTCTAAAAATGCAGATCTGTATCTATGATATTACTGTAACAGGGTGATTGTAATGTTCTTAATAATTAACAAATTATTATGAAGAAATAAAAATGTTTAAAAATTTAGAAGTATGGACTTATCTTCCCTCTTATTGTTTCCTTAAGTTGGTGAACCCACAATGCTCGGTTACAATACCATTATGCTACTCCAAGCAAGAAAACTGAAACTATACTATACACAAAACTTAATTCCAAACATTACAAATCTCTGCTGGTTGCATCTGGCAGTTGTGGTGGCATTGCAGTAGGTGCTTCATCATCTGTTGCCTGGTGGAGATCTGCACTCTACTGAGTGCACTCTTCTAGTTTTACTTTTAAGTTTAATGCAAAGTGAGATTATCCAAGTAGACAGGTGCTACTTTATATTTTAAATAAGAGAAGTGTCCAAATCTGGTGACACTTCCTCTTATCAAATTCACTCTCTGGGTTAATATTTCCAAAAGATGCAGAAAAAAAGGTCTTTTCACACTGTGTTGTGTGTTTAGGATTCTCCTGAACATAAGACCATGATGTCACACGGACTGAAGATGGCATCTGCAAACTTAGAGGACCAAACGCTCCATCTGACTGTCAGATTGCAGGCAGGGGAGGAGGAAGAGGAACAAGAGGTGGAACAAGATGAAGAAATTGGCGGTTTAATCAACTCCGATGGAGAAGTGGTTGAATGGGATGCCAGTAAGTGATTCAGAACAGCATGTTTGCTGCATAACCACGACTTGTGCAAGTAGTACATTTATTTACTCAAGAGACCACTGTTGTTTTTTGTTTTCTGTAATTTTGTACATGTTCACAGTTTAATGGTTGGTCATGGCACACAACATATTAAGTATTCTGTACACAGTTTATGTACAGTTTAACTACAGCTTTAAAATACCGTAGCAGATGTTGAATATCAGTTGTCATGTCAGGTATCCATGAAACTGAGTCAACTATCTTGATTTTTACAGGAGACAGTCCTGACCGAGGCTTTGATCGCACAGAAAGTCCTCACCCTAGCAAGGTAATTTGTCTTAAAACATATAGTTTATCAACTTTGTGATACAAAGACACAGATAAGGGCTGTCCCATTCAAGTCTCTTGAAATCTGCGATTGCATATATAGCATAAAATAATAAAGATGGGACTGATCCAGTATTGGTGTTGGGGCACGATATTGACGAAAGGCATTCATCAAAAATGACAATTACCAACATAAAACACCAACAAACACATCTGAAAAACATGGAAGCATGACAAACACATTACAAAGTCGCAGACATGTCATATATAAAAATATACAAACCACAAAACAGAAGCATAAAAACAAAGTTCTAATCTTTTCCTAAACAATAGTGTTTACACCTCAGTTTTATATTTATGTATCACCTCATCTTTTTTAAATGAATTGCCCTAGGTTTTCCTAAAACCCCTCAAATTTTACTTTGGACTTAAGTTTGAAGTCTTCACACATAAATGAACCTTAAGATACTGACTTTACTATCATAAATTACTGAAATACCACAGTGTAACTTCTGGTGTATTCTACCTTTTTAAATGTCAGCATCAAAATGTAACAGTAAACCAAAGCTTAACTGCCAGAGAAGAGTCTTAATTCTCACAGCAGGGTAGATAAACAGGCAAGATTACTAATTAACAGTTACCAGCTGCCTGCAGTTGTGCAGCACCATGCTGTCCTGTGCTACTTCCTACCCCACACAGATAAGAAAAACGACATCTCACTGCCACAGAATAGTTTGGAATATATCCTGTAACTACTTGTGTAAAAGTGCATTTATCTCTGCCATGTTTTAATGGGATGGTTGAGATTTTTGAAGTGGGGTTGTAGGAGGTACTTTAACAGAGTCAGTGTATTAAATACAGTAGATGGTGGTCGTCATGCCCCCGGTTTGGAGACGCAAAGAGGAGTACTGGTGTATTATTAAGTAAAGCAATAAACTGCTGTGGACAGGGTCAGCAGCAAAATGTATTTTAGACACATAAAAAAAAAAATCTGTCAGCTTATGCCATATTTTCATGTCTTTACCTTGTCGGCCGACAGCCTTTTTCAGTTGGTGTTTTAAAGGATAAATTTGGAATCACAGAAATGACAAAATAAGACAAACAAACTTGGCTCTGGCTCTGGAGAGAGCAATATTTGTCTTATGTAACGGCAGTTTCCCATCGGAAAAGGCTGTCTGCTGGCAAAGTAAAGTGGTAAATATTCTAAATATAGCACACACTCAAAATGATATTGATTTTTTTTCCAGCTGGGTCTTTGTTTAAGTGGCTAAAATATATTTCCTGCTGACCGTGTCCACAGCAGTACATTCCTACATCTGTACTCCTGCTGCCTCTTAACTGGGGGTGTGCTGACCACCATCTACTGTAGGTAATACACTGGCTATGGATAAGTGCCTCATACAACCACACTCCAAAATCCAAATGATCCCTTTTAAGTACTGTTACCCAGTGAATGGTTAGTGAGCATGTTTCTGATGGGTTTAAATGATTATGATCACAGGCTGCCATCCTGTCGGAGTCTCAGCTGCAAACCCCAAACCGGAGACACTGCAGCAGTCCAACACTCATCATGGAAGTTGTGGGGGATGATGAAGAGGAGGAAAAAGAGAAAGTAGTGAAGGTGGCTCCTGTCTCAACCTCACATCGAGGTAAGCACAAGTCAAATGAAACTTGAAAACCGTGCAGGTTGTAGATAATAGTTATAGTTCTTATCTTTTTGCACACAATGTCACTAGGAAAGAGACACAAAAGAAAGAAGAAGGTTCCACAAATGGCTGCGGTGCCGGTGGACGCCTCAGACGCAGACAAAGAAGTTCCTGCAAAACCTGGTCAGTTAAGTGACGGAAAGATGAGAAAATTATCATCATAATACACGTTCACAATATTAGTTTAAGTAGCACATGTGGTTGTTTTATTTTAAGCTGGTATTCAGCATTAACATAAGAACTGTTTTCTTGACATATGGTGATATTTTATGCTGTTTTTCTTTGTCACAAAGTCAAAAGAAGGGGCCGGCGAAAGGCGTCCGAAGTTCCACTGATGTCTCCTGAAGACCTGGAGGCGGACCCTGGAAGTGAGTGTTCCTCTGGATTTTTATGGCGATTGAATGCGTGTTTATGCATCTGAAATAATAATTTTGAATGTGTTGTTTTGTAATGATAAGTCTTAATTTTTGATCTTTTAGTATCGAGGCGTACCCGAAGAAAGAGAAATGCCTCTATCATAGAGGATACAGAAGACTTTGAGTCAAAACCTGTCCGCCGCGGCGCTGGTAAGACGAGAAAACATTAGAGTCACAAGTAGGGTTGGGTATTGTTTTGATGTGGTCATTGATTCTGGTTCATTTCATAATATTTGAGCTAGAAAACAGGTTCTACAATGCAGTAAAGATGTGGCCATTTGTATGGTTTCACTTTTAAATATTGCACAGGAACCAGGAACCAGGGTGGGAAATTAACTATTTAAAATGTTAACGTTTACCAGCCACTGGCAGATAAATCTTAAAATTTACCAGCCACTCAATACTAAATTAAAATCTTGTGTC
The DNA here is from genome assembly GCA_034769285.1 of Lutjanus argentimaculatus. NCBI lineage: Eukaryota > Metazoa > Chordata > Actinopteri > Lutjaniformes > Lutjanidae > Lutjanus > Lutjanus argentimaculatus. The sequence goes on from JAWZSL010000027.1 coordinate 4,745,064, forward strand.
AGAAAACTACCCACTCTTTCATATTTTACCAGCATTTGGCTGGCTGGAGCTAATTTCCAACCCTGAGTGGAACTAGAAATAGTCACAGAGAGCTCATCGCCAAAATAGGTGACACCATTGTCCATGTCTTTTCTTGTTATACGGAAATCCACTCATGCCGTGAAGTTTGGTTACAGGGATTGTTCAGGTTTATTGGGTGGGGTTGTATGAGGTACTTATCCATAATCAGTGTTTTACTAGTCTGACTCACCAGATGGACACTGTGGCTGTAAGCCTGCTGTTGCATGTTACCATGTTCAAAGCCCCGTCACTGTTGTGCATATTTTTACATACCTATTTCTATTTCTTATTACTCTGTGGTATAATTATTGCTGTATGCTGTATATTTTTCTATTCTTTTTTTTTTTTTTTTTTTTTTTTTTCAAGATTATTTTTTGGGCTTTTTGCCTTTATTCCGATAGGACAGCTGAGGTTGTGACAGAAAGAGGGGCAGAGAGAGAGGGAATGACATGCAGCAAATGAGCCACAGGCGGGAGTCGAACCTGCGGCCACTGCAGAGGACTGACAGCCTCGGTACATGGGGCGCACACCCTACCAACTGAGCTATAGGGGCCCCCCATATTTTTCTATTCTTGAATGGGGTCATCTGTAAAGTGACCCATTTCCCCCTGGGGATCAGTAAAGTATTTCTGATTCTGAAACGACGACGACCTCTGAGCTGGCAACCTACCTGCTGAAAATGACATGTTATCCCACTATGTGAACATAAACAAACTAGCAGCTGTTAGCTTTTTCTTTTACCATTTTAATGCCAGGGCGCACCTCTCTTCATGCATATGTTCCACCAAAACAAGTTACCCCTACACTATTTCGCAGGGGCACCATTGCTACGTCCTGGGCTTAGCAGCACCCCACACGCTTGTGATTGGTGTAGATTTGGAGAAGCAGAGATGAGTACTGATGTGGAGAGCTGTGCACAGTACTACTGTGGACAGGGTCAGTAGCACAATGTACTTTATTCAGCTAAAAAAAAAATCACTATCAGTTTAAGTGTACCCCGCATTTAGAATATTCACGCTCCTTTATCTTGCTTTCCGACAGCCCTTTCTGATGGAAAGCTGCTGTTATATAAGTTAAATATCACTGTTTTTTTAAGCCACCAGACTCCTTTTGCAAAATCAGTCATTTTACCTTGCAGAACACGGGAGTTGCTGGTCTACTGTTGCCTTGGTCAGTTAATTTGTTCCTGTTACTGTGTGACTTTGGTGATGCCTAACTAACTTTAAAACATAGAAGTCACACAATACTACAAATGAGTTATCAGATCAGATCGAGGCGGCAGTAGACCAGCAACTCCTGCGTTCTGTGAGGTGGAATTACTGATTTTGCTAAAGGAGTCTGGTTGCTTTAGAGAGAGTGATACAACGGCCTATATAAAGTTGGCTCTCCCTCTGAAACGATTCTTTTTTTTTTTTTTAAGTGGTTGAAATATGTTTTGCTGCTGACCCTGTCCTTATGGCTTTGCTTCTTACACAGGTAGGAAGCTGCTTCTCCAAACTGGGAGCGTGCTGAGCGCTGTCCACTTACAACTGATAAGTACCTATAGAACAACACAAAAATTTGACCTATCGCTTTAAGTGTTGTTACCCAGGGAAGGTTTTTTGGTGTTCTTTCTGATGGTTTTAAATGATTTAATGATTATACAGGCTGTCATCCTGTCTCAGACTTCTGGATGAGTACCTCATACAACCCCACTTCAAAAAATCCAAACTTTCCCTTTAAGTTTCAGACATTTCTTTTCTTTTTGAGTGAAAACTTCTCTTTCAGGGATTGGCGAGCAGAACTGCAAGAGGCGTGTCCTAACAAATTGAAATCACTCATTCTTAAAACATTTGAATTCAGTTTTCACTCACTTTTCACACCCAGCCCATATTCATCAACATCATATTTTAACATCTGTGTCATGTTTTAGACTAAAGCAATACACTTCTTTTTTTCTTTTACCAGCAAAGCGACCTTACAGAAAGAGGAAAGATCCCAAACCATCTGCTGAAGGAGGAAACGCAGCTGTTTCTACTGGTAAGAGCAAATAAAATGGTCCATTAACCAACACAGTAATGCAGCTGCAGCTAATACCACATTATCTCATGGTTAGCACAGTCTCACCAGTGTGTAAACTGGACCTGAATGGCATAGTAAAAGTACTGCTGCTGTGTCTGAGTGCAGTGATTTAAAACAATGTTGACAGGAACTATGATTTTAATGTGGACCAGAGTTGGACTATATCCAGTGGTCCTCTAAAGCAGTCATTAAAACAAAGAAGACAAATTGCACAATCATCATCATCTTTGATAGTCATCCAAATACAGAGCAGCAGAAGTTCCAGTCCAACCGGTTTCACCTATCAGCAAAAAAATGGCAGTAACAGCAGTTTAGATGTTGACATGCTGATGTGTACCATTTATAGGTGTGAAAAGTGATTGAAAGAGAACATACATGATTCTCAAATGAAGAAAGGGAAGCATGTGATCTGCACCTCGCTTAACGTGAGGGAGTGACTTTGAGTTTGTGAGTCAGTTTCCTTAAGTGTTAAACACCTAAAAAAGAAAAAGAGTACTTCTGACCTACTTTTGGTGAAAACCAGAGCAAGTTGTCAAGAATTTTCTGCAGAAAATTAAGACTGGTAACACAGAATCAGTTTGGTATGTGATTAGTCTGCAGCCTTATTGTGTAAGCATAAAATTAACAGCCTAACATTATAATTTCACCTTCTCTCTCTGTCTCTCCACACAGAGAAGAAGCGCCCTGGCAGAAAATTGGCTCGGTTTCCAATAGAAATCCCTCCTGAGCTCCTGAAGAAGCCCAAAGAGAAGATAGAGTACCACTGCTCAGTGTGTGGCAAAGAGTTTCCTCATGCCTACAAACTGGAGAGGCATGAGCTGATCCACACCGGAGAGAAACCCTACTGCTGCTCCATCTGTGGTCGTGGTTTCAACCAGAAGGGAAATCTCAAAACGCATTACAAAGTCCACTTTGGTGAGACTGGATTATACTTCATTTATAGTTTATTTACATTTACAATTATATCCTAGAATATTTGTTGTCAAGGGCCAACAAATATTGATATAATTGAGTCAAAGAAAATTATGCATACACCGTACTGTTGTATCAGTGTGCATTTTCATAAAAACAAGTGCCAAATGGCTAAAAAGTCATCTTGAGTTTGTTATTTTGCATGAATGACCTGTTCTGTATATTTGTGGCTGCCCCAATAATTGATCAATCTAGGAGCCTCTAAAACCAACCTCATCCTGTCAGTTGAATAATAGAACTTTTTCCGGCTGCAGCATTGTACAGAGAGCAACAAAAGAAAACTAGTATGGTGGTCTAGAAAGTTTTTTTTTTTAATTGAGTCTTGTACTAACTGTAATGGTGATGTAAAAGGAAAAGTAGAGCAGTGCAACAGAGATCAACACAGTTAAAGCTAAAATACACTGCCCGGCCCAAAAAAAAGTCGCCACCTGGATTTAACTAAGCAAATAGGCACGAGCCTCCTATTGGATAATTACTGCATGGGCGATTATCTTTCAGCTGGCAACAAGTTATTTAACCCCAACTGGTGCAATGAGTTGCTTCTCATTTCCTAAACAACCATGTCGAAAGACACATCCCGTGGTCGTGGAAAAGATGTTAGTCTGTTTGAGAAGGGTCAAATCATTGGCATGCATCAAGCAGAGGAAACATCTAAGGAGATTGCAGAAACTACTAAAATTGGGTTAAGAACTGTCCAACGCATTATTAAAAACTGGAAGGATAGTGGGGACCCATCGTCTTCGAGGAAGAAATGTGGCCGAAAAAAATCCTGAATGATCGTGATCGGCGATCACTTAAACGTTTGGTGAGATCAAATCGAAGAAAAACAACAGTAGAACTCAGGGCTATGTTTAATAGTGAAAGTAAGAGCATTTCCACACGCACAATGTGAAGGGAACTCAAGGGATTGGGACTGAACAGCTGTGTAGCCTTAAGAAAACCACTAATCAGTGAGGCTAACCGAAAAAAAAGGCTTCAATTTGCTAGGGAGCATAAAGATTGGACTCTGGAGCAATGGAAGAAGGTCATGTGGTCTGATGAGTCCAGATTTACCCTGTTCCAGAGTGATGGGCGCATCAGGGTAAGAAGAGAGGCAGATGAAGTGATGCACCCATCATGCCTAGTGCCTACTGTACAAGCCTGTGGGGGCAGTGCTATGATCTGGGGTTGCTGCAGTTGGTCAGGTCGAGGTTCAGCAACAGTATGTGCTCAAAGAATGAGGTCAGCTGACTACCTGAATATACTGAATAACCAGGTTATTCCATCAATGGATTTTTTCTTCCCTGATGGCACGGGCATATTCCAAGATGACAATGCCAGGATTCATCGGGCTCAAATTGTGAAAGACTGGTTCAGGGAGCATGAGACATTTTCACACATGGTTTGGCCACCACAGAGTCCAGACCTGAACCCCATTGAGAATCTTTGGGATGTGCTGGAGAAGACTTTGCGCAGCGGTCAGACTCTACCATCATCAATGCAAGATCTTGGTGAGAAATTAATGCAACACTGGATGGAAATAAATCTTGTGACATGCAGAAGCTTATCGAAACAATGCCACAGCGAATGCGTGCCGTAATCAAAGCTAAAGGCGGTCCAACGAAATATTAGAGTGTATGACCTTTTTTTTTGGTGGCGACTTTTTTTTTGGCCAGGCAGTGTGTGTAACATTTCTGCATTAAAATGCCTAAAAGCTCAAGACATATCTCATATTTTATTGTGCACATACACTCTCCAAATGTTTCCAACAATCTTTAAATTCATTCAAAATACCAATTGCTCAGCTGTCATTGGAGCACAGAGCGAAAAGGGGCAGGACATAGGAAGGGGGGTCAGTTGACCCAAAACTGGTAACAGAGAACTGTCAAATCAACAAAATGGATTTCAGTACAATATATGACTCGTAGTAAACCACAAGTGAAGTCTTACTGAAGTCCTATACAATGGCAATATTTTTATACTTGTCTCTCCTTTGTCTCTGTAAAGGTCGTAAGGGCGCTGCGGACTTTGATGATGACGTGAATCCCATAGCTCAGAACTCTCCGAATACTTGAAGTCTCTGCCGGGGGAGTCCAGGATCAGATCATCCCTCCGTTGTTTGGAATGTGGAAAAGAGTGTGAGAGCCAGTCAGCTTTACAGGCACACCACATTACAACACACACAGAAACAGCCAGTGAGTCACAGCTCTACTTCTGCCGCCGCTGCGGCATTCAGTTCGATGTGAGAGAAAAGCTGGAAGAACATATGAAAACCCACATGAAGGAGAAGCCCTATTCATGTCCCGACTGTGGCAAGCGGTTCATCAATGAGAGCTACATACAAGTTCACCAGCGCATCCATACTGGGGAGAAACCATACCTCTGCGCTGAGTGCGGCAGAGGATTCCACACAGCGTCCTCTCTCAAGCTGCATGAGATGCAGCACTCCGGGGAGAGACCGTTCGCATGCTCCATCTGTGGGAAGACGTTTCGGATAAACTCGTACCTAACGGCACATTACCAGACCCACATTAAAGACAGACCGTTCATTTGTAGCGTCTGTGGGAAAGGCTACTCCAGAGCTGAGGAACTGAAGGTGCACCACAGGCTTCACACCGGAGAGAGACCCTACGAGTGTGGGGAGTGTGGGAAGAGCTTCATCTACCGCCAGGGCCTGCGGCAGCATCAGCGCACACACGCTGGAAAACGCATCGGACCGACCAGACAGCTTGGCAGACCGAAGCAGGAGGCCAGGCTGGACATCTAACGGTTGATCTATTGATACATTTTTTTCTTGTTAACTGTGTTAAAATATTACAGTAAATTCCGCTTCTTTCCTGATCTTCTTCCTTCCATTCCTCCCACCTACAGCAGAGACGATTACTGTGTCTGAAAAAAATGCGCTACAGAGTCGCTGTGGATTGCCAAGAATAATTTGGAAGCTTTCTGTGTTGTCTTTCTCGTATCAATGTTTTGTACCCATGTTTTTATGTTTACTCTTCTCTAGTAGCCCATCTGTACAATTTGAGTGCCTTTGTATCCTGCATGCCAAATACTAATATTTAATGTTAAAAAATATGCACAATATCCTTGTTATTTTAAAATCCATAATGATGGAATACAGAAATTTTTCAGAAACATGTCTGTGTTTTTTCTACATTTGAAATAACAAGGTTACATTGTGAATGTATAAGACCTTTTCTGCCCAATCAGCTCACTGACCCTCCTTTGACAGTTGCCATTGGTTAAAATCAGGGTTTTCAAAGTCTGATTGGAAAAAGGTGCCCCCCACCTTAATTTAAATGCTTAGTTTTGCTCAATTCCTGGATGTCTATAGTAGAGCTGCAACTAAAGATTATTTTCATAGTTGATGACCGGTTGATTATTTTGTGGATTAATTGGTTAATAGTTGTTTACCTATAAAATGTCAGAAAATAGTGAAAAATGTTGATCAGTAGTAAGATGATGATGCCCTCAAATGTCTTGCTTTGCCCACAACCAAAAGATATTCAGTTTACTGTCAGAGAGAAAAGAAATCAGAAAAGATTAAAATTTAAGTCGCTGGAATCAGAATTTCTACTATTTTTCTTGAAGAATTACTCAAACCAATTTTGATTATCAAAATAGTTGGCGATTAATTTAATAATCGATTAATTGCTGCAGCTCTAGTCTATAGGATCATGAATGTTTTATTTAATCCATAGCGGGGGGGTCAGAAACCTGCGGCTCTGGAGCTGCATGTGGCTCTTTGCTCCTCTCCAGTGGCTCCAAGTGGCTTTGAAAATTATATGGAAATGAATAGTTTTTTTGTTTTTTTTTATACATATTAGTTTATCTTTGTTGTAGGCCTAAATTGGAGCTGAACATGCAATTGAAATTTTATCGAAATCGCAATATGGCCTTACTGCAATTTACAGGTAAATAATTACAGGTGCAATATTTGTTAAAGGCAAGATGTGTGCCAAAATACAATTGTAAATTAAATATTGTCGTTCTGCAGAGATGTCCTGCCCTACACATCATATTCCACAGCCTCGTTTGATACAATTCCCCTCAAAAATCACACCGTAATCATTGTAATGTTTATCAATGAAAATGGGAAAAGTTATGTAAAAATGATCATTCCCTCTACTATCACAATCATGTTACAATTGCAGTATAAATCAAAATAATCACAATTAGATATTTTTTCAAAATCATTCAGCCCTAGTGTAAATTGATTCTTGCATTCTCCAGTGTTTAGAAAAATGTTTAGCCTATATGCCAAAAAAAAAAAGTCACTAAAAATACAACTAAAATGTGCATCATAGCCTCCGTCTGCAGCTCAGTGCCTTTTCCTCTAAATTTTGCTGGTGGCTCGACTTGAGTCTCCCTCGGAAGCTATGGAAGCCAAATCCAACAAAAGAACAGTCTCAGAGGAGAAAAACAATAGAGAATTTAATAGTTGCAGCTCCAGGCAGATTTTTATTTTTTTTATAATTTTTTTTTTTGTAGCCAAAAATGGTCCTTTTGGTAGTTAAAATTACTGACCCCTGCCATAGCCACTCGACAGCTGAGCCAAGATAGCCTAATATCACTGTAATATGTTCAGTTAGGGTGAGAAGCTCAGTCATCTGTGAGGAACTCGGAGTAGAGACGCTGCTCCTTTGTGTAGAAAGGAGCCAGTTGAGGTGGTTCAGGCATCCCGTCAGGATGCCACCTGGTCGCCTCCCTAGGGAGGTGTTCCAGGCACGTCCAGCTGGGAGGAGGTAACGGGGCAGACCGAGGACTAGGTGGTGGGATTATATCTCCGCCCTGGCCTGGGAACGCCCTGGGATACCCAGTCAGAGCTGGTTAATGTACCCGGGGAAAGGGATGTCTGGTGTCCCCTGCTGGAACTGTTAACTCTGCAACCTGATTTCAGATAAGCAGTTGAAGATGGATGGATGGATGGATACCTTCATTTTATATCAGTACCTAAAAAGGGTCTGACTTAAAGCATTTATTAGTTTGTGACACTGGGAAAAACTGAAATTCCCCACAACTATATCTCTTTAACCAAATCAACCACATTTAGGCTGTTCTATATGGTATCCTTTTGATAACTCATGTAATAACCAGTGTAATATTTCTTCCCTCCATTCACTGAGCCTCCCTGAAACAGTTGGGAGCCCCCTGGGGAGGCCTGTCTCTCTCTCTAAATAATACAATATCCTGCACCAAAACTCCACCAATCATAAATGGATGGCCCAGTTACTTAATCCTGAAGAGATAATCCATCCAAAATCATGTTAGCATCAAATCCTCATCCCCTGTAGTTTCTGAAGATGACTGTTGAAAGTTCGAGATCACTCCTCGGATTCAAGTCAATTTTATTTATATAGTGGCCAAGAAAGTGGCGAGGAAAAAACTTCCTTTTAAGAGGCAGAATCAGGCTGGCCGGCTGTCTGCTGCTGCGACTGGTTGGCTGTCGTCAACTTGAGCCATTCCTGCAGTGTGATCAGCTTCTCCGCTGTCCATCAGTCTGTTTCAAACTAATTCTCAATTGTTTGCCAAAATATGGCTTAAACACTCCATTTGCTTCTATATTTTATTATCATTGTACAATATAGGGTTGTGTAGGTTGGTTGACTGGCAGATTGCTTATGAGATGCTAATAGTCCCTTTGCTACTCAAAAAAACAAAAATTAGAGTACAATACAGTAAATGTTTGAATAAATAAGTCATTAAAAAATTCATATTTTTCATGGTGGAGTGCTGAGGCAAGGCAGTCTCAGCCTGAGAACATAAGCTGTTCTGATGTCTGGTGGTACGGCAGCAGATACTTCTGTATCTCTTGCCAGACGGCAGTAAGATGAGCAGGCTGTAGTTGGGGTGGGTGGTGTCTTTTAGTATCCCTTGGGCGCTGCTCAGGTATCTCACCACAGCGATATCACTGTAGATATTACAATATTTAATCACAGTGGATGCAGTTAATTATTTTTGACACATCTCAGTAAAAACAAAACCCTACAAACTGATATAAATAAAACAAAAAAGTGGAGATCAGAGGGATTTTCATCTGTCATCTCGTATTGATCAACCAGCTGTTTCATCCTCCAGGTAAAGTGAACTTCACCTTGTTCTACACCTTGAATACTCACAGGTGAGCTCCATTGAACTGTTGCTTCTACAAACTGCTGCTGTTTTACGTTTGTCAATTTATTTATTTTTTTACATCGATCTCAATCAATCAATCTATCAGGCTTTATTTGTGTAGCATTTTTCAGACAAACAAAATGTAACACAAAATGCTTCATACAATTACCCCCCCTCCACACACACACACACCACACACAACTATACCACCCTCCAGCCTCCACACACACACATACAATGGTGCAATGACTTTGTAATTTAATGAACTAAAATAACAGTGTTCATTAAAACATTATTAATATCATTAACAATTAATATCAACAATTTGAAGAGGTCTGTTTTTAGTTTGAGTCCTTTTTCATTCGATCAATGTAAAAAATAATGCAGCTACACTGACAGGAGTCAGTGTTGTAAAGAAAAGCATATTCAGTGTCCACAGCAGTCATATTTTGGTTCAAGTGTGAGTGTTTGGAGCACACTGAGCACACAGAATGGACAGTCGAGAAGGGGATTATGCAGCAGGAGCTGTTTCAGAGCTTGTACCCCCACACTAAAAAACAGTGGGTTGAAAACGATCCAGTCTGCACCGATGCAGTTTTACCCAGGAACCCAACTGTCACACAAGGTCAAGTTAATCCAGTATTGCATCAGGCCTATTTTGACCCCACGCTGGGTTAACTTTTTAGTGCAGTCTCCTGTGGAGTCGGTCAGAATGAGAGGAAGTAGTAACGTTTCAAAGTCACTTGATTTTGTTGTTTTGTGTTTGCAATATGCTTCCATTGAAAGAGCCATCCTAAAACACCACAACCTACTAAAATATGTAGATCCTTGATTTAAAAAAAACATACAGGACACTGTACAAAATGTAGATAAGAAATAGAACGCAGTGATTTGTAAATCTTGTTTGACCTACATATATTCAATTTAATACAATACAAAGATGAGATATTTCAAGTTAAATCTGATAAATGTTTTTTCGTAAACATACACATAAAATTGTGAAGGGATCAAAAAAAAAAAAAAAACAGCTGTTCAAAAAGTAAACAGGTTCATTGGTACGGTCATTGTCAAGACTGGGGATGAGAGGGGCATCAGTCGTTCACAAGCAAGGACGGGGTGAAGTTCACACTTTGAAAAATGATGTGGGCAAATAGTCCAACAGTTTAAAATGTTTCTCACACACAATTGTGAGGAGTTTACCAGCTACATGCCACAAAATCATCTCTGGAAAATCGGGAAAAATCTCTGCATGGGACAAAACCAAAAACCAACATTTAATGCAGATAACCTCTGACCCCAGCGTATTAAAAACTGCATTAAAAATCAACATGATTGGGGAACATTTTGCATCTAGAAATGTAAGTCAAGACGCTACCATGCAATATGGCAAAGCCAGATATCAACAACATCCGGAAACACTGCAGACTTCTCTGAGCCCGAGCTCGTCTGAGATGGACTGAAGCAAAGTGGAAAAGTGTCCTGTGGTCTGACGAGTCCACGTTTCAGATTGTTTTTGGGAAATCATGGACATTGTGTCCTCTGGGCTGAAAAGAAGAAAGACCATCCAGAAAAGCCAGCAGCTGTGATGGTATGGTGGTGTGTTAGTGCCCGTGGCATCATGGGTAACTGTCACATCCCTGACGGTCCCACTGATGCTGAAAAGTACATGCAGGTTTTGGAGCAACATATGCTTCCATCCAGACAACATCTTTTTCAAAGACGTTGTTTCAGCATCACGATGTCAGGACACATTCTGCAGGTGTTCCAACAGTGTGACTTCATAGTAAAAGAGTTCAGGTACTAAACTGACCTGCCTGCAGTCCAGACCTGTCTCACACTGTAAATGTGTGGTGCATTATGAAGCACAAAATGACAACAGAGATCTATCGAGCATGCAAGCAAGAATGAGAGAGTTTCACAATTAGTGTCCTCAGTTCTCAAACGCATGCTGTTAAAAGAAAAGATGATGTGTCACAGCAGTAAACGAGCTCCTGGAATCGTGTTGCAGGCATCAAATTCAGAACAAGTGTATATTTTCAAAAAACAATAGTTCAGCAGTTTGAACATTAAATATCTTAAATATCTTGTCTTTGTACTGTTTTCAACTGATTATAGGTCAAAAAGGATTTATAAATCAGTGCATGCTGTTTTTCTTAGGTTGGACACAGCGTCCCAACTTTTTTGGAATCGGGTAAGAGTGTTGGAAACATACCGAGCACACAGATGGATAGTTGAGAAGGGGATTATGCTGCAGGAGCTGTTTCAGAGGCTAAAAACTAAAGGTTGTACCCACACTAAAAAACGCTGGGTTAAAATTTACCCAGTATGTGTTCAATATTGCACCAGTGTAATTTCACCCAGTACAAAAGGGTCGAAACTCACACAACAGAGGTGTTGTTTTGGTCCAGTAACCCAACTTTAATATACTGTAAAACTAACACCAACACTGGGTCAAGTTAACCCAGTACTGCACTGGGGATATATTGTCCCCACACTGGGTAAATTCTTAACCCGATGTTTTTTAGTGCACAGTCGCCTGTGAAGTGTGAGAGGAAGTAGTAATGTCTCAGAAAGTCGCTTTATTTTGTTGTTTTGAGTTTGCAATATGTTTCCACTCAAAGAGATATCCTAAAACACCACAAACTACTAAAATCTGCACATACCAGTGTTCAAAAGCTTATAAAACAATAATAAAAGTGCTATAGAAACCTGTATTGTATGTTCTCAGACATGTTCATGTAAGGGTGTCACAATTCTCCAAATCCGCAATTCGATTTTAAGGTCACAATTCGATTAAAAAGATTTTTTTTCAGCACTGACAGCCATGCCATTGTTAGACTATTGAGTCTTGATTTGGAAAGATCAACAGATGATTGGTTTTATTCCCTAGACATCAACAAACTTCACATTTACATCTAGATATGCTTCTTTAAAAGGTAGAAAAGTGCAGCTGCAAGCTGCTGCTAAGCTACGCTGAGTCGTCTTTTCATGTTGACCTGATTTTCCTTTGGACAAGTGCGCAAGCAGGTGGGACTGATTTTATTTATAGATAAATATTTTATTTAAGGAATAAAGAAAACAAAGCAATCAGAGGGATGTTTCCAACACAGCCAACATGACATACACAGGATCCCTAAAGCAATAATCAGAAAGCATCCTATAAATTAAAAAAAAAAAAAACACCCCGACAGAAAATGATAATGAAATGAATTTCAAGTACCCGTCCTAGTATCTCCTTTTCATTTACAATTCATCTGAACTAAGAGCATTCTCAAAATCTATATGCTAGAGGCCAAAAAGCACTCAAGCAATTTACAATTGTGGTGCCGTTTGTTCAAGTTAAATTATTACTCAAAACTTGTTTTTCCTTCTTAAAATAAACCCTGTAAAATATGATGATCCAGTTGTGAGAGAATCAGAGTATGTCGGCCTTCCTCTCCACTTCACTGCAGTATTTTTCGGGCAGCCCTGTGGCCCTGCGCAGTGACAAACACACGTCAGGTTTACTCAGTGAATATACACACACACACTCACAGTGCAGCTTGTATTTCCACATGATAAGGTCACGACATTAGCACGCCCGTACGTACTTGAGCTCTTTCAGCTTCTTCTCCTTGATCTCATCGAGGCGCAGACGTCTCTGTCGGGCCTCCTCGGCCAACCGATCGGCCTCCTTGAAGATCTCTCTGCGCTTAGCGATGGCTGAGAGCTCGCGGTTCTTCACCTGGTGTCGGATGGCCTCGGCGTGCTCGTGCGCTTTCTGGCGCTGCTTTTCCTCCTCCTCCTTCTGTTTGATGATCATTTCCTGTTGCACCCTGTGTGGAGAAAAGGTAGACAGGGCAGGGGAAATTGATATTAATAAAATGCTAAAGCTAAATATGTTAATTTGTGAATGAATTAAATGCACGAATGAAAAAAAGTGAATGAGGTCTCTTACTTCAGCACCCTCTCAAACTCTGCCTTCTCGCGGCCGGCCTCGATGGACAGGAAGTGCTCCTTGCAGCGGACCTGCTCCAGTCGAGCCGCCCTCAACATCGCCGCCTCCTCCGCTTTCTTTACGACCGTCTCCTTTGCTTTTCTCCTCCACTCTCTGTCTGCGCTTTCTTGGTTCCTCCGAGCACGGAGCTCATCCTTACAAACATGATAAATTTGGACATACCTTTAAAAATGTGATCAAATGTGAATTTTAATCTGCTACGGGGTTAAATTCAACAGGTACCATTATGGTTTTATTCCTGACCTGCTCTGCCTTGTAGTCTTTTGCTTTTTCTTGTCGGGCTCTCAGCCTGGCGATCTCCATCTCCTTCTCCTTCTTGATCCGTCTCTGCTCTGCTTCATATTCTGCCTCCCTCTCCTGCAGGGGTCAGCAAACATCAACATATGAAACACAACCTCAGAAAATAAACAGTATTTTAATGATAAAAGATTTATTGAACTGAACTGCAGAGGTATGGAGACTAGTGGTTATCTGTCAGTGTGTATAGTTTGCTTTTCATCTGACCATTTTCTTTTGGATGTATTCCATATCTCTCATGTCAGCAAGCCTCTCCTCCTCTCTTCTCTGCTCTTTGGCCCTCATTGTCTCGGCATTGATGCGCCTGATCTCCTCCTGCAGATGCTGCTGCTCCTCTCTCTTCTTCTCCAGGGCCTGGAAGAAGACACCAGGTCAGAGAAGAAACCGACTCTGCACGTGTGGTTTGCACATTTGTCTCTTTGAGCATGTACAGTATGTGACTGTGTCAATGTTTGTGCGTGTCGTCTCTGCGCGCGCTGCACCTGGAGGTCTTCCAGGTTCATTTTCTCCTGCGTCTCTCGTATCTGCTGTCTCTCACTCTCTTTCATCTCCTCCTGAATTTGCTTGTCCTCCAGGCGTTTCTGGATCTGGTCATAGATTTGCTGCATTCCACTGTAATATAACACAGATACAACACACGTGTGATAATTATGCTACGCTGGACAGTGGACACACGTGATATCTGTGCCTTTACTGCTCGTCGGCAGCCTGATGATAAGAAAAAGGGATCTGATTAGAGGGACGGAGGTTGTTTGGGTGGGTCAAGTCAACAACAAAAGTGTAAGAATAATTCTTTCAGCTGTTTTCAACAAAGTTAAAATGTGCAGAGGTGACCGACTGTTGTTGTTATGTTTCGTTGTATTTTTCTTTTTCTTTAATAAAGAGTAAAATAAAAAGAGTTCCCTTCACCTGATCTTCTGGTGTTTGCGCAGCTCATCAATCTGCTCCTCTGTCTCCAGGGCTTTGCGACGTTCCAACTCCATCATGGCATCCAGACGTTTTTCCTCCTCCGTCAACTCCGCCTGGATCTGCTTCTTCTCCTGGATCTGGGTGTCACGTGTGGCTTGACACTGAGCACCGAGGATGAGCTGCGCACACACACACACACACACACACACACATGTTGTGTTTCCATCACTTCTGGGGACATTACATTAACTTACATTCATTTCCTGGAGACTTATCCTGACCCTACCCATCACAAGTCCCTGCCTAAACCTAACCCTAACCGACCTTATCCTAAACCTAACCTTACCCTAACCCTGACTCAAGTCTTCACCCTAAAATTTAATGATTTACCTCATGGGGACTTGCAATTTGTCCCCATAAAGTAGGCGAGACCCCACAATGTGAGTGTGTAAACAGATTTGTGTCCCCACAACAATAAGTAATACACGTCCACACACACACACACAACACACACACACACACATACACACACACAAAGTATTGACTTTCATAGAAAAGTAAAAAGTAGCAGTACAGCCAAATACTGACAAGATCACTTTTGTCATCCACGCATTTATTGATGCTTCCTACCTTTTTTTCTTTACTCAAGGTTTTTTTTAATTAAGATGTAATTCCATTCAAAATACATTAAATCACCCCACGCCCACCCACTGAAACAGAGCCCCATGCCTACTACAGTATTACTGTACCATCTAATAATAAAAAAAAAGTAAATTTCATAACAAATTACATGTGCATCTGAATTAACACAATGAGACAAAATAAATAAAATAAAAATGCAAAAATACAAAATATGATAAAAAGCAACACAAATGAATAATAATGATTATAAATACATAAAGAAAAATGTAAAGAAAAAATCAAATAAAATGCAACACTTACAAATAAATAAGTAGTTTCATAGTCGGTCAATTATTTTTTTAATTAATCGATCAATAGGTGTTTTAAAATGGTGAAAAATGTCAATCAGTGTTTCCAAAAGCCCCAGATGACGTCCACAAATGTCTCGTTTTACTCACAACCCAAAGATATTCAGTTTGCTGTCAGAGAGGTGTTAAGAAACCAAAAAAATATTCACATTTAAGGAGCTGAAATCAGGGAATTTTGGCTTTTCTTCTTGAAAAATTGCTCAAATCGATTATCAAAATAGTTGGCGATTGATTTAATAATTAATTAATAATCAATTAATCGCTGCAGCTCTAAGGCCCTTCCATTTAAACAGAATAAGTTGTCTTGCGAAAAAGAGATGCAAAAGCTAACCCCCTTTTTTTTTGTCTTGTGCGAGATGTATATCTGGTGGAGTGACTTCAATGCTGCAGCTGCTTCGTACCTTGTTGAGCTTTCTGATCTCCTCCTCTTGCTCCATCCGTAAGGCGCTGGCCCGCTCCACCAGTTGCTGCGCGCGGTCACGTTCCTCCAGCTCCAGCTCAGTCAGAGCCTTGTTCTCTTTTCGGGACAGGTCTGCCTCAAAGATGCAACGCTTCCTCTCCTCTGCAGCTTCCTGGATGAGTGGTTATATTAAAAGAAGAGTGAGGGGGCTTATTGTCTTATTGTTACTGTGCAAGTTAAAGGACCATTTGATTGGAGTTTTTCATGTTTCTACAATTTCCTCTTCTTTCTTCTTCCGATGAGCCTCCTTCAGGGCCTCCTTCTCCTCCTTGGTGACGACCCGGGCCGCTGAGGCGATCCGCTCGAACTCAGCTGGAGACAGGATGATGGACTCTCCTGAAGGATCCTTTAATGGGATCCTGGAGTCATGACAGGTAGTAATTTCAGTACTGCATTATGAATCTGAGTTGTAAACACCTTAACAATATTGTGACATTCAAGTAAGTTTACACATTAGTACCTACTTTTCAAATTTGCTTTATATTATTTTGAATTTTAATTTAGCTACTTAAATTTCCATCTATTAAAATGCGTAACATCCTTCAATTTTTGGCATTTGTCGGTGAGCATTGGCCTACCTGAGGTTGCGAATGAGATCTTTGGTGATGATTTGAAGAGTTTCTTCATGTTGGTTCTTCTGGGACTGATTGTTGGCTTCAGAGGCTGATTCTCCATGTTTGTCAGATATTTCCTGGACAAATGTTAACTTTACTTTATTAGGAGCCTAATTTACAACAGCACGAGCATTGGCTATTCCTCCAAGGGTCCACAACATACAATCATGCACATTTATACACACAATATTCACATAGAAACAACAAACAAAACAACTCTTTTCATTGAATTAACAACCAAATACATGCAGAGGAGAAACAAATCCTTTTCAACAGATGTTAAGTCAAACACAGAATTATAAATCGATCAAAATTCCTCAAGAAATCACAGCAAACTTGATCATTTCTTCATACATTCACACAAATATTGTGGGAGTGGGCTACAATATGTACCACATTTACTCACAGGTTTTGCGTTCCCAAACAGGGTCTCGTCCACCTGTGAGGTTGGGGCCCGCGTGCGGTACCGCGGGTGTAAGAGCTGCTCCTCGAAGTCCTGCTGGATCCCAGTCTCTACAGGGATTAACATTACAAAAACATGTGAGAATAAACAACCATTCTTTATTAACAGCGATGGAATGTAACAAAACAGTAAAGTACATTTACTGTACTTTACTTGAGTATTTCCATTTTATGCACCTTTATTCTTCTACTCCATTACATCTCAAAGGCAAATATTGCACTTTTTACTCCACTGCATTTAGTTTTAGTGACTAGTTACTTTTCATAATCTTCCTGTTCAGTGTAAAACCATGTATCTTCAAATTTGGTGATTTCGAACTGAAAAAAATCTCCTCCTCTTAAGCTAAATCATTCGATATCAGCAAGAACATTTTGGAGACTGTTTACAGAAGTCTTTGTTCAAAGTATTCTAACTTTTAACATGTGTACATAATACAGGCTCCTGGGTGCTAAGAACAAAAACTGTCCAGAATCACAAGCATGGCCAGTAAAATTATTGACAAAGGGAAGAAACAATTTGAATGAATATATAAATCACAGTTGAAACAAAAAGCCCAACAAATTGTCTCAGATCCTGTGTATCCCCCTTTTAAAAGAAATTCATAAAACTCTCCTCAGGTAGACATTACAGAGCCGCAGCAGGGACCAAGAATATTATAAAAAGTCTTTCATATCCAATGCAATAACCTTGCTAAACTCAATAACATGATTCAGACTGGAGTGTGCAGACTGGCATGCACTGCACTGTGCATGTTCTGTTGTTTGAATTATATGAATTTTAATTTAATATAATGTTGTTGTTTTTTTTAAACCAACCTGTGAAGCTGAAGGCAAATTTCCATATTTGTAGACAATTATTTTATTTTATTATTATTATTATTTATTATTATTATTATTATTATAGTTATTATTATTGTTATCATTATTAATGTTATTATTAAATTAATGCTTTAAAACCCCTATTGGATGAGCTGGAAAATGAAGCTGAAAGCTAGTCTGTATTTCTGAGACCAAGTTGACTTTCTAGAGATTCATGGTTTTTGCCAGACAGCCAAACTTATGTTGATCTAATAGAATATGATTCATTACTGTAAATTAACCTACCCAGCAGTATAAAGTAGTAAAATTTAGTTCAGTACAGCACATTAATGCACCAGTATTATTAATCAAGAAACATCATATAGAGGCTTGATAGTAAAACACTGTCAAGAACCATTTTACTGCAGAAGTACTTTTACTTTTGATACCTGAGGTACATTTTGCTGATAATACTTACATACTTTTACTTAAGTAAAGTTTTGAATGCACGACTTTCACTTGTGTTTAAATCATTTTTAAGGTTTTAAGTAAAGGATCTGAATACTTCTTTACAACTGTAAACTTGTGAAGTCTTATTGAAAAACTAGGATTTGCTTCTTATTTTACTCTAATGTTAACACTCACCATGGTCCTTGGTCAGTGGTGTCCAGGTGAACTGAAACTGAACTGGTATAATTAATATAACGGCGGTAGTTGGTCCAAAAAAAAAAAAGTTTTGTTTGCTTCTTGGTTTTTTGTCAACAATTTTCAAAGACTGATAATACGAGCTGAATGTTTGTTATGAAAGTAGCCAGTTCACTCACAAACTTGACACATTCGCGACATTTGGAAATGTTTGTTGTCTGTTGCCATAGGAACAGATGCGCGGGGTAAAAGGAGGCGGTGCTAGCCGACGCCGCATCAATCTCGTAATCACGTCCTGGGATCGTGATGAAATCATGGGAGCCCTAGATTTGCGAAAGTCTCGCGAGATTTGCACGCATACCTTTTTTATTATGACATGTTGTACAAATTTATTTTGCTTTATAATACAACAGCGCTGTGAGTTTTAAATTAAGGACAAAAACAAAACTTTTTTTAGGATTAGAAAAAATAACGGATTGGATTATAACAATCACTCTCGCGAGATCTGTCGGAGGTCTGGGGTTCCCAAGTAACTGAACCCAGTACTGTTTTACGAGACCTTCTGACACATGCACAGTGGTGATGCGGCGACTCGGGGACTTGAGTTAAATCTAACGTGATGATAACTAACCGTTAGCCAGCTGTCAAGTGTAAGTTTGAGCTGCAGGTTGTCCGGCTGCTGTCATGCTGCAGTCGAGGCGTGTCTGTGAGCAGAGCACAGACAGGGTGTCTGGTTTGCAGGGATGGAGACAGTGTTAAAGTCAAAGTACCAATACCTCACTGCAAAAATACTCTGTTACAAGTAAAAGTAATGCATTGAAAATGTTTGTGAATTAAAAGTATGTAAGTATAATCAGGAAATGAAAATGTACTTTAAAGTATTGACATACTCAATGCGCAATGATGTGTCTGTGCTGTTATACTATTATATATTTTATCATTAGATTATTATTACTCATGCATGTGTATAAAAGCTGGATTTTACTGTTGTAGTTGGTTGAGGAGTAGCTTATTTTGAACTAGACTATTTTGTATCAGACTGCAACTGATTAGTTTCCTTATGGATTTTCGATTATAATCATTTGATTGTTTGGCTTGTAATAAGTCTGTAACTAGTGATAATATGCCTTTACAATTACCCAGAGCGCAATGTCAAACCAGTATTGGCGGAATATAATTAAGTAAATTTACTCAAATACTGAGGTACCTGTACTTTACTTGAGTCTTTTCTTTTCATGCGACTTTGTGCTTCAGCTCCACAACATTTCAGAGGCAAAACTTTTTTACTTTACTACAACTGACAACTTAAGTCATTAGTTACTTTACAAATTAAGGTTTTTGTATACAAAACTAAAATATTTTATTGTTTATAGACCTTTTACAGCAGCTATGTTGGCATGAAATAGTAAGATAAACACAGGTGTTACCAATGATAAGTAATTAAGTATCCATTGCATTCAGGTCAAAGAAAGTCAGGGTGATGCTGTTGTGCATGTTGGCTCTGCTACACTAAATGAAATGGGACCTTAATTACTGTGACTGGCATCATCTGTGCCAGTGTGTCAGGTATTAGCTTTAGGATGAGTAATAAAATAGACTTTTTTCACAGCAGTGAAACAGTAGGGTAACTGTTTCACTGCTGTGAAAAAAGTCTATTTTATTACTCATCCTAAAGCTAATACCTGACATGACACTTTTCCATAACATAGGTTTTAGAGAAAGGCTGAGCACTGTGTGACAGCTGGTGGTGATTGTCTGAAATTGTTGTAAAATGATATTTTGCCCGTATAGCTGCAGGCTCATATCCCGGCATTGCCAGACTAATTTGCAAATGTGAATGATTAGCCAGTACAAATGCTGCTCTGTCTAACTCTTGGAATTCTGAGAGACCAAAAAATACAGATACTCGATACCTCTGGAGAACTGTTTAATTATAATTAACTGAGCTGTGCTGCAGCATTTTGGGTATAATTTTACCTTGCAAAACTGTGAGTGTAAGAGTCAAATATAGTGGTGAAATAATCCAGGGTTTAACTTGTAGTTCACTGTTTTGAACACGGGGTGTTGCTGTAATGTTCTCGTGTTCAGGTGTAAAGGTAGGAGGGTTACTGTTGTTGTCAGGTGTTTGACCCGGAAGGGCAAAGGGTTTTTGACCGCTGCGGCGCTAAAATGTTTGTCACACCGTACTGCTGAGTGTTTTGGTCTTTTTTGAAACAAAATGGACATTGTTCATGCTTTGCATGGAAGAAATAAAGTGTTTTTGCTAGCGACGAAGAACAACCTGTGGATTCAATGGAGAAGCAACACAGCGTACGGTAATCAAACTAAAAGTCAAGCGCGTCAACCAGATCACTCCTGGGTTAAACATCTCAGTGGCTAAGTAATAGTCTAGCTTCTACATGGGGATGTGCTGGCAACCGCTGCCTCGATCAGTTACTTTCTTGTTATCGTATGATTTCGTTGAATTTGATCTAACCCTTTTAAACAGCATTTGATTTATATAATGGCGGGTTTTGCATCAGAAAAGACTGTCTGATGGCAAAGTACAGCAGTGAAAGTATTTGGGGTATAACGTACACTTTAACTAATACTGTTTTTTTGTTTTTATTTTATAGGTGGCTAAAATACATTTTGCTGTTGATCCTGTCCACAGCTGGTCATTGCTTAGCTTCCTACACCGGTACTCCTGCTGCTTCTCCAAACTGGGTGTGTGCCGACCCCCATCTACTATAAGTACAAACCCACCTCAAAAAATCCAAACTATGCCTTTAAAGATTTGTGAAATTTTGTCTGTCATCCAACAGGAGAATTCATCAACACGGCAGGATAAGAGACAACATTTGTGTTGGACACAGTTTTCAGAGAAACAACTATTAGAAGAACAGCTGAAACAAATCCATGAATCAAAGAAACCATTTTCCTGCACACAGTGTGGCAAAAGATTCATGAAATTAAGAGATAACGAAGTTGGACACGAGGGTCTGAAGCCCTGCAGGTGCTCACAGCGTGGTAAAGGTTTTCAGATCTCAAAGGGACTCGAGAACCACGTGCGAGATCACACAGGGGAGAAACCTTTTCCGGTGCATGATGTGGTGAAAAAGGTTCGAGCAGGACTCTAATCTGAGAGCGCACTATGCAACGCACTCTGGAGAGAGGCCTCACCTCTGCTCCGTCTGTGGTGAAATCCTACATGAAACTGCTCACAACAAGGTCTGTGGATTATCTTGAGTAACATGGTCATGCTTTCTGGAAAGACACATGTATGTTGGGGTTTTCAAATCTATTTTTTGGCAGTTTGAGCACCACAAGTTGAGTGCTATCTTGTTTCATTATATTCAAGAGAAGGCAGACATCTCTACAGCCAATATGTCCAAAACCCAGCAACTCAAACCAAAACATTAATGCAATTTATCCATCTAGAAGATAATTAGCACACACTGAGCAAAAAATCTGTATTTACCTTGGTTCTTTTAAACATCAGCAGTAAATCTGTCAATTGCAGTCGAAAAGATTTACGGATTTTACACAAATTATATAAGATGTTTCTTATTGGAAACTATAAGCAAGACTTCCTCCAGTTCATCTTTTACATTTTTTATTCACCTTTTTAAAAACTCTGTCACTGTAGACTGTATGACATAGAAAGATTCCACTTCTTTTTACAGCTTTGCTGTATCAAATAGCACATCTTAAAAGGAGATTTGTGTATTTTTGAGTAAATAATTAAAGACCTACAGCCAAATTTTTATGCTGCAGCCATTTCATGAGATTGTCTGTTCTAAACCTTCCCATCTTAACTATTATAACCTATTTCTAAACGAATCAGAACAGCTGGATTATATTAAAAAGTGTTTCTATACCAAAATGGAAACTGGGTTTATAAGCTGTTTGATCATTTGTGATTGAATTTGTGTGATAATCATGCACATCAGTGTATCTTTAACTGTGTCTCTGCTACAGTTGTACAAGATAAAGCAGTTCATTGTTGAATGTAAAAACTGTTCATTTCAGCTGTTCAGTTTGGTACAATAAAATGATCTGCACGCTGTTTTTATTGCCAACACAAGCCTAAGTAAATACTGTAAATGGAAATGTCATTTATAATTTCAAAAGTCACAAGTTTTAAACACATTACTAAAGCATTAACTATTTATTATATCACTTGACCAATGGCCATAATGCATTATAATGAATATAAGTATTTGTATATACAGGAAGTACGCCCCAGCATCACCTTGGCAACCAAGAAAATCATGATGCAGAGAACCACAGCCGGGTGAGACAAATATCATCCTGTAATGTTAAAATTAACCTGCTGCCTGTTCACGTCCTTCACATTCATTGCTGATTTTTATTTTACAGACATCTCAGTAGAACTAGGTCTCTCTACACTGTTCAACCTGTAGGACTGAAATACAAAAACATCTAACTGGCGAGCAGCAGAGGGCCACCAGGCGTATGGTGCTCCAGCAGGAGCAGGCATTGATATCAGTGCCCTGCTCAGAGGGCAGCGGTAAGTGAAGCTAAGTCACTCTGCTCTGGTTACCCCGATGTCATAGTTAAAGTGGATAAGAAGAAACCACCTTAGGTGGATGTTACTGTAAAATTGTCAGTAGGTGGTGCTGTAAGTCCACACATCTCCATCCTCAGGTTTGATTTTGCTTCTCATTCTGCATCAGTTGCATGATAAAAATGTAGACCTAATGTATTGCGACAATTGCAGATTTAATCTCATTCTGTTTAAGAAAGACACAGCAACTGTGTTTGATTTTGTGCTAGAACCTGTTTAAATTTTGTTAATAGTAAAACATTTTTTAACAACACGAATGTTGATAATTTAAACCCTCTCATGATCACAGGATCAGGAGCAGTGTAAAGAGAGCTGTCCAGTGGAGCAGCCCTCCTGGACTTCTGGGACATCCTCTGCATCACCTCCCTCTGAGATCAGACTCACTGCAGCCCTCGTACGTAACACCACATCAAAGAAAAGACACCTTTGTAAGACGAGTGCAGAGATGAACCACCATGACGAACACAGACATGAAACACAGGATCACAGAGCAGCACCTACAGGTGAGTCTGACTGAAAGGGTCTCATGTTTTTTTGTGAACACATACAACCTTACAAATATATAATTTAGATAAGCAAAACTTGTTTCATGTTGTTCAAATTCTACCACTCTGAGTTATTGGCATGATGCAGAATATGCTTTAAACTAAAATCTTTAGTTTAATTTAGTTTCAAACATCACTCATCAGGAAAGATACCTGGATTCACAGACAGTAAACTGGCAACAAAACTGCCTCATTTTGAGGTTTTTATATCTTAAACATTTAAAGGAACAAAGATACAGTACATGGCAACATAATAAGACAGCTGTCTCCATCTACATATTTTTAAGCACATTTGAAAAGGTTGATGAATGGCAAAATGTGAAAAAAAAGTCCTCACTTAACTTGAAATATGTTTAAAATTTGCTTTAAATTTGGATAAACATGGCACACACAAAGAATTTTTTGGAGTCCGATTTTTTGATTGCTCTCAGTGTACTTACTCAGGAATAGAACAGATGTTAACAACTAAGAACAAGGGCAACAAAACTAAACAAATCAAAGTAAAGATAATACAAAAGACAATGGATATAATATGATAAGATAAGATACTATGTTGCCACTATTTGAGCTGCTTGCTGAATATTTTATAGAAAACACTATTATTTGTACTCCACCTTGTTTTGTTTGTTTTTTTTCTTTTAAGAAGACACTTTAAGAGCTGCTCCCATGAACAGCCTCAAGAAAAACCACCCGAGGAGCCAAAACAAGACCAGAGGCCTCGCAGACAAGAGGAGGAACTACGACTGTCCGACCTGTGGAAGAGTGTTCGCTCACAACACCGCTCTGCAACGACACCTTGTGATCCACTCAGGAAAAAGACCTTACAAATGTTTCATATGTGGACGAGGATTCACCCAGAATGGAAACACACATGAAAGTTCACAGAGGTCAGGGGCAACAGACAGCTCCTTTGTCTTTCTTTCTTTCTTTTTCTTTCTTTCTTTCTTTCTTTCTTTTTTGTAAAGGAGATAAGTGTTTTTCAGTGAAATTTTCCCAACAGATCATATTACCTTACCAACTTGTTGCTTATTTGTTTTCTTTCTTAATGAATTACAGATAAGTTATTATTTACAAATATTATTGACCTTGTGAAAGCCTACAGGCAACAAAATTTAATTTTTTAAATGCTTGTGCGACCGTACCTTAACAATGAAGAACTATCTGAAAATAAATGTCTTTGTTTTTCCTCACAGGTGAGTTACCAAATTGGACATTAGTTCAGGAGAGGAGAGCTCCTAAAGAATCTCCTGTCACAGTTCATGTGTGTGGGGAATGGACTTCCCTCAGAAACAACAGCTGGAGGAACACCGCCAGAGTCACAGAAAGCCTTACGCATGTCCTGACTGTGACAAGACATTCAAAAACGAAGTTTATTTTAAAATACATAAGCACCTTCACTCAGGACATTCACCTTTCCTTTGTTCAGAGTGCGGAAAGAGTTGTGTTACAGCAGATTCACTTAAAAAACACGAGCTGACTCACACGGGAGAGAGGAATTTTCACTGTGATCAGTGTGGGAGGGTGTTTTCACAATCCTCCCACCTCAACGTGCACTTCAAGACTCTCACCGGAGAGAGGCCTCACCTCTGCTCGATCTACTCCAAAGCATGTGATCTGAAAGTTCATATGCAAGTTCACACAGGAGAGAAACCCTATACTTGTGAGAAGTGTGGCAAGTGCTTCTCTTACTCTCAAGGGTGTTGAGCGCATCTGAAGATTCACGACAAGAAGCCAAAACCTCCAACAAAACCTGAGGGAGACCAAAACAGCAGCTGTTAGTGGTAAATAATTAATGGCACCTGGGAATTCACATATGAGGGGGAAAACTAAATATATTATGGTTTGTTCCTCTATTACGATGTGAAATAAAATATCTTTCATATGACTGGAGTGATTACCTACGCAATATGATAGTAATCATATGTATTATGTTGTCTACAGTCATTCAAGCATCAGAATATTCTGCTCATTATTACTTTTCTTGTTCATACCATTCATACCCTCTGAAATATTTTTTTCCAGGAAAATGTCCTCATTAAAAGAACGATCGGAATGTGCCAACTCTTTTCTACGCATTCATACTTTCAGTTAGAAACTCCATTCAGAGTTTAAAATGTTCATGACACTTGGGACTGTCTCACATTAATTCAGCTTTTTCATATCTTTCATACTTTTTACACAACCACAGTTCAAAATTCACGCATTTTTTAGCCTTTCTGGTATTTTTGTATTCGTGTATATGGGACAGAACAGCATTTAAACCTACAATTCTTCTCTAATTACATACTTGAACTGAACTACAGTATTTATGACAATAAATCTTATAGTGATTCATTGTTAATTGTATTTGTTTATGTTTCTATTTGTGATTTGCCTAAAGTTTACCTACCATCATTGAGAAT
Organism: Lutjanus argentimaculatus; assembly: GCA_034769285.1. Taxonomy (NCBI): domain Eukaryota; kingdom Metazoa; phylum Chordata; class Actinopteri; order Lutjaniformes; family Lutjanidae; genus Lutjanus; species Lutjanus argentimaculatus. Next base: position 4,770,941 of record JAWZSL010000027.1, read on the forward strand.
TTTGTGTCAAAATTATGGTCATCAAACCTTTTCAGTCATGCCTCTATTTGGCTAAAAATTTTTTACAAAACAACAGTGACAGCAAAATAAGAGTTTTGTTGAAATAACACTATGAAATGTATTTTTTTTTTCATTGTGTAGATAGGTTTCTTCTGTTTCTAGAAATATTTTGTATTGTCAAACAGTCCCTTCCAGCTGCAGGAATCATCTACACTGCACCGTTCCTGCAGGTAAATACAGCACAACTCCTGAAAACAGGTGAGTGATGTAGTCATTCATTCTCACTAAACTTCATGTAGAAACACTTAAACATTACTCATCATATAACATGTATTCGCAAACACGCATAAGACAGACAATCATGAATAAGTCACACAACTTAATGTACACCCCTCCCCTGCACTTGGTCTGACCCGATCACATCACTGATGATGTCACCCAGTGTATATATACAGGAAGTGGTTGAACATCGGCTGCTGTTGTTTCTCAACATGGTAAGTAGCAAAGAAAGAGAACAATTAACCAACGGAACACAACACAGAACCAATAAAGCACAAATAAACGTATCAATACATGTCCGTGTTTTACTTTAACCAGCAGTGTTAATGATTTATGAAGTGTAAGCAGTGTTGGGGAGTAGTGAACTAATTAAACCGGTAGTTTAACTTCATTTGGCTTTAGCCTAGCTTACCGGTAGTTAAGTTACATTCATATTTGCTCAGTGATTCAGTTAATATGACTTTATTTGTCGTTTATTATGTAGGTAACTAATGAAGCTGCAAACATTTTGGGCCACAAAGGGAAAGGAACTGGTGTTCAATATTAATTTTACTCTTGCTCCTCTACTGTAATACACCTTTTTCAGGACACTTATGTTGGTATGAAATTGCAGGATGGACACAGGTGTTACCAGTCATAGTAATTAAAGGTCCTGTTAGTGTCGTCCAATCAGCGTGGCTGAGCCTGTCCACTGAGCCAGCGTGCACAGGTGCAGCACTGTTTGACCTGAATGGAACTGAACCTGATTCAGTGTCACTGGTGACACCTGTTTATTCAATCATCTCATATCGATGAGGCTGCTGTGAAAAAGGGTCTGTTGCAGTGTAACCAGATTTGGTGTTTATACACCCTGGTTGCATTGTGTAGGCTAAAATTGTCCATGACCTGGACTGTTTTTTATCAAATACATTAAAAAAAAAATACAGTTTAAAAAAATATATATAGTCATAAATTGTATTCCTTAGTTATGTGAAGATATCTGGTCATTCAGCACAACTTTGATATGAAATAATTTTTTATTCTTTCTGCTTACAGGAGATCTGCAGCAATCAAATCTGTTCTTCTTGCAAAATTACAACATCATTATTTGTTTAGTATGGGATTACATGCACTTCCTCTTTCACCCTCGTCAGGCGTGTGTATGTGGGGTGTACACTTTATTTTGGCACACTCTCAAGGCTTGTTGCAGTTGACCAAGATAGATCAAACCTATTTTTGTTATTTTTGTCTCCTCATTTTGTCTTAATTTTTAAGGCAGAGAAGGCAAATGTTTTATACAGTAGTTGCATCGTACAATGTAACCTCCCATCTGTGTTCTAGCACACTTGTGAACACTTAAATTGTTATTATAATATTATTTCATAATGTAAAATTGTTACAAACTACGATGCTGTTGTTAATGTTTATTATATATAATAACTGGGCGTTTTTTTCATCACTTTGGGCAAATTTTGAGCAATTGTCAGGCTGGCAAACATCAAACTGATCTGGTCTATTGAACACCCTGTGACACCTCTGCCCTGTTTTCTCTCATCCTGACTGCTGCGATGGTGCGCCCGGGCAATGCATCTGCCATTTGAGTATATTAGGTGTCAATTAGTCATTAGCACTGATATTCCAATTTATTAAGAAATGTTCAGAAAAGTTGTTTGATGATAATTTTGAACTTCCCTGGCTAACTGAGTAATCCTGCTGGCTTCAATACCCCCACCTGACAGATGTCAAGCTGACATTCAGTCACTTTCCCATGAAAAGTCAGGTATTATATATTTTTTGGTTTAAGTATTACCTGTTCACTAAGGCTGGGTGGTAAGGACTAAAATTTATGTAATGGTATAATGTGAAGCATGGACAGTAACGGCTTATACAAGGGTATATTAGTTTTGTTTTGTTTTTAGACTTTCTACCTAAATGCTTCTCAAGGAGTATACCGGTGTGGAACCTGCATGGCAACTGTTACTGCACTCTTATCACTAGGACATATTTCACATAGTACAGAGGTATTTTTAGAACATGTTATGTGCAGAACTGGAATAATAAATAGAAAAAATAATACAAAACCTTTCCTCCAGCTATAAAAAAGAAAATATTTAAGTCCTTGTTCAAGTCTTTGTTTGTACCAGCACTATGTGCAGATTGTTACTTTAAAAAAAATCTTTTGTGCACAAAGAACATTTGTTTCTTTTTGTCATGGTATTGAAAGATATATCGAGTATTGTTTTTTTATACTAGTGTTGGAATTTAAAATTCTGGTATCGTGACAATCCTAGAGGTAATTATGGCGAAAACAAACAATTAATGAGCATGGTTAAATTAGTAAGCAGTATGGCACTGATAGTAAAATTGGAGGCTAATGACGTGTTCTCACCCACGTTGTCATTAAGACACGTTCAGTCAAATCAAGTCCAGATTTACATGTTGATAATTTAAACACTCTCACGATCACAGGATGAGGAGCAGTTTAAAGAGAGCTGTCCAGTGGAGCGGCGCTCCTGGCCTTCTGGGACTTCCTCTGTATCACCTCCCTCTGAGCTCAGACTCACTGCAGCCCTCCCACATCATAACACCGCACCAAAGAAGAGACACAAGAACAAGACGAGTGCAGGGGTGAACCACCATGAAGGACACAGACCTGAAACACGGGACCAGGATCACAGAGCAGCTCCTGCAGGTTAGTTTGACTGAAATGGTGTCATGTTTTTTGTGACCACATGCAACTCTTGCACATTTATAATCAACATTTAGATTGATAAGCAAGACTTCATGTTGTTTAAATCCTACCACGTGGAGTTATTGGCACAATGTAAATGAAACTTTATTTGAAGAACATCTTTCATACAGTAAAATCAGCTCAAAGTGCTTTACATTTGAAAAGGAATAAAAACAAGAACCTTTTAAAAGAAACAGCAGGTGAAGATAAAAGATCAATTAACACAAAATAAATTTAAAGGCATAAAAGGGCGTTTAAAGGCATGTAATTAAAATGGCTAAAAATGACTAGACCATTGTTATATATGTTATATATTTATATTAAAGTTGCTTAATCGATCATTGGTAAAATTAACAAGCAATTAATCAATTAATCATACTTACAAAATCTTTAAAAAATTGCATATACCAAACAATACCAAATGTGTATTTTCCCCCTCAATCAAAGCTTTATTTCCACAGTAACATATTGAACATACACCCTTAGAAATAAAGGTGTCAGGTAGAACTATATAGGGTTTTTCAGCTTGTCTCTATAGGAGAACCATTTTTGGTTCCTGTTAGTACTTTTCTATAAAAGTTCACTTGCAACCCTTTCAAAGAGTTCTACCTAGAACATAAAGGGTAGAACCATCTGTGAAAGATTTTCACTCAGAACCCCGTGTGAGGTTCTATCCATAACCTTTCTACCTGTCTAAGGGTGCTAACAAGAATACAACAAGGGAGTTCTACAAAGAACATTTTTATATTCCAAGAGTTTTATCTAGAATCAGCCCCAGGGTGGTTCTACTGAGGTACGTTTTTTATTATGGTACAAAGAACCCCTGACAAACCCTTGATGAAAGAGTCTGTCAAGGATTTCAACAATCCTTGAAGAACTCTTTCTTCTAAAAAAAAAGGTTCTTTGGATGAAAAGGGTTCTTAATGGAACCTTTAGTCTGATTTCAGAAGGTAATTCTTCAGGGTAGAACCAGAGCCCTTCAGGAAGAATCCTTTTGGAACCCTTATTTCTAAGAGTGTAGCCTATGAAACATATAAAGGGCTACATATTTCAGATGTTTATTTGATAGTAGATCAATTCAATTTTACACGATCGATCAAATACTTAATGATCGATTAATTGATCATCAATTAATTGTTATCATCCCTAATTTATATATATGTTAGGTTGTGTACTTACATTATTCCATATGTTTCAAACAATGTTCAAACCCAGAGAAATTTTATTCAGCGTAACGTTGGTTTGATTTGGTCACCTGTCAATGATGTCATATCCCTTTTACCCCTCTAGCTGGTGTAACTTTCGGGTAAATATGGCAAACACCAGATGATACATGAGAAAATGAAGAAAGATGGTGAACATATCTAAACATAACGTGAATAAAGCTTTAACACATTATCTCATCCATGAACATGATCTCTGCCTGCCTCCTGTCACATAGTGCCACACAGTGAAGACAATGGCTCCCATGATTCAGTGCTACTTCATGATGTCATCAAACTGACTTTTTTTAATTTTTATGATGTGAGAGACCTCTAGCTAATAAATGCTAATGTCGCTCCGTGTAAATAAGCAACTGTTTGCTAACACTTTTGTTTGCCGTATTAACTTTACAAAGTGATAACATGTCAGTGCTGTATTTACAGCGTTTCTTCTGCCTCTAACATGAAAAATTAGAACAATTACTACTAGAGTTGCATACTAGAAAACACCACTTTATGTATGTTTTTTTTCTTTTTAGAAGAAACTTTTAGAACGCCAGAACCCGAACACAGCAGCTCCCACAAACAGCCTCAGGAAAAACCGCCTGAGGAGCCAAAACAAGACCAGAGGCCTCGCAGACTGAAGAAGAACTACGACTGTCCGACTTGTGGAAGAGTGTTCGCTCACAACACCGCTCTGCAGCGACACCTTGTGATCCACTCAGGGAAGAAACCTTACAAGTGCTTCATATGTGGACGAGGATTCACCCAGAATGGAAACCTCAAAACACACATGAAAGTTCACAGAGGTCAGAGGCAACAAGAAGCTACTGTGTCTTTAATTCCATGTTTTTATCTCCACCAGGTGCTGTGACCTCACTAAACACATTTTTGGCCATAACTCGAGAATTCATAAGCTAATTATGATAAAATTACACACAAATATCGAATAGGATGAAAAGATGAGGTGATTGTGGTGGTATTGCAGTACCAATGGAGGAACATTTTCATATTTTTACCTTAACTTTCTCTTACTTTTTTTGTATAGTGTGCTCGTACCAGTGGGCCAGGTCAGATTCAAATGACCTGCATAAACATGACGAATACCACCTGTGTAACTGAGACTTCATGAGATTTGCAAATTAGCATAATTAATGGCTCAATAATCCCATATAAAGCTAAGCGTCCTGCCCTTATGACAGGAAGTGTTAATTCATAAAAATTCCATCAGAATTCAGTGATTGAAATCCTGCCTTTTAGCGCTGAATGGTTATGAAAACATACATTCAATGTGTGAATGCTCCTGTGACCGTGTCTTAATGCAACACTGTCTGAAAATAAATGTCTTTATTTTTTCCACAGGAGAGTTACACAACTGGACATTAGTTCAAGAGAAGAGAGCTCCTAAAGAATCTCCTGTCACAGTTCATGTGTGTGGACAGTGTGGAATGGACTTCTCTCAGAAACAACAGCTGGAGGAACACCGCCAGAGTCACAGAAAGCCTTACGCATGTCCCGACTGTGACAAGACATTCAAAAACGAAGATTATTTTAAAATGCATTTACGCATTCACTCAGGAGACTCACCTTTCATCTGTTCAGAGTGCGGAAAGAGTTGCGTCACAGCAGATTCACTTAAAAAACATAGATTGAAACACACGGGAGAGAAGAATTTCCACTGTGTTCAGTGTGGGAGGGCGTTTTCAACATCCTTCAACCTCAACGAGCACGTCAAGACTCACACCGGAGAGCGGCCTCACCTCTGCTCGATCTGTGGCAAAAGTTACTCCAGAGCATCTATTCTGAAAGTTCATATGAGAGTTCACACAGGAGAGAAACCGTATAGTTGTGAGAAATGTGGCAAGTGCTTCTATTACTCTCAAGGGTATCAGAAACATCTGATGATTCACGACAAGAAACCAAAACCTCCAACAAAACCACTGGGGAGACCAAAACAACAGCTGTTAGTGGTAAATAATCACTAAGGTCACCTGGGAATTCACAGTAGTCTGAGAAGTCAATATATTACAGTGTGCTCCTCCGTTACTAATTGAAATAAAATATCTTTCATGTCTGACGTGATTGGCCAAGCAACATGATAGTAATCATATGTATTATATGTACAGCTCCATTATTACATACTTGTATTGAACTACAGTATTTAAGAAAATAAATCTTGATATTGTTAATCAGTGTTAATTGTATTTGTTTCTGTGTGCATCTGCTGGTGATTCACCTTTTTCATTCATTCAACCTTTATTTAAACTCAGAAATACATTGAGGTAGAGACCTCATTTACAATGTAGCCGAGTGAAACAATAAAAGCTTCGACACAGAGAAAGCCAAAAAGAAGCTTGCATAAAAGTGGCGACAAGAATAAAAGAAACACAATAAAACTGCAATAACAAAATAATAATAAAAAAATAAAAACAAATAAAAGCATCAATAATGAATAAAATGTCGACTTTGACCAGACTAGATTTTATCCACTAATAGAACTCCAGAGATCACTGTATAATTTTATTTACACATTCCTGGTGAAAGAACTAAACAAAAACAAAAGCTTGTAATGCAACTTCAGATTAACTCTTATTGTTGTGTCTTAGTACATAAATATAAGCTGCTTTATGCATTGCAGTATCCTGACCATGCAGCAGGAAAATACTGTGAACATCAGGCTACTTCTACCGTGGGAATTTATTTTTGTATCCAAATTATCCTTGTCAACCCTAATCCTTTTCCATTGGAAACTAAAAATTATGAAATTTTTAAATATATTTCACATGTGAAACCCTTAATTTTTACAAAACTACAGTAAAAAAAAGAGAATTTTATTTAAAATAACATTATCAGAACATAAACTGCATGTTATTTTCATCTCTATTCCAGCAACTGTTCTAACACAATGAACAAAACAATGCTTTTAGTTACGGCTGCATCTGATAATTGGTGTCTCATGACAGATTATTTTTCCTGATCATGTGTGCCTTCTTTCCTATTGATTTAGTCTGAACATTATCCCCGCCTTCGTCACTGCTCAGTATCTTATCTGAGTAGCCAGATGATTTTTATTCCTAACCGTGTCCTCCAGTTCCTCCAGGCTGATCCTGAGGCGTGTGTGTCCTGCCAAAGAGTGTCTTGACCAGACGAACATGAGGGAGGCATCAAAAGACTCTAACTATCAAAAGAAGGTTAGGAACGTTCCTGCTCCTTTTACTGTTTTTGACCCAAAGAGAATGCAGTTTCCATTTTGGCTTTTACTTCAACCACAACAGAATATGTTTATGTACACATGTCGATAACAATAATAAAATGGAATTAGACACTTCCTTTATTATTGATAAGCATTAGGTGTAATACAGCTGACTCATCTGTTCATGTTAAATATGGCTGATGAGTAGTTTTAATTAAAGTGAACTTTTATTATGTGATATGACTAGATTGACACTACAATGTTTGCACGTCACACATTTTGACAATATAAACAGTGCAAAATTCACCACTTGAAAAATTCCAGGGGGTAACTGCAAGTGAGAAGATTAAATAAATAAATAAATAAAGATAAAACAAATACATAAAAATATTTTTAAAAGCTAAATAATAATGAGAAGAAGAATAAAGCAATAGTAATGGCATAATTTGCAATTTAATAATTGTACTTTACAAGCTATAGTTTTTATGGCATTTTTATTGTTACAAGATTTAATTGTTTTAATATACTGTTCAGAGTTGTTGTAAAAAACAGTAGAAAGGGGGTTTTGGCTTGTAAACTTGCTAGATCTGCAACAATTAGTTGATCAATCGATTGTTTGATCAAAATTAAATTAGTTGGCAACTATTTTACAATCAATTCATTGTTTTAAGTCATTTTTCAAGCAAAAATATTAAACATGTTCTGGTTCCAGCTGCCCCGGATTGTGAAATATTGTGATTTTGCATTTTTTTTATATATATATTTTTTAACATGTTATAGATTTAATGATTAACTGATCAATCATGAAAATAAGCTAAATCGGCAGATAATGAAAATAATTGTTTTACAACATTTGTGTACACAGAACTCGGTTAGAATAATCAACGAATTATCTAATTATCTAATTAACTAATAAGAGGTGAAGAAAATATTTGTGCTTTGATGTCTGCACGACCACAACGTACGAAGTTTTAATTATCGGGGGCTTTTATTTTGATATTAAAAGCAAACCGGAAGTTCCGACACCACTGTGAGCGGCTAGCAGCTAAAGCTAGAAAAGGTTACCACCACATCCAAACCGTTATTTAACTTAACTCACCAGTTGAGTTTGCATTAATTTGACACATTGTTTGAACATACCGAGCGTGAAAAAATGAGAGAGAAGTAGAAACATTTGCCAGGTCGTTTCAATAAACTTCTGTCGAGCGACTACTTTTTTACCTGAGGGGAAAAATCTATGCCGAGGTTGGTCAAAACGTCTTATTGTCTGTTGTGAAGCGTTAGCAGCTAGCGAAGTTAGCGACATTAGCAGCGGAGTAACTTGTTGTTTTCACGTTGGACTCGGTGTTGGATCTGTCGCAACCGTGATTTGTTGTTGTTGATTAGCGGCTGTAGCTTTTTTTTTGGGGGGGGGGTGATCGTTAGCTAGTTGCTAAGATCAGTAAAGCTAGTAAACGCCGTGTCAGTGGCTAGCTGGCTAATAACAGTTTAGTCAAAGGCAGCAGAGGTGGTCCGTTGACCGGAGCGCTGGTCACCGCTCACACATCTCATTCAGAGGTCAAACGCTGCTGTCTGCACTGCAGGCTGCCATCGATCCTCGTGAAATGCGTGTTATGACACCGTAGATGCCAACAGGTTAGTCAATTAGGTCGCTGCTTTGTTTAAATTATAATTTATGTGAGACTTAACTGGATGATGCTAATGCGACTGAGCTGTCTAACAGGCTCTCAGTGCAGTGCTTAATTACAGGTCCCCCCCCCCCCCCAGTGCTTCCTTTGACATTCAAGGCACTCGAAAGGACAGCAATTCCAGTTCAATAATTCAGTAATATTGCACCTGTATATCTTATTCGTTAAACAACAAAATTGTATGGAACCTCCTTTTCTGTCCATCAGGCCCAGCCAGGTTCAAGCCCCCCCCCCTGTCACAACAAAGCGTTCACCCTGCTGAAGTGTCCTTGAGCAGGACAATGGATGTCTTCCAGGGTGGAGGCACTGTTGTGATCCTCCCTGTAGAGGGGGGACAAGTGACAGGAATATTTCCACCATCGAGACACAGTGCCGGAGGCAGAAAATCTGAAGCTGAACCAGGATTAAATAAACACCCAGCAACTGACAGCCACAGTCACTGAATGAATGAATTATTGGGGATTATTTCCATCACTGATAGATAAAGCACACCTGGGTTAACATTAGGGGTTGGCTCATTACCACTTTTTCATTTTCAGTACCAATACTTTGAACATCTGCCGATAACGATACCAAAATAAGATAAGATACAATATTTCTTTGTTAGTCCTGCAGCGGAGAAATTTCCGGTGTTACAGCAGCAAAGTGGATAGCAAAAATGTAAAGAAGCATCAATAAAAATATAAGCAAGATTAAATAGAACAAATATGAACAATTTAAACCGGGGAAATATAAAAATAGGAATAAAGTATATACAATATAAGCAGACTCGGCAGTTGAACTTACATGTTGCATGGGGGGAATATTGATATTGCACATAGAATGATGATAGTACACCTGATTATTGTGCGCTGAAATTATAATTCACCTGAGTGAAATATTGATGTTGCTCACTGAATGATAAAACACGTGATTTAAGTGTGGAGTATTGCAGTCCGATATTGTCTTAGTCCTTCCCTTTAACAACTAAGCTGTCAATAATACATTTGTTTGGATGCACTTTGCCTAACCTAGTCATCTAAAAAATGCTCAGACTGTGAAAGAAATGTTCCACTTCCATGAAGGAAACAATACAGAGCCCACAATATGACTCAGTTATGCAATACTGCTGCCACTTTGTATTTAATTTACTGCATCTTTTATTGGTCAGCACCATTCAAACATTCAAAATTAAATTGACTGCATGCATGCATGAATTGCACAAATGCACAGATTGCACTCTGCTGTTTTGCTTTTTTCTTGCTTGAGCTTAAAATACCTCCACACAGCTGACATGATGACAGTGCTGCTGACAGATCTCACTCATGTTCTTGCTGCTGCTCATATGTGTAACTCTGAAACATCTGTCACTATGGCATGTCACATTTATGTGATAATTTAGGCCAGTGGATCGTATTGGATTATACATTTTTTCCTCCTGATGTCGAATCCAGTCGTTTTGATCAGTATTGAACTGATACCAATAACGGGTCTCAGATAGACTAATTTCTGCTTAAAATATAATGATCAAATATATTATGTGGATCATTATGAATTGTAAGAATATCTGGAACATTAATTTAATTCATCCATGTCCCTGCTATCAGTATGTCCTAATTGTATGAATTCATTCTGATAAGATTTTAATCTTAATTACAAAGACCCTGAATATGATATCTGGGACATATGAATGAATAAAGGGAAACCAAATTGTTTCTTTTTGGCTGTTGGATTTATCCACCAAGGCAGACTTGGTTTATGTTGTTGAAATAATGCTTATTAAAATACACAGTTCTATGCGTTATATGTCCTATATATCATGATTATGCCTTTTTATTTCTAGGACTTTTTATCCATTCAACCAATCAGCTACGGTATATATTTTTTACTAGTAGCAAAAAAGGGAGCTACAACTTAATCTTGTTGTATAATGATAAATAAATCAACTTTGTACCTTGAGTATGATTTACGTTTCTTGACTTAGTAGTCACTTTGTGCAGAAGAGTGATTGGGACAGTCCTGTAATCAACAGACCTTTTCACAGCAGCCATATTGACATGAAATAGTTGGGTAAACGCAGGTTTTATCAATGATGCTGATTAAGGTTTGGTTCCATGCAGGTCAAACAGAGTCAGAATGCTGCTGTTCTGGATGTTGACTCCTTTCTGGAAAACCTCTGCTACATTAAATGAGCACTAAATTATCATGTCATTGGTATCACCTGTGTTCACTCCCCTATTTCATATCAATATGTACATGAAAAAGGTGTATTTATCTTTGTAGTGATTTGCCATTTTGTGCTTGGCTTTTGTAAAAGTTCCCTCAGATTAAGAGTCAAATGATTCAGTTGATTTGATTAAAAGCTCTGCAAGCTGGACTGGTGTTTTTGGGACCTTTTTAGCACAAAATTGTAGTTTTAAGAATATAAAATTGTAGCCTGAGACAATGATGATGAATTGAGGCCCAGAACAGTAAAATAGATTTGGTGGTCTCTTGTAGTGTAATGTTATCACATATTTGTTCTCATACATCATAAATTCAAGGCTGCATGACCTCTTTACATTAATTATCATAATTCTAAGCACATCTAATGTTTTCTGCCTCAGCGGTGAAGCTTTTGGCCATGTGTGGCTGTATACTGTATATTCAGTCACTTGCTAGGAATGGTTATTTGAATGTCTGCTTACTGACTCTTTATTGTTCACCTCTACAGGGTCGTATGTTTGAGAGATGGGCTCTGAAAACCCAGAGGACTTCGGACCAGCTGTGATTCTCGCTGAGGACGATCAGCAAGAAATTGGAGGCCTGATCAACTCTGATGGAGAAGAAGTGGATTTCTCAGATCTCAGTGAGCAAACAACCGTATTAGCAAAGTATACACTGACAGAAACAAATAGCCCCATTTATGTTGTTATGCAATCCAATATAACAGCTGTGTAATAAATATTAATGTTGTGAAACGTAGTATTTATGAGTTGTGACACTGAGTTTTTGTTTTTAGTAGTGAAGCTCTGTATATGTAAATGACATTGGAACACCTGGATGCAATTATCTGTTAATAATTGGGGAATTAACACAGAACCTACAAGCTTTACACACCTAAGACTGTGTTAGTAATACTGCAGTCTGTAACTCTGGCAACAACACTTCAACCAATATGATAATAGTTGATCTAAGAGAGCGTTCAAAAAAGCAAATCAAACGATGTCTAACTTTACTTAAGTTATCTCCTGTGTAGTCATAATGTTAGTCATGGATAAAAAAAAATATCTGGTGTTACTTGATGCACTACTGGTTTGACAGGCATGGTCAGACTTTCTCAGGAGGTACTCTAAATGGTAAATGGATGTGTTTAAAGTGTTAGGTTTGAAAATAAATATGACACTTAACTCCAAACTGCTTCTGTAGTGCAGTGTTTATTTTAGAGAACTATTATTCAAAGTCAGCATAAATCTTTATGAACTCCCAGTAAAGCTCGACAGGCCAGTTTTATATCAGGATGTAAACGCATGAACGTAGATGCCTGCAGGGGACTATTTTCTTTTTCCCGCTCCCGCTTCATTTCTCACCACTACTGCCCACACCCACAATGTGCGTGTCCACTCCACAAACAATCTGAGCTTTCATTCCTGCACAATAGTTTATAAACTTGACATGGACACATTTATCTCATGCTGACTTATAAATAAAGCACTACCTTCTGGTCAGCTAGATACATATCAGGACCCGCAGTTAATTGTTTTACTTCCACCTAAAGCAAAGTTAAAACAGCCCCTCCTGCAAGATTTCTATTGTGTCCTGCAGTGAGACATGTGGCATCCCAATCTTAATGCAGTCCTCTGCATGAAGGTACCTGAATGTACCATGTCTGACAGCTTGGTCGCACCTTTTCTCAATTAATTCTGATTCTGATACCATAATACCGATGCACTGTCTCAATATGAGTGCTCTTTTTTCTTTAAATTCTTTCAAATATTCAATTTTATGCCTGTACACCTGTCAGATAATTGCATTTATTTAAATAATATGTAAATATTAGAAAAGAGCAACTTAAACTTAAATGCTTTATTGAAGAAAAGGGTCTTAACTACATGTTTGACTAATATCAGTGGCGCCGTTCATGTGCTCAAGGATTAACCGTTTAGAAAGAGTTTCTTCAGCCTTTCTGTTTTCCTAAATAAATTTCTTTCTCATCTTTCTGTTTACACAGGAGAGAGTTCTATTCATGGGATTGTACCTGCAGAGGCTCCCTCCAAGACATTTGATCACAGTGAGAATGAAAAACCACCGTCTCTTCACAGCTGCTCGGTGTGTGGGAAAGACTTCCCTTACGCCTCTAAACTTCAGCGGCACTTACGTACGCACTCAGGAGAGAGGCCTTTCCCCTGCTCGATGTGTGAGAAGAGATTTCCTGAGAAGGGGCTGCTCATGATCCATGAAAGGGTCCACACTGGGGAAAAACCGTTCCCGTGCACTTTTTGTGAGAAGAGATTTGCCAGTCAGGGGGAGCTCAGGCTGCACCGGCGGACGCACACTGGCGAGAGGCCGTATCACTGCTCCATCTGTCTGAAGAGCTTTTCCCGACACTGGCATCTGAAAACTCACTTGGAGGCGATGCACTCTGAAGTTGTCGCGGGCTTTACGAGGAAAAAGTTTCCGTGTTCAGACTGTGAAAAGAGCTGTAACTCTGCAGCTGAGCTGAGAGATCATCAGAGGACTCACACCGGAGAGAGGCCCTACCAGTGCTCTTTCTGTGATAAAAGGTTCGCTTTGTCAGGGACACTTGTGAGACACGAGCGTCTCCACACCGGCATTACGACCTACCACTGCTCTGACTGTGGGAAGACGTTTGCACAGCAGTGGACGCTGACAACACACATGCGGACTCACACGGGAGAAAAACCATACAGCTGCACACAGTGTGATAAGTCTTTTGTGGCTCCAGGAGAGCTGCGGAGGCACACCAGGATTCACACGGGGGAAAAGCCGTACACCTGCACGGACTGTGGGAGGCACTTCTCATTGGCAGGAACTCTGAGAAACCACAAAAGATCGTGTACACAGAACAAGAACGGATCAGTTCTAGGTGTCATCTCAGATCCAGTTCAAGCTGCGGCTGGTGAATCATCTCAGCAAGACCTGGTCAACAACATCGGCTCTGAGGTACTGACAATACACAGTACACAGTTTTCACTGCTTGTCACAAAATAAAGAAATAAAAAGTCTGTTCATTGAGATGTACATTATGAGGTGTGCGCAGGAGACTGGTATGATTGGTGGAACTTGCATGAAGTTGTGGTGATTGGACAAAATTGCGAGGTTGTGCAGAATTTAAGGGACAGGTTGAATTTGCTGTTGTCTGCGATTGCAACATCGTAACTTCCTGGAGGGAGTGATATGTTTTAGACATGTAGTAATATAGTTATTTTACTTTATCCAAAAAATAAATAAACAATAGACACACATCAATCCAAGATGTTAATCACGTCTGGATGTGCATGCTTTTGTAAAGTTTATACAGAATAAAAAAATTTAAATCAAATTATTTTTTAAATCTTTCCCATCCCTTTTTGACCTTAAAAAAGCCCTTGTAGCCTTGTAAGAGAAGCCTTTATTTAGATTTTAATGTTTGTATCTCAAAAAATGAAATTCAAACAATCATTGTTTGTTATTTTTTAATACCAGTATCTGAAAAATAATCAAATTACCAAAAGATATATACTGGCCCACAAAGTTCTTCACAAACGTCTAACTGCTTGCCTCCATTTCTTCCTATGAAACTGTTTTTACAGGTGTCTGACAGTCACAGTTTGCCCGGTGCAGTTCAGCCTCATTCCTCAGAGGGTCTTAACTGTGACAAAGCAGCTCAGTGTGAACATAAAGAAAAAGAACCAGAAGACCGACTGGAGGACGTCACTTCCAGTCCACATATGAATGTAATAGTGAAAGAAGAAGAAGAGGAGGAACCTTTGTGTGGTACATAAACATGATATTTCAGATTTTATTCTTCTGCTGTGTATTAAAAGGAGCACACATGCCTTTAATGATGATTTTCACATTTATGTTTTTTTTATTTTTCACTTGTGTTTCCCCCAGTAGAAGAGGCTCCTGAGCAGGTGTCTGGCAGTGAAGACGGTACAATGCCAGAGGAAACGGAAAAGCAGCAGCAGGAAAGCAGCACAACAGAAATTAGGATTACAGTAAAGGAGGAAGAAGAGGAACTTGTCCACAGTAAGCAAAATACTGTCATAAAATAATACTGGACCTGGTTCTGTTGAAAAACTGGAGTTGATTTTCACTTCACTCCAACTGACTCTGGTGTCTCTGACTGATTGGTTTGAAAATGAGAACCCTGATCTTGTGGCTAGTCGAGATTTTGCGTTTCCTCTTAAGGCTCCTAAGAATTTAATTAGTTTTACAGAATTTCCTCTGATCAATTTGACAATTATAAAATCATAGATTCCTAAAGGGACTTGCTAGCAATCTGTGTAACATTGCTTTGCTTTTTGCTTTGCCAAAATACATGGGACACGGATGTCGTGCAACATGTCTGCAGCAGCACAGCGCATCCAGTAGAATCAACTGAAGCTGCTCCACTGACCTGCTGATCTCTATTTTTATGCAGCTGATCTAAAGCAGCAGAGCAACATTGTGGGTGTTTTTACATTGCAGATCAGTCAAATCAATGTGTATATGTGATCCTGTAGTGAAAACGATCTATTTAATTTATTCAGTAACAGTTATTATAGCCTACGCTTCCAAACCACATTATCACTTGGCAAACCTCAATATGCACACAGTGAAGCCAATCATCTTATCGTCTGTTCTACTAAAAATATCCTTACAGAGTCTGTGTGGCAGGTAAAAAAGCGCCTACATGACTTTGCCCCATGTATTTTGGCTGAAGATGAAAAGCCAGCATTTGACCATGTCACTTTCTTCTAGTGTCAGGCCTATGCTTTGAAGCAGAAGTTTAACTTGTACCTGCAGAGATAGCTTATCAAGAAGTGTGCAAAAGGAATATTACTGCTGAGGACAAGTTGGGGCAAGTGCCTGTCCTTAAGCAGGGTGCTTGAGCAGCGTGTGTGTGTGGTCTTAGCTGTTGGTTTTCATCAGTGCCCATATTAACAGGTTAGAGCGTGGACACAGCCCGCATGTGCAGCGCTGTTCATACACATCGGGCGCGGCTGCAGCCATGCTTCATCTAAAGATTTGGAGGCTTGCCTATTTTTTCTGCCTGACGCACTTGGTTCTCGGTAAAAACACACATTGAAAATTATCTGTTGACAGTCATATCGACATTATATCAAAAACAGGAGACCTCTCACTACAGTTTCATTGTCTACATCTGTGCAATATGTCAGAGACATAAAAAAATGGATACAGGGCAGTGTTTTTTTTTTTCTTTATCCCTTTTCTTTTCTCCCTCCCTCCCTCCCTCTCTGAACGAGGAGGAAGATCACTGATTGCCTTCAGAAAACATCTATTTTCTTCTCTTCCAAACTCTTCTTGCAAACCCAATGTAGAAAGACAGAACTTTCAGCAGCTGCCTTGCAGCAGAAATGCAGCCTGTGTGGACACCACAGTGTGTGTGAGCCACAGCAATTCAGCAATGGTGCCGTCCGTGCTGCTCAAGCGTGTAGTGTGAACATTTGGGTCAAACATACGGCATGCAAATGAGCCGAAGGTTGATCATCAGATCAATTGTTTAATCAAAAAGGTTAATATCAGTTGTTTTTTTGCCTTCAGTGTTACTAAATAGTGTTTCAACTTGTTGATTATGTTTCCACAGTGTCTGAGGAGGATCCTCATCATGTTGTTGACAGTCCTCCAGCCTCACCAGTGCAGGAACAGTTCACTAACAATCTGCCAAAGAGCTCTTACTGCTGCGGGCTCTGTGGAAGAGACTGTCACAAGATGTCTGCTCTGCAGATTCACATGCGAATTCACTCGGGAGAGAAACCATACCAGTGCACACTGTGTGGGAAGCAGTTCACCCAGAAAGGTCAACTCAAAGGTCACCAGAAAGTCCACACGGGAGAGAAACCATTCTCCTGCCCAGACTGCGGGAAGAGTTTTGCCCACTCGGGCGCCATGAATAGACACCGGCTCACGCACACTGGAGAGAGGCCATACCACTGTTCGGTTTGTGACAGGAGCTTCAACCAATCCGGCCGCTTGAGGGAACACGAGAAAATCCACTTCGGGGAGAAGTTTGACTGTCCCGAGTGTGACAAGAGTTTCACACGAGCTTCAAGCCTCAAGAACCATTTCAGGCTCCACACAGGAGAGAGGCCGTACGGCTGCGACATCTGCGGGAGAGGCTTCAGCCGCTCACAAAGCCTGAGGCTTCACAGACGGAAACATGAGCAGATTCAGACTGAGGAGTCTGTGTTCGGTGTGAAGAACGATGATTTATCACAGAGTGATGATAACTCTCCAATTAATATGTGTATAACAGACAAAAACGACTGATGATGTATTTATTTGAACCATAGAGATATGTACCAGTAGTAGTATTACAATACAAGATTTTAGGCAGGAAAACATGAATTGTAAGAGGGGAAAGTAAGGGACTACCTCTGTGAATAGACCGTCATTAAACCTTTACGTGGTGGCTCACAAAAAGTATTAAAGCTACAATATTTAAAAAAACGGTGCAGACAAATTAATAAACAGACAGGTGATGTTCAGCAACTAACTACACAGTTTCAGTCAAAACGACCAAACAAATATTTACTACAAACACAACCTTTCGTAAAATCTTGGAAACTGCTTAGATGATAAATTTTAGAGGTCATATTTATTCGCGTTTATCACTCGTACCTATGTTAGTTGCATTGAAATATCACACTCACATTAGTATTTATGGTAGTACAAATGACTCATTTAAGGTCTGTGATTTCACTTTTCCCATGCAGTATTTGTCAAACTAATCGTGTATGTGGAAATTGGATTGAAGAATAATTATGTTATTGTATCAGACGTTACGATGGCCAACGAGCAGTCAGTGAATCAGGTGAAACTGGAATTCATTCTTTGGGTGCTTGAGCTGCTGAAATATCAGAAACATTTAGCCAGTAATGAAGCAGTGGGATCATGATATTTATCTTTTTTTTTTTTTTTTTGCCAAAACCATTTTGCCTTAGTGGTGGTTGTTATTTTTAACTTATAATGTCTCTGTTATTCAACAACCAAATCATGAATCAGGCTCACCTGGTTTAGACAACTCTGAAAGGCCATAACCATTGTGAATAAAGGTATCATCCTCTAAGGCTGTGATACAAAAGGCAATAGTTTGAAGCCATGTAGATGGTAAATTTTGCCCAGTGCTGCCTCTGTTAATTGTATGGGACATGTTATACTGAACAATAAAAGTTAAAGTACTAAAGACTATTTTGCTTGGGGATTTTTGACTGCAGGAGTTAATACAAGACATACAGATATATGTATGAAAAGTCATGGTGATATACAGCATTAGTTACCGACTTGTTTTTCTTAACAGACCCGTTTTCTATCATTGCGCAATCTCTGACTGCATGATGTGTTTTATGGATATTTCAAATTATATTCTACTGTATGTGTAACCATAACACTACAGAACAACAGATAAACTGTAATTAATCTAAACAGTGACACAATAACTGCAGGATGAATTTTGACCTGATTATTTCCTGTGAATTTTGCATCAGAGTTTTCCTGATATTTTAGGAACTTCTTATGCTATTCTCTGTCTGTATTATTGTTATTTTGTTAACAATCATACACAGTTAATATGCTTCTTTTTTTTTTTTTTAGATATTCTGAGTTTTCTTTTCCCTGATGCTTGACCATTATTCTGTTACTGCTTTGGTCTTAACTGTGTAGTTTTCTAATGCAGAATGAGGCTCTTTAGCTGAATGTGAATATAGTTTGTATTCAGGTCTTCACTGTACCCTTATCCTGTAAGATTCTTTAAGTTTATATCTGACTTAATATTAGATCTAATGATAATCTAAACTTTAAAAATACAGTTTACTGTGTGTACGTCATCTTTCACACTATTAAAAGGCATTGACTAACTAAGATCTCTGACCAGGCAAAGGTAGATGTTCTTTTTGCTGAAACATACAGAACTATGTTTGAGATCCATATTTCAAAGAGCCTGTTAAACCATCCACAGTACATGGATACAGTAAATGTAGTCAGTCGTGTTGTCATGTAGGTCACATTTGAGCAATATTAGTTTAACCTCTTGAACCATTGATCAATTCGAGCTGCTCACTCAGTCGTTTTTGTGGGGCTTCACTCTGTCAGGTAGGAAATATCTATCAAAATAGACCAGAGGCTCTCAGTTTCTTTCAACCAACGACCCCTTACAAGATCGAAAATATCGCAGGAACCTCAGTACCTCAGAAAATTTGATGTGGCCTATTTTTAAAAAAATTTTTTTTTACACTTCTGCTTAGCTGTGTGACAGAACAACACAAGACAAATGTATCGGAAAGATATGAGACATGTATTAAAAATATTTGCACCATGTTAACACAGAATACCTATAACATACTGTGTACATAAACACATCAAGAGGGTGTGTTCCGAAATCCAAAGCTGCTCCTGAAGGCAACACAGACACTCCAGCCCACTTGACCAACCATAAATTGGTCCAGTCTATTTAAAGATTAATTTATCTTTAGTTCAGTGTTTTTATAGATGTTGACATAAGCACATAACATAAGAGTTATAGTGTAGTTTACAGAGAATCTGATTTTTTTTTTTTCTTTGTGACTATGTCGCTGAGGGCTCTACAACCCGGAAGTTCTTTAAATTACGAGGTAACGTGAACGTGACATGAAGATAAACAGACGCGCACCATGCAGACGGTTGAGATTATCAACGCTGAGAATTACCTAGCCACCACAACATTTATTTAAAGGACAAGTTGCTCTGTCCGCTGTTATTTTTTGTGTGTCTGTGAAACGTAAAGTCTGTCCAGGTGAGTGACGCTGACGCCAACGTCCTTGTCAGCTAACGTTAGCTCACGTCAGCTAAAGTTACAGTGCAGCTGCTAAAGTTAGCTAACGTCAACGCTAATAAACCCGACATTACTGCAGTAACGTTACACACTGCGACGTGTTGTTGTTTCATCATAACCCGCGTGTAGTCAGACAGCCAGTTAATTAAGTGGTGAAATGTCTCCATGTTGAACTTTGACATTCACCTGTTTTCTGTGCAGCGGGGCTAGCTAAAGTTAGCAACAACATAATGTTCTTTGGACGAGATGTTAAACGTTTAATATTAGCACGAGGCTAAACTGAGATGTTGCTCGAGTGTTGTGGCACCAAGTTAAAATAATGTTTTATTTAAAAAGTAACATTACAGCTGCACGTGACCTCTACATGAAAGATTTATCTGCTGCAGTTAAAGATGATTTAATAATCAGTTAGGATCAATAGAGGCTCTTGAGCAGATTAATAACTACTAATTTGTGGGAACTTAAAAGTCCTTCTCCACTCAAAACTGGGTTTTCTTCTCTGTGCCTACGGTTGGATGTTTGAACTTCACTGTACAGGATGATGTCTGTGCAAAGTTTGGCACTACAAGCCAGTTTTCTGTGCTCACTGAAAATCAGGTTTTAAGGGGCAGACCTACGAGCAAGATTTGTGACGTCACAACTAGTTTGGAAGTCATTCCTGATTCAATTAGCAACTTGTGCAGGATGATTATGTCATTGCTGGGTCTAAAAGGTTTTTTTCGTCTCGGCGCCACGTGTCTGTGACATAGTTGTTTTTAAAAAGAAAGTAACGAACGCGGTATGGAGATGTACTGCAATGAAAAGCAGCAGCAGCTTCTTTTTATTTTCCCTCCTACATGTCAAAAATGGAACAACAACTTGATGGCAACTCTGAGGGGACACACTACCTAAAATACATAAGACTTATAAATCATAATGTTACAATGGTAGAGGGTTCAGTGGTTGATGACTGGATGGATGATGGCATTGTCCACTGGCCCAACCCCAACAGGACCTTGAAGTCACCAGTGCACATACACAGAATGGACATTACAGTGAAGAAGATAAAAAAAAACTTGCTTTTGAAATTGTCAAACTTGCCCGTGTCTTTTTTCTTAGTGCCAGCATCTTTTTTTTCACATCTTCCTAATGAGGAGAGAGCGTAAATGGTCACCAAGAGAAAAAGCGGTGTCATTTTTTTTTTCAGTGATCTCAGACTTTTTTTTGTGCAGCTGCTCTGAGCGCTTCTAGTTGAAAATCTCTGAACCTTTCAGGAAGGCGCTGGTGTCGTCACTGTTGTTTTTTTTTTTAGGCAACCAGTCATAGATGGAGACTCGTCACTCTGCATATTTTATGGATTCTGTAATTTTTAATGAGGCAGACAGAGTAGATATCTTTTTAAGTAATTCAGTGTGAAAATTAGACTTCTTTTTGCAGAAAAAAACAACATATCAGACTAGGGCTGTACAATTAATTACAATATTATTAAAATCGTAGTATGGACAAGTGCAATATCCAACCAGAACCACATTGCAATTATTTGAAAAAGGAAAACTGTGTGAGAAAACAACATTGTATTGAAGTACTGTAGTGCTGCAGAGATGCCCTGGCCTAAACATCTTGTTCTCCAGATGAAAGAAAACATTTGTCACATTTTCAGTGAAAATTAAAATTGTAATGCAAAAATGATAATTCCCACTAATTGTATCATATATTACCATTGCAATTTCAGTCAAGATAATCAATGACTTTTATTTACAGCCCTATATCAGACACACAAGAGAAGATATTCAGTGTGTCCTTAAATTTTAAGTTTTTTTGGTGCGTGTGTGTGTTAATGCCAATGTTCCTAAAGAAAATGATCATCTTTATTGTCTGACCCTTCCCATAATTTCTGTTATCTTCTGCACATCCTCTGTTTTCTGTTACACTCGTCTTCTGTTATAGCATTAAAATGAAACCAGTCAAATCAGAGAAACTGTTATTTTCACTTCACATGTGTTTATGTAAACTTCTCCTACAGTCTCCAAACAGCAGGAGATTTGTCATTTGATTTGCTCTGAACTTTCTCTTTCTCTTTCCTTTTTTCACTTGTGCTCAGTCACTCACTTTGACAAACACACGCTGTCAGGATGGTGTCTTACAAGCGTCTGAACCCTGAAGATGTCCAGTTTTCCAATGCAGTTTTGTCTGAAGAGCCTCGTCCTGTCCATGAAGAAGTTCCAGTGAGTTTTTATGTTTTACTGCTTCTTCTGCCTCTGAATTTGTGCGATCGGTAGATGTCTGTGACTTTAAATCATTGCTGCAGGACTTTAATGCTCTTTCTTTGGGCTGCTAATGTAGCTTAGGATATTTTAGAATATTGACCTGTTAGTGTCATTATTTTATTGTTTGACAGAATTAGATTGATCTTCTTAGCATCTTATGCTTTGTGAGGATTTGTTGCTTTTCTTTGACTTATGTGATAGTGAACTAAATGTGTCTGGTTTTGGACTATTGTTTGGACAAAATAAGACATATAAGATTACTCTCAGGGCTTAAAGAATTTTGAAAGGCATTATTCAGTCTTGTCTTACAGTCTGAAGGCTGATCAACATAATTGTAAAGGAATAGTTTGTATTATTTTAAGTGGGGTTGTATGAGGTACTTATCCAAGTATTACCTACTGTGGATTGAAGTTGGCACGACCACCAGTTTGGAGAACCAGCATGGAAGCTAAACAATTTACTGCTGTGGACAGGGTCCTCAACAAATGGTATTATAGCCATTTAAATAAAGGTCGACCCAAATAAAACAATATCGGTTTAAGTGTATGCTATATTTAGGATATTTTCACCACTTTACCATCTGACAGCCTTTTCCAAAGAAAAAACGCTGTTAGATAAGTCAAATATCGCTCTCTCCAAACCAACAAAACTCTATAGGCTGCCTCAATCTGTTACTTTCTTTGTGTTACTGTGTGATTTTAAAAGAATAATTCAGATTCATCGTAATCACACAATGACACAAACACACTAACAGATTTTGGCAGTGGTGTATCAGCAACTCCTGTGTTGTGTGAGGTAAAATGAATCACCTGTGGGGTTTGGTTTGTTTCGAGAGAGAGAGAGATCTGGCCTCTAAAACAGAGGTTTCCCATCAGAAAAGGCTGTCAGATGGCAAACAAAAGTGGTGGAAATATTCTACATATGGCGAACACTTAAACTGATATTGATTTTATTTTTTATTGGCTGACCCTGTCCACAGCAGTTCATTACTTAGCTTCTGTGATGATGCTCCTCTCTGCTTCTCCAAACTGGAGGTGTGCCGACGGCCATCTACATACATACAATCCTAATCAAAATAATCTAAACTATCCCTTTAATGCTGTCAGTTAACACAATATCAAATGTGCTTTTCCTGCTCAAAGTCAGGAGTCAAAGTCGCATATTAAGTTAAAAGTTAATATTTGTGTCTGTGGCTAAGATGTTGTAATTATAAACAAAGCAGAAACAGGAATTTTGGTAAAGAAACTGAATGTCACTTTTCAGTATTTTTTGTACAATTTTAAGACCAAACAATTAAATGATTAATCAAGAAAAAAATTAAGTGACAGTTGCAGCCCTGTTCTATTTGTGTTATGGTTTGAGACACCTCAAGACAGTTTTCTGTTGATAGTCTCTACAACAACACACTGCTTTTGCTGCCTATCTTGGACACTCTTTAACTGACATTTTCCCTCGTTGTGTTTTAAGGTGCCGGAGCCGGAGGAAGCCTCCCTGCTTCCACGGCGGCCGTCATGCTCCGTCACCACAGCCCTCCTGGTGATTGGGGGCCTGCTGCTGCTCCTCTGTGGCGGCTGGCTACTGGGCACCATGTTCTGGCTACACAATCCGTCCGACCAGCAGCCACATAAACCTCCGCCGCCGGCCCCTGTGCCAACGCCGGACTCTGTAGCGAAAACAGGACTGAACGACACCGCAGCGGCCGCTCGCCGGGAAGCTTGCAGTTTGATCCCTGAGGCGTGGAGGTTCGATTGCTACCCTGAAAGAGGGGTGCTCGTGAACCGGGAGAAGTGCGAGGCGAGGAACTGTTGCTTCATCCCTGCAGTCTCTTCTTCCTCCTCCGCCGCCCGCCCATCAGGGTCAAATGGTATCCCCTGGTGTTTCTACCCTCTAGATTTCCCTTCCTACTCGCTCGTGTCAATAAACGACACATCTCTGGGACAGAAAGGGACGCTCGTAAGGGAAGTAAAGACCTACTACCCAGCAGACATCCTCACTTTAGAGGTGGACGTACGTTATGAGACGGACAAGCGGCTTCGTGTCAGGGTGAGTGAGAATTCAGTTTTATAAAGTCACACGGTCACACAATTTCTTCTGCGCAAGAACCTCACTCTTTACATCTGTGCAGAGGACTTTTAGCATCATAAATGATCTAGTATGTAAGGTACATGTATTCATACTGATCAAATATAGAACAATGCACATTAGAGATGAGTTACAGAATTTATAATATTAATACATTGTAAACAATAGGTTTTGTTGCAGCTGCTTGTCTTTGCTGACTGTGTCCAAGTTATTAGGAAGTGCTCCTTGGGCAAAATTTTTAAAACACTGCACGAAATCAACACGTTTTATATTAACAATTAATCAAATGACTGTGTGTCATGCTAAAGAAAGGAAGGAGGAACCGACAAGCAACTGTCACCTGACGCTGCAGTTCCCCTCAGCTCTGTGGAGCTCGTATTTTGAATTTTCTTGTAGATAGACAATTTACGAGTGGTCCAGACCTGTCAGAGAGTCATGTGCAGTTAGCCTGCTGTTATCCAAACCAAAGTTTGAAAAATAAAATACACTTCATAATTATGTCCACAGAATATACAGGATCTACTTTCTTTCTGCAGAACCTCTTTAGAATCTACTGAACTACTTTATTTTCTACTAAAAAGAAAGTAGTTCCTACGTGAAACTGCTCAAAACAAAGTCTGTGGATGATCTTGAGTAGCCAGGTCATGATTTTTGGAAAAAGACACTGGTTTTGAATTTTTAGCATATATGTTTTTGATGTTTGGGGTGAACTGTCCCTTTTAAAGGTCCAGCACACAGGTGCTTTAGTTATTTTGGTTGATTAGACCTCTGTCCAAGTTGAAGTTGGACAGAGTCACGTTTAGAGTTCACTTATGTCACCAGACACTGAATAAATAAGAGCTATGAAAGTGCGAGCTGTCCAAAGGTGCAACAGAGCTGACAGGTCAGTCCAGGAAACATCAATGCAACATTTTGACTTGTCACAGCAGGAGGAGCACAGATGTTACTAATAACATTAATGATTGATCCGTTCTGTTCAAGTGTCACAGTGAACAAAGACGGTGTGATAGTTAGTATGGCTGAACGATTTTGTAAAAATATCTTATTGTGATTATTTTGATTGTTGTGATCATGATTTGCGATATTAGAGGGAATTAAATTTTTACATCATTATTCTTATTTTCATTGAAAGACATTTTTATGAACATGTTGATAGAAAAAATAAAACGTGTACATATACATTTATAAAATAATTAAACTTAAATTAATTCATAGTATATTGTTCATGTACACAAAAGTACCTAGTGTGCAGGTAATATACAAACATGCATATCCATATATACCTTAAAACGAATAAAAATAATCATTTGTTGCAGCCCTACAAAGATGTTTTCTATAGTCTGTAGAATATGATGTGTAGGCCAGCTCTGCAGCATGAAATTATTTAATTTAAAATGCTACTTTGATGTACATTTTGCCTTTAACAAATATTTCACCTACTACAATTTGAAAAATGCAGTAGGCCCTATTGTGATTTTGCTAAAATTTTGATTAATTGTTCAGCCCTGATAGTTGGGTAGCATCCACGTTAGACCTTTCTGGGCTGCATCTGTCACTCTGCCGCCTTTCCCACATATTGCACATGCATGTGTATGTACAAGCCTTTGTGTGTAAAAGAATTGACAATGGAGAGAAAAAAAAAAATCAAATTTCCCCTAATAAAGGATGCTCTTCTTCTTCTTAATTAATATCATTGGCAACACCTGTGTTCACCCTGCTGTTTTATATCAGTATAGCAGCCATGAAAAATGTCTGTACCAGGACCCTGAAACTGAAGCTCATGTCGTTACTTTTATAATTTACACCTGTGCTCTTCCTACTGCGACAAGTCAAAATGTTTTTGATGAAAAAGGCAGATCAAGCATGGTCTGTACTCACCCACGCAGTTCACAACAGAGGCCGAATCAGCCAGAATAAGTGGAAACAGCTGTCAGTGTTTACCGTGGGTGTGTATGGCTTTTACACGCAGCATCATATTTTTCATTTTTAGGTATCACATGCTTTAGAAAGCAGTGTAATGTTCCTTCCCATAAATAATTTTATTGTGTAATTGACTGTGAAGCCTCATGATTACCACTGTTACCAGTTAATTGTGTAAAAAATTGTACTGTACAAACACAGACCTGTACCACTGCTCACTGAGCATTTTTACTTTTTCATATGGGCAGAGAATTAATTCACACTGAAAGCTGCATCCTTGTGGATTAAAGTGTAATAGGCCAATAAAACCTGTGCCACCTTTTTGATTAAACTATTTGGGTGTGAAGGTATACTGTTGTAATCTTTTTATAGATCAGTAGATACAGTTTTTATTGTAGTTTTTATTACATGCCGCTGTGCATTCTCTGATCTACAGTTTGATTACAAACTGTTTGTTCTTCTCACGTTACTCAATCTAGATCACAGACCCTGCTAATTCACGGTTTGAGGTTCCGATTTCTGTTCCCAACGCCACCAAAAAAGCAGAAAGTCCAGACTACGTCGTAGAAATTTCAAAGCAGCCGTTTGGTCTCGTTGTGAAGAGGAGATCTACGGGAGCACTGCTGTAAGTCTGACCTGAACAGGCTACATGAGGTTTGACATCCACATTCAGTTGTGGAAAAAAAGAAAAAACACCATATGTTGTAATTAACAATAATAATCCTGCGTTCCCTCCTTTCATATGTTTTCCCGTCAGTCTGAACACCACAGTGGCTCCCCTCTTCTATGCGGATCAGTTTCTCCAGATGTCCACCTCCCTGCCCAGTCAGTTCATTTACGGCCTGGGCGAGCACCGCTCCACCTTCCTGCACGACGTCCACTGGAACACGCTCACCATGTGGGCCAGAGACGTTCCTCCTATGGTACACAAAATCCTGTTTTTTTGGTATTGTTCTGTTTTATTTGTGAAATTTCAGCCACAAAAAAGATATTCAGTTTCCTGTCAGAGACATATTTAGGATTATAGTTTGATTGAATGTGCAGCTCACCTTTGACCAAATAAGATCAAATGAATTTTAATAACCTTGTGTTCCTCTCTTTAAATGCAGGAGCAGACAAACCTGTATGGAGTCCATCCATTTTATCTGGCAATGGAGGACGGAGGGAACGCGCACGGTTTCTTCCTGCTCAACAGTAATGCAATGGGTCAGTCTGCTGGTCACCCTCGTACTTCCGCTTCAGGTTTCACAATGTGCAGTAACGCACATTAGTGTCAGAACTGGTGGTTTGAAAAGACTGATGGCAATCAGATGATAATATTAAGCAATTTTGTAAAAACAGACCTCATGACTTTCTGCAGTGTCAGTAAATCATCTTCCCAGTGTTGTACAGCACAGAGAGGTCATTCAGTGGTCATGTTGTATTTCCTAATGAAGATATGCAACATTACTTACTGAAAGGTTGAATTAGTTTGCAAACTCAGTTGTTGTTTTCCCTTTGGCATCATCATAAGGATTTTAATGTTATTATTCTTTTTTTTTTTTTTTTGTTCCAAGTCCAGACAGGAAATGTTGTTCATGAACAGGAATAATCAGCAGCTTATTTTAAAATATTTATAGAACTGTACATTTTTTCTTAGTCACTCATTTGTACTTTCTTTATTTTTTTCCTCACTAGCTTCATAGAGTGCTTCTTTCAGTGGTCCTGATTGTATCATCATAACATAAATAACAAATGTTTGATCAGTAGTTTTTCTGTTTCCTCAGAGGTGATCCTCAGCCCGCTCCAGCCCTCACCTGGCGTGCTATTGGTGGAATCCTCGACTTTTACGTTTTCCTCGGTCCTGATCCTGGTGCAGTGATCCAACAGTATGTGGAGGTCATAGGTCAGTAAGAGTTTGCTGAGATGTGGGCACGTGGGAATGTTGCATACAGTAGCTGCATGACTGTAAGCATATTCCTGTTTTGATTGTTTGCATCTGTTACTCACTTAAAGAGATAGTTCCACATTTCAGTCACTCTGAGGTACTTCTGTTTCATTATACTGTTGATCTTAACAAGGATCTATTCAACCGACTTGGTATTATATTACCTGAATGAATAAAATAACCATTAACAGACTAACCACTAAAGGCTACGCAGACATGAAGAGCTTCAGGTTGTCAGTGAATTTCTCTCTGTAAATCATCTCTTTTTAAGCTGAGATTGTTTACTGACACACATAATTGTGAATAACTATTCTTTTATTGAGGATCAGAGGACCAAGAGTGAATTATGGTCTCTTTGGCTGCAGTTAAACCTACAAATATGACTTTTCTGAGGGCTGTCCTGGTGTTAAGTGAACATAGGGTGGACTGTTTAGGAATCCAGAATTTAACGATCTTTCCAAGATCTTTAGCCAACTTCATGCAGAGATGTTTATTTACATTTTAAACAGTGTCACAACATTTTTGGAATCAGGGTTGCAGCTAAATACTCAGCTGGCCAAACCCAACCCTTCCTGTTATATCCCTGTTGACTTCTGTCAAAACTTTGACTAACAGTCGAACTGGTGTTGAACATGTGGGCTGGTGCATAATCAAAGTGGGCCGACAACACAGTCTTCTCGCTCTTGTTTTTGTGTAATGGGCTGCGTAAGTTGCTCACAGAGCGACTGGCCCAACTGGGATAATTTTTTAGGTTCTGACGGTTTAACGAATGGGGCACAGTGACCATCGTGGCTCCAGTGAAGATACAAAAAACAGTACGCACATCCAAAAACGATGAGTGCTGGGTGCTGGACAGAAGAACCGATACAAAAGTACAAAACATATGTTTTGTACTTTTGCATTGTGGCCCCAGTGAAATTAAAAAAATTCCTGCTTCTGTATCAAGTGTGGCAGTTTGATCCACAGAAACATGTTTTTAATATATGGCTCTGTACAGTGTATGCACTGTTGTTGAGAGTTTCTGTTCCCTCAGTTCCTGCACGTTACTGGTGATCTCCTCACTCACACTCCTCTCTCTCTCTTCATCCCTCCATGTGTTCACAGGCTACCCAGCGATGCCCATCTACTGGGCTTTAGGCTACCATCTCTGTCGCTGGGGCTACAACACCAGCGATTCCACCTGGGAGATTGTCAAGAGCATGAGGAATTATAGGATACCCCAGGTAAAGTTGACCCAGCAGACTGTTTGTTTGTGTGTCTGTCCGTATAATGTCGTGCTTTCTTTTGTGAAACAATAATGTTTGTATTGATTGGTTCACAGGATGTCCAGTGGAATGACATCGACTACATGGACCAGTTTATGGACTTCACTTACGACCAAACAAAGTTCGCCACACTGCCTGATCTGGTCAAAGACCTGCACGCTCATGACCAGCGCTACGTCATGATCCTGGTACACGGAAGTTTGCATCTGCTTTTGAACGTGTGTTGTTGTGTCTGATTTGGCGCATTCGTGTGACAGTTGTGTCTCAACCTGCAGGATCCAGGTATCAGCAGCACTCAGCCTGAGGGCTCGTACTGGCCGTTCGATGAAGGTCTGAGGAGAGACATTTTCATTAAAGATGCTGAAGGAAAAACACTCATTGGGAAGGTGAGACGGTAGACCCTGTGATGATGTTTCGCAAACAAGATTAAGACACAATTACTACTCTCCTCTATGATCTGCTGTCAAAAGGATACAGCCATCTATTGTAGGACCTCATACAACTGTTCCTTTAAAAGTGTATTAGAACTATAAGTGTCCATCTCCTCCTGCAGGTGTGGCCTGGTCTGACAGCATATCCTGATTTCTCTGATGAGGCGACACATGAGTGGTGGTATGACAACCTTAAGAGGTTCCATGACAAGGTGCCATTTGATGGTTTGTGGATTGTAAGTATGAAAATGGGAGATTCTGTTGAATGACTGACTTTATTGATTAGTATCACGGCTCTTCGTGTTCCACATCTTCTCCTTGAACTTTGTTTCTTTTGTTTTTAGGACATGAATGAGCCATCAAACTTCCTGGACGGCTCCACCAATGGCTGTCCATCAAACAGTCTCGAAAATCCTCCTTACACACCAGGTAGGAGATGCAGATCTTAACCCATTAATGTCCACAGTGGAAGTTTATGATTTCCTTCACAGCGCTTAAAGTACTGTTATAGCCGAACACCAATTCATGAACATTTTTCAAGTTGACCAAAATAGGATTCTACACCGCCAGTTTTTCTTAACATCCTGTTTTTAGTTGTTAGTCACAAGGAGTTGCTCTTTCACAAAAACATGTTGCAAACAAAAGGTTAGGAATTTCAGATCTTGATCTTTTTTGATGAACACAGTCTGGACTCTTAGAAGACAGATTCAAAAAGGAAAATGATAATATTATGCCTTTTCTTGGCCCAGTATTGACATTTTGCAAAGTTAAGAGACATTTTATATAGTTACTCCAATGGGTTTTTCAAAGTACAAACAAAATGCCTCTGAACTCTTACTTGAACCAGTCTGGTCATCACTGTAAGTGCTTCCATTTTTTTGAACATGTGATCACTTTTGTGAAAAATGATAATAATGAGGAAACTAATGAATAAACATGGTATGAAAACAAATAACCGCATCTCAAAATCTACAAGGAGTTATATCAAATGTTTGATAGTTCATCCATCATCCATCTTCAACTGCTTATCCGAAGTCGGGTCGCGGAGGTAACAGTTCCAGCAGGGGACCTCAGACATCCCTTTTCCTGGTTACATTAACCAGCTGTGACTGGGGGATCCCGAGGCGACCCCAGGCCAGTTTGAAGATATAATCCCTCCACCTAGTCCTTGGTCTGCCCTGTGGCCTCCTTCCAGCTGGACGTGCCAGGAACACCTCCTTAGGGAGGCGACCAGGTGGCATCCTTACAAGATGCCCGAACCATCTCAACTGGCTCCTTTCTACACAAAGGAGCAGCGGCTCTACTCTGAGTCCCTCACTGATGACTGAGCTTCTCACCCTATGCCGAAGGGAGACAACCCATTTCAGCCACTTGTATCTGCGATCTCGATCTTTCGGTTATGACCCACCCTTCATGACCACAGGTGAGAGTAGGAATGAAGATTGACCGGCAGATCGAGAGCTTTGCCTTCTGGCTAAGCAGTAAAGCAAATGCAATACCGCTCCCGCTGCTTTAATTCTCTGGTCCATCTCACACTCCATTATCCCCTCACTCGAGAACAAGACCCCGAGATACTTGAACTCCCTCACCTGGGGTCAGAACTCGTTCCCTACTCGGAGTAGACAATCCACCAGTTTCCTGCTGATATCATTGGATACAAAACAACTTCATTTTCAATAATATGTGCTTTTATCCAGTATAAATCAGCTATTTAGCATTGCAAAGTCAAACTTTATCTACCAGTTAAGGCATGATAAATATGCAAAATTAGTTTGTTTGTTTTTTTATTTTGTCATGTGAAGCAACATATCTTAACAGTTTCCACAGAAAACTTTGTGTTCCCACCTCTAACAGAAAAAAAATTCTGTGCGGCTTTTCCTCGACAACTAAATTTAGTCGTTAGTTTAGTTGGGTTAAGCACAGATCACGCAATAAACATAATATAAACAAAATTACAGAGCAGATGCGATTGTCAGAATCTAAAATTGTGTCTTTTCCCTTTCAGGCATACTCGGAGGTTTGCTGAGATCCAAAACTGTGTGTGCCTCTGCACAGCAGAAACAGTCCTCACACTATAATATGCACAGCCTTTATGGACTCATGGAAGCGAAGGCGTCTGCAAGGTCAAGACCTAGAACACACACACACACACACACACACACAACACACACAGAAAGGATTTTTTGCTATGTGAACACTTTTTGTCCTTTCCTCAAATCTTCGTCTTTTCTTCTCCAGCGCTATGAAGCGGATCATCGCAAAGAAACCTTTTGTAATCTCTCGCTCCACCTTCCCCAGTCAGGGGATGTACTCTGGTCACTGGCTGGGAGACAACAGGAGCCAGTGGAAAGACCTGTACACGTCTATAGCAGGTTAGATCATTTAGACACATGTAAAATACTTTTTTCAGCAATAAATTATTACTAGCTATGTTTTGATTTTAATCTTTGTCAGTATTTATGAATGTCCACATAAAACAGAAGTTTGGTGGCATAGAAAAAAAAGTATTGCCTCTGTCATTTAACAGGGAAGAGGTTTTTTAAGTATTTAAAATATAAACTTGCTCTCACAAACATAATTATATTATTTTCTATTTTATTCGCTTTTCCAATCTTTATTTACCATTTCAAAATTGTTTAACCTAAATCAGAAAAGGTCTACTTCATCTCCAGCTCCATAACTTTCAAAGTTTATTTTTACCAAAGCTCTATTTATCATTTTTTGTGTATTAAAGGGGTCGCTTGTAGTGATGAATCCACAAAGTATTTTTACAAAGTCTACAGAGCTTTTGGGCCCCTTTCAGCCTCTGAAAGCAAACTTGATTCTAGAGCTGTAACGATTTATCAATTATTAAATCAATCGCCAACTATTCTGATAATCATTTTTCTGACATTTTAAAACAATTAACTATTAATTGATCAACCAAGAAGATAATTGGCCGATGAATCAACTGTGAAAATAATCGTTAGTTGCAGCCCTGCTAGATTCTTGAATCTGAATGTCCTATCATGTCTGTGTCTGCGTTTAGAATACATGAGACTGTCTGTATCCTTGACAACGGCTGTTTCATTATAGCTAGCTTGCTATGATGGGCAATGAAAGATGTTATCGGTATAAAGACTTGAACGTATGCAGCACATCAGTAAAATGCAAAAATTAATTGTCTTGATTGTTGACAAACACCCATTAGTACACCATCCGGGATATTTAAAGCATCATCATACAGTATGAGTAGCCTTTCAATCATAGTATTTCGGTGTTCATGTTCTTCATTGTCACTGTCATACAGACGTAACAACAGTGATGCTGCCATTGTTGGCAGTTATTTTGAATTTTGGACAGGGTCTATGCTATTCTAACTTAGGGTTCCTGACTAATATCTTCAGATACAATAGGATTTTTTTAGGAAATGTTTTTGCAATAACAAAAATTATGAATGTTATCCGAAAGTGACAGAAGATAGGATTTCAGAATTTCTGTAATGAGGGTTTCCAGCAACAGCGTGCAGCTATTTTCACTAAAAACGCTCTGATAAACCTCATTATCAGTTTTGTGAGCTGATAATGAGTCAGCACAGTGCGTCTCTCAGCTTGTCGTGCCCTCTGTCCCCAAGGAGACAAAACAAATTGATGCTTCTTTAAGTCATGTTGTTCAACAAACGCAGACTAGTCAGCAATTTGGAACATGTTTACAGGGTTTAATGACACATTTATGTTGTTGTATAACTGCTAATTTGAGGGTTGTGCTTTTCTAGAGATCTACATTATGGTTTCATGTGTCAGTTACACATGTTTTATTGCACACGCTGCTCTGTAATTATACTGTCAACTATAGAGAAATGAGGCAGTAACCCCAAGCTGATGTATTATTTTTAGATCCGCTTGTTGTCATTTCAGTGTCTCTCAATGTCCATCTTTCCTCTCTCCATGCCCTGCTGATGTGTCCCACCTCTCTTTTGTCTCCTTCAGGTATCTTGACCTTTAACCTTCTGGGCATCCCACTGGTGGGAGCAGATATCTGTGGCTTCAGCGAGGAGCCGCAGGAGGAGCTCTGTGTCCGCTGGACGCAGCTGGGAGCTTTCTATCCCTTCACACGCAACCACAACGCCATCGACATGCAGGTAAGATCTTAATATCGCTGCTCCAACGTCGCCACAAAGCACAGTGTGCAAAAATACTCAGCTACTACAAAGATCTTTCATATTTTGGTGATTTTTGGAGGTCCCTTTGGACAAAAGTGGTAGTATTTCCACTATAACTACCACAAAATATAACGTCAAGTTCATAGGTGCCTAGTTATTGTTAAAAGTCGGGGTGCAAGATTAGTGCCAGGCAAAGGGAGGATTTTTTTCTCTGCGGTGTTGACAAAATGTTTAAAAAAATATATGTGTGTGTGTGTGTGTGTGTGTGTGTGTGTTACCAGTTTGAGTCAACAAAGCTTCCTGCACTCTCACCAAATATTACACAAAACTCCCATAAAGAAATATTATATACTAACAATTCCTTACATGTCTGGAAAAAAACACAAGATAAAAGGTGTCGTATGTCGTCAGTCTTCTTTTCAATCGAGCATCCATATAATTCATAAAGATTAACTGTTTTTCTATGCAAACTTTACATTTTAGATTTTGTCACCTCAACTCATTACCAGCCTGTGTTTTTTTTAGTGGGAGAAGACAGTGGGAATGAAAGGCAAACTGTTAAAAAAACATATCGAATTAAACACCATCTCATAACACTGTTAATTTGCCATCTATCGTGCGTTCGTGGGACAGAATTTGAGGAGCTTTTCCATCCGTTACCAAAGTAATTATCCAGTTTGCTAATTCCTGTCACTGGTCCTGATGCTGGAGAGAGAGAGCCCACCCACCTCCCGACAATATTTAACATGTTATCATGGTTATGAATTATTTTTGATCCAAAATATCTCAAATGTTAGTTAGATGGTCAAAAAGCTGGGAAAAGCTCCACTTGCTTCATTGCTCAGACACTTTCATCTGACCTGGCGGCAGGCATTAAGAACAACTGTGCATAAATAGCCAGTCTTATTGTGGGTGGTCTTATTTGCTTATGTAGGTCATATTGAAGCATTAGTAATAAAATGAGACTGATTCATAACCAGATAAAAACTCCCTTGTTGCAGATTTAAACATTGTAGTATCCACTGAAGTACCACAACACCAAGGCAAAGTCCTGTGACTGTGATTCTACCATATTTAGATCGTGCGGTCTGACTGTTTGATTTTATTTCATTTTCAGCCTCAAGACCCGACAGCTTTCAGCCCTCTGGCTCGTACAGCCATGAAACAGGCTCTGCTGCTGCGTTATTCTCTCTTCCCTGTCCTCTACACTCTCTTCCATCACGCACACGTGCACGGACACACGGTCGCACGGCCGATAATGTTTGAGTAAGTGATGTTGTTTGATTTGTCTTGACCTAATTTGATTTGTTGTTTTGGCTGGACTTGGGAGGATCTTTGACGTATGTCCTCTATGCACACAACAGGTTCCCCAAAGATGTAAAAACCTACGGGATCGACAAACAGTTCCTGTGGGGAAGAGTTTGCTGGTGACACCAGTGTTGGATCCTGGAGTCGACTATGTGGACGGTTACTTCCCAGAGGGTCTGTGGTATGACTACTACATGGTAAGATGTTCACTCCCACTATCATCGTTCAGTCTATACAGCAGTTTATACAGTGTTATATGAGTCTGGAACAAACTGGTGTGAACAGTTTTCTAACAGTCTCACGTTGTCGTCTGTTTCTCAGGGCGATTCTGTGCACAGTAAAGGTGAAGAGCTTCGACTCCATGCACCTTTAGATAAGATCAACCTGCATTTGCGTGAGGGCTCAGTTATACCAACACAGGTAAGCACAGTTTTCTTCAATCAGTTTACATTGTTGTTGTGTTTTTTTTAATGATTCTCAGTTTCCTCACCTATGGGACCATTTAAACTGTAAGATTTTAGGCTTCTTCAGACAAAAGTTTAGCCCGGGATCCAGACAAATCTGCTGAGCTCCTGTTTTCATTTGCTCTGGTAGTTACGTCTGGATTCCCTTCCGTGATGCAGTCACAACCGTCATATATAATATGGGGCAGGTTCTACGATGGTTGACAGAAGAGCGTCACCGGTCCAGAAAGTCGCGTATCATTTGCTGCTCTGATTGGTTGTAGGTCTGTCTAATTGCATCCAGCCAGCAGATCCGTCCAGTGCAATGCCTCAGGCCTCTAAAAATCAGATGAAACTGTCAAATTAGGCACTGCTGATCAAATGTTTCATTGCTCTGATTGGTTGTTGTTATATCCAACTGTGTCCAGAGGCATTTTTGCCTGAGCATGCTGATGATGTCTTGTGTAAATTGAAAATTAACTGACATGTTTTCGTGGACTTATGCACACCTTACAGTCAATCATTTCTAATGTGACATTTGTTTTTCTCTCCATGCATTTTTGTACAGGCGCCCAACCTGACCCTGTGGGTGAGCAGCGGTCAGCCTCTCCATCTCGTCTCAGCGCTCTCTGAAGATGGTTCAGCCAGCGGAGATCTGTTCTGGGACGACGGAGAGAGCATCGACACCTACGAGACCAACCAGTATGCCTACATCGTCTTCAAAGTTGCTCAGGTGCTCAAACTTAACTAGTTTAGCCTCAAAAGAAAAAAAAAACACCGTCAGTATTTCCTGCTGGCTCATTCAAGCCTGCTTTGTGTTACCCACAAGTCTCAAAGGGCCTGATGAAAACCTGAACAAACTGTCTGAACTTGGACAGAAATGGACAGAAAGTGAGAGTTTCCTCTCTTCTTCAGCCACAACAAGCCTTGTAGCAGCAGTGCATCCTGGTCTGCTGAGGCTGAGGTCTCATCCTTGCTGTGCTGTGGAGTTCAACTTGTATTAATGCCAAATTTTGTTAAAAATGTAATCATTGAAACATTTTACCTGAAAGCAAATACTTTGATATCAAGCACATCAGTAAGAGAAGAGGAATTTAAACAATGTTTTCCTCTCAGGACATAAGTTGTTGTTGAAAAATGGTAATGAATTGCAATATATCTCAGTATACGTTGTAATAATCAGTTTATTGCAAAATGTTGAAAATCACAATATCTTATTGTGACTTAATTTATAATAATCTTACTTGGCGATTTACCCATATAGCAGACATGCAGCATTAGCATCAATTTTGATTTATTACTGGTCATGGGATCTGCTTTTCTGCTTTTAGTTCTGTCTTTGGTGTCTTCTGAGTCCTTAAGTAATATCTGTCCCTTTAGATGATCCACTATGTTCACCTGCTAGTTGCAAACTATAGTCTGCTATTTGGTGGGGTGGAATTATCAAGGTTTTTATGATGAAAACAACTAAAATGGGGTTGACGACAGCAGTGAGGGTGAAGCAAAACAGTTCACTTGTGGGATGTAAAACCAAATCAGTGAGCTGAGACACACTAAAACGCTCGGTAGAGCTGAGGGGAACTGCAGAGTCAGGTGATGATTCTCTGTTGCGATATAACTTCACACCCATCCACCTTCTTGTTTTGTAGAATGTGATGACATCAGAGGTGCTCCACAACCATGTGGAAGCCACGTACATCACCGTGGAGACGGCCGCCTTCTACGGCGTGAAGCAGAAGCCAAGCAGAGTGCTGGTGAACTCCCAAGAGGCTGCGTTCACCTACAGAGCAAACCAGGTGAGGTTAACTTACAGGTAGGGATGTTAGTCGTTGCTGCCCTCTGGTGGTCGGGAGTAGTAATAACTCCTGTCGGTGATAATGGGTACAATGATAGATAAAAATCTGACACTTGTCACTAAAATAATATGGCAAAATAACATGTCTGCATTAATAAGAGATTTAAATGCAAAGGTTACTTTCCTTAGAACCTAATGACTTTTTATGCAGTAATTGTAACAGTTATTCACTTACTTTTGTGAGAAGTAACTAGTAAGTGTAACTAATTACTAAATTTCAGTAACTTGCTCAACGTTTATGGTAAATATAGCTGTGAAATAAATGCAATGGAGTAAAATGTAGACTATTTCTCTCTGAAATATGGTGAGGTTTAAGTATAAAAAAGCATAAAATGGTAAAGTACCTCAAAATTATACTTAAGTACAGTACTTTGGTAAATGTACTACACCACTGTATTATAGCAGTTTTAATACACAGTTCATCTAGATACAGTAAGCAAGTTTCAGAAAATGTATAGTTTGTTAAAATTAAAAGCAGATCCAGTGTAACTTGAAGCTGTCAAAGCGACATTCCACTTTCAGAATAACCCACTCAGTATGTACTCACCTCTATGCCGATGTGATGATGGGTGAAGATCTTCAGTTCACAAAACAGTCCTGGAGTTTTAGGAGAAACAGGGTAGCAGCCTCATCCAGTACAATGGCAGTGAATGGAGACCACGGATAAAACGTTAAAAAAAGAACACAAAACAAACACAAAATGTCTTCATCCTGCTCGTGTGGTGTAATCCAAGTGTCCACGAGCCGCAACATTAAAAATGAATCGCAAAAGACGCCATGTTTTTAGCCGAAATGTCAACTGTAGCATGTAGCCGGTAGGATGCAAACATGGCGTCGATCTCGCGAGACTTCGTATATCTCTTAATGGACGCACGTGCAGAAGTCTCACAAGATCGACGCCCTGTTTACATCTTACCAGCTACAGTTGACATTTTGGCTAAAAACATGGCGTAAATGGCATCTTTTGTGGTTAATTTTTAATGTCGCGGCTCGCGGACACTTGGATTACACCACACAAGCAGGATGGAGACATTTTGTGTTTGTTTTGTGTTCTTTTTTTAACGTTTTATCCGTGGTCTCCATTCACTGCAATTGTACTGGATGAGGCTGCTACCCTGTTTCTCCTAAAACTCCAGGACTGTTTTGTGAACTGAAGATCTTCATCCATCATCACATCGGCATAGGGGTGAGTACATACTGAGTGGGTTATCCTGGCAAAGTGGAATGTCGCTTTAAATATCCTCTTGATCCTCTGCAGTACATCAGTTGTGTTGTTATGTTGTGATTTATGCCGCTGGCTTTTGTTTTATCATAATCAAGAAATTCTTCATGCTGAAATGACTTCTCTCTCTTTCTCTCTGCAGGTGTTGACAGTTGCAGATCTCGGTCTCAACCTCAGTCAGAACTTCACCATCAGCTGGATGTGATGAATCAGATGTTTTTTGTCTTTTTTTAAATCACTGGTTTTATTTTCTGTTGGATTTTAAAGTCTCAAGCTGGTACGCAGTCCAGTCTGTAAGTATTAGGACAGGGATGTCTTAGTGTTTTGGTTCTATACT
Source organism: Lutjanus argentimaculatus (assembly GCA_034769285.1). Lineage (NCBI taxonomy): Eukaryota > Metazoa > Chordata > Actinopteri > Lutjaniformes > Lutjanidae > Lutjanus > Lutjanus argentimaculatus. The sequence continues at coordinate 4,810,183 of JAWZSL010000027.1, forward strand.
CCAGAACATTGGAGGTTAAAGACATAATTTGGATTTTTTTGAATTGGGATTGTATGAGGTACTTCTCCATGCTCAGTGTATTCCCTACAGTAGATGGTGGTTGACATGCCCCCAGTTTGGAGAAGCAGCAGGAGTACCGGTGTAGGAAGTTGAGCAATGAACTGCTGTGGAGACGTTCAGCAGCAATGTGTATTCAGTTTAAGTGTAGACTACATGTACAATAATTTCATGGCTTTGCCTTGCCATCAGACAGACTTTTCTGACGGGAAACTGCCATAATGTAATGAATTTCCCCTTGGGGATCAATAAAGTATTTCGTATTCGTATTCGTATTCGTATAATGTAACTTACGAGACTCTTTTTGCAAAACAGTCATTTTACCTCACAGAACACAGGAGTTCGTGTTATTGTGTGACTTCAGTGAAGCTGACTTAACCCTTTAAAACACCAAAGTCACGCAGTAACTCAAACAGACTAATAAATCGAGGCAGCGGTAGACCAGCAACCCCGTATTCTGCGGGATAAAAAGACTGATTCTGGCAAGGGAGTCTGGTTGTTATGGAGAGAGACATATTTGGCTCATACGATGGCAGTTTCCTGTCAGAAAAAGCTGTCTGACAACAAGGCAAAGCGATGGAAGTACTGATGGGCGTTTATCTCATTCAACCCCACTTTTCAAAACCCAAACTATCCCCTTTTAAAGGGAAGAATAATTGAGGTTAAAGTATTTGCATTGGGTGAACAGCGTATGATCTGTAGAACTTTTCGCCCTCTGCATGAAAAAGGACCACGATTCCAAACTGTTCATCAGATGTGGTTGCAAAAAGCCTCAAATTAAAGCCAAGAGTCAGCGGTTTTACCTCAGAGTCACAGTTTCATTTCACAGCTAATGTGATGGAGTGCAGAGACAAAACAAACAGTCTGATAAACAGACAAAGGTGAGGTACTCTGAGGCGAGCGAGGCCGAGTTTGTGTTCATCATATTTTAAAAAATGGACTGAAGCATTTCTGTGTACAGAAACACTCAATAAGTAAACAACGATACACTATCACTGACATACAGACACTGGAAACTGCTTTAAACGTAATGTTTGATAACTTACAGCTGAACTGTCAAACAAACAGCTTGGCTCTGCCTTTTTTTTTCTTTTAGTTTCATCTTTTATTTCAGTCCACAGATCAAATCTTCATTTTAAAATTTTTCATCAGGAGAAAGATGAAGTGCAATAAGTCAAAGCGAGATTGATCTACCTTCTTCAAAATGTGTCTGAATATACTTCATGATGTAAAATATTGCGCTTGAATGCTGTTTACAGCCTGTTATTGCACTAATTAGCGTACTGCAGTATTGTAAAGGTAGATACAGGTGCCTTATGATTCCTGTCTGTGTGTTTCTGAGCGTCTCTGGGTTTGTTCCAGGCGATCTTTTGTTTTAGCTTTAATTTTTAAGCCTGTTTTCAACGCTAAAGACCATAGTACTGCTATGCACGAGGACTTTAACTTACTTACTCTAACTGCATAACTACAGTGTATTAGACCAGCCATAAGTGTTGTGCAAAACATTTTACTGTGAATTTTCTCAGCACTGCTTTTTTGACTCCTCTGATGGCAGAATGCAACTAAAACCTAAAGACAAATACATTTCTTGAGCTGGTTGAACGGCGTTTTGAACAGTTCATTCTGCTTATATTTGACCTCGATGCTGTGAAAATCTGATCAGAATTTATAGTTTTTTTTTCTCACAGAACATCAACTGTGAAAATCCTGCACCTTTTTAAAACATCTGCAATACTAGAATAAGGAGCTGCAGCGAGTTATTTGATGGCTCTTATCGAAAGAAAAATCAGTGGCCAACTATTTTGTTCATTGTTTCAGGCATTTTTCAAGTAAAAAATATCAAACGTGCTGGTTCCATCTTCTTAAATGTGAGGATTTGCTGCTTTTTTTTGTAATTTTGATGGTAAAGTAAGAGTCTTTGGGTTTTGGACAAAAGAAGGAATTTGAAGATGTCACTTTGGGTTGTGGAAAACTTTGATGAGCATTTTTCACCATTTCTTTTTAGCCATTTTATAGATTGATTAATAGTAAATCCGTAGATGAATCAATAGTGAAAATAATCGTTAGCTGCAGGCCTACTAGAGTCATTTGTTCGAGAAGCCGTCGATGCATGTGTGCTGCAAAGCAAACTACGCAAAACCCCAAAATATTTTTGAGCATGTAAAGATGACGATACAGAGTATATTTTACTGTCATTTGTGTTAAAGTAACTGAAACTGTGGCAAAATGTTTTCAGTATTTTATGATGAATTCTTGTGTTTATTTTTTTGTGTAACTGCTGAGATTTAATTATATGAACGGTATGAAAACAACTTGACTTGTACTGGATCTTTTTTCTATTTTATGTTCCTTAAATAACTAATAATCAGAACTTTAGGCCTTGAAACGTCTTAAATATAATGTTGACAGATCCTAAAAATGGATTAAAGTTAACATTGCTTATATAAAGTTGCATTAGCTTGCTTTTTTGGGGAAAATTTTGTCTTCATCACGCTGCAAAAAAACAGCACCGACGTTGAACCGATAACCACTGAAACAAACTGTGCAGCCTGGTCAGAATTTATCAGAGCACACCCACCTCACTTCAGGTGCTCCACCTTCACGTGTGGAAGAGACAAGAAGTCTAATTTACACTGTGTGGATCAGCAGAATTTATTAAAAGATTAAGTAATATTACTTATTTAATAACAGATTAATTAACATTCTTTTTTGCCAGTGTGTATGTGAAATGGATCTTAAATTGCATTAATAATGGTGTTAAAAAGGTGTTAAAAAGTCTAAAATTTAACTTGTTGAAACCTGCAGAAACCTTTGTTAGGAAAAGGGAAGTTTGTTGAATCCCAAACTGATCAACTGAAAAATCATGTTTTCTTGTTTTTTTCTCATTAAAAAGCAGAAGCAGTCACACTGTGCTGGGATCAACAGAATTTATTTGAATACATTTTATTTTGTGCCACTAGAGGACACAATTTCCCAACACTGTGATTGTTGGTGTCATTGTATCATCGTCCTCATAACAGATACTGTTGTTCCTCTAAAGGCTACAAAGATGTGATATCACATCTTTGTATGTTTGTTAGCTTTAATTGCTGAAACTCCCAAAGTGCTTCATATAGCAAAATTAAAACAAGACAATAGTTAAAAGTCAATAGATAATATAAATGCCTGGGATAAAAAAAATAATGTAAAAACCACCAAAACTTAAAAAAACAAAGGCTATAAAGTTACTCCAAATTAAAAGCTAGATTAAAAAGATAAATCTTTAATTTCCCTTTAAAGATACAGAGAGAACTCACCATCCTAACGTCCAAAGGCAGTCACTTCCACAGAAAAAACTCTCACTGGTACTTTTATGAGACACCACACATCCACACTGCAGGCAAAAGTGGCTAAAATCCTGATTTTTGCTGCTTTGTTACTAAGATCTTTTTTTTTTTTTTTTTTTCATGACAGTGTGAACAGCACAAATCACATGGTGTCTGATCTTTTCAATTCTGATTTGGCCCATTTTCATATGTGCTCCTAAATCAGTCACAGGTGAGGTTTTTTTTTTTCAGTGTAAACAGACATATTGGATCTCATGGTGCTGACAGATGTAGTTAAAGGAGAAATCTGGAATATATTTACTGTAATTTATCATAAAATGACCACAATATGTCATCAGAGATCAAGAAAACGTTGACAACAACGATACAGCTGTGGTGTCCTTCTTTTGAAGTTTCTATTCCAGATCAGAACAACTGTTTTTGTTTGCCCGTTTTACGTTAATTAGAGTTCAAATTAATGCCGAATGTTTGTGGAATGAGCAAGTGTCTGTTTATGAGTTGTAAGAAATCATTAATAATCTTTTAGAAGGCGTACATGTTTGTAACGGTTAAATTGAGCAAAATGTTAATGGAGTCTGGCAGGCAGTCACTGAACTCAAACTTCAAAGGGAGTATTTTCAGAGCAGTGGGTTTTTGTTTTCACTATATCAGGCTTAACTTTACGTGCTCAGACAACTGAAGGTTATAAACAGCTGATCAGCTTACAGCGTAGGACTCATCACTTGTTATTGCCTTGCACTCCTGCAGCCTGCCTGAGCTTCCATGAGTCTGAGGAGGAGGAGGGGTCGGGGAAAACAACTCACTTCAGCCACAGACTGTAGATTAAATAGACATTAAACCTACTTAACATGCAGTCTATGTCTCCAACTTGCTATCTGGACTGCAGCACCCATTTATGGACGTGCAGTTGCTACATATTGCTCCTTTAAAAGTAGCCCGTTGACATCCCACCACTCCTGGTTCCACCTCAGCATCCTCACAAACCACTGACGTAGCAGCCGTCGCTCCATAAAAACCCATAACTAAAAACTTGGCTCTCTTTCTTCCTTCTTCTTCCACTGCACATCAACTTATAAATGAAACCATAAATTCTGACTTCACTGGCCCCGACGTTTTACTTTGGTACGACCGCGTGCTGCGTGTGAAGTCTTTGTTATTGTTCTTTTGTTCGTGCGGGTCATTTCAGCACGATGGGCCACATTTAAAACAAAAAGTGAACAACAACAAAACAACAAAATCAGATCTGAACAATAAGTCAAATTTGAGTACTAAGGCTTGCAGTGTGAACGTGAAAAACAGAGGGTTTTTTTTTTATTTAGGTTTGAACTCCAAAGTAGAAACCCTTTGAAAGAAAAGTAGATAAATGATCTTCCTTGAAATATGACCGTCTATCTTTTAATGCCTGTTGTTCTAAATTACAGCCTTTGTAGATATGATATAATGTGGGGTTAATGTTAAACCTTATTTTACTACAGTTACTCTTAGAGCCATTAACGACCTTGACGACTCACCATATAAACACATTTTTATCAACAGAAATCCCCTTCCCCCCCCCAACCATGGTTAACATTCAGAGGGTATAAAACTTAACCTATCCAAGGAAAATAGGTAAACAAATAAATAAACATAAATGTACAAATAGTGCAAAATAATCAGAGTTAATGATACTGATAATGACAATAAACAAAGAAATAAATAAGTTGTTAGGGGTCTGAAACAGTACAGCCAAGAGATTTTATTTGGGTCCCCAAATAAATAAAAGACTGTGAAAGAAATTCAGCAAATTTAAGATTTATATCTGCAGTACATCTTTAATAAAGCATTTAAAATTTGTATTACTGATGAGAGGAAAAAAACAGGAGCATTTTAATTCTGTCTAAATGCAGATAAAATGTTTATGAAATATAAAATATTGTTTTCTTGATGAGAGGAAATAAAAACAGTGAGACGACCTGTTAACTGAGCCTGAACGCGTTTAATTCTCATTTATAAAGTTTTTAAAATGTGTGTATGTTTTCAGTAACAGTAAAAATGGTGGGAAACGTTCTGCACAAATTAACTCATCCCAGGATTTATTATTATTAAAGCCTGTTGTGATTTTTCTCCCCAGAAAAAAAGTTTGGGAAACTCTGCTATAAGGCGCCGACGTGCAGAATGTGTTGGCTGAAGTGAACAAACACGTGACAAATATTTTCCAAAAAAAAAAAACATCACATCTTCCTCCTGTTGTCTTTACAGCAGACGTGGTTCTAGCTTATTTCTCATCACTTCCTCTTCTTTCTCTTGCTTCCTTCTTTCCTTCCTCTCCGCCAGCGTCTCCTTTTAATCACCTCTCCATCCTTCAGCTGCTTTCCTTTCTCTGAGCTTCTTAGCCTCCACAATTTTTAGAACCCGGCGGCTATTTAGATTGAGGATCTTTTCCGGATGTCTGTCGTCAAGATACGCGGGGGTCATCTGAGGACTGAGATAAATTAGCTTCTCTCTTAAAAATTCTCCTCTCCATAGAAACTAACCAGAAAACAAGCTGTAAACTGAAAGAAGCACTTCAGCGAAGCCCAAACTCTGACTGGATCTCATGAGTCATGACACCAAACAAGTATCTGATTGTCCCCAACACACACACTCTCACACACACAGAGACACACACACACACCAGCTCCAGAAAGTGAAAGCAAACATCTTGTCCTATATTTCCCCCCTCTGATAGCGGGGTTGAATTATCCTCCAGCCCTGATAGGCCGGCGATAGACATGTTTTTATTGGCTCTGTGCAAACGTTCACAGGCTAACTGTTTCCAGATGGCAGTTTGTGGAGGGCACGTATATCATTCAGCACAGGGGGAAGAGGAGGAGGAGGAGGAGGAGGAGAGGAGGAGGTGGAGGAAAGAGCAGAGAGAGAAAGAGAAAGAGCAGCAGCGGGGGTCTGTCAAAAGCATTCTGCTCCGCTGACGAGGGCATTTCCTGTCTGGATTTGGGAGGATTAAGTATTTGTGCGTGGGGGGTGTTTGTATGGTCGGCATGTGGAGAGAAAGGGACAAAGTACGGGACTTCACAGGACGTTTTAGGAGAATCTCTCCATGTTTGTTGTGCATAATTAGGAGAAATAGACACAGATATATAAAATGAAGTGACTTTCAGGAAAAAAACATTGTTGCCACATAGTGTTTCACTCTGGGCTTTCTGAGGTTACTTGTTTTGTTAAGTTAAGTCATATTTAAGTAACTTATTTCACACAGAAAGCTCCACAATACAATACGCTTCATAAAACAGCATGTTGAATTTGATTTGAATCATTTCTGACATGTTATTGTGTATGAGAGTCCCGGGAGTCATAAAAAGGCTAAAAGCAGCTTCATTGTTCGATTTACTCTTTTTTTTTTTTGGTCTGGATTTTTTTTTTAACATGAGTTAATGTTTGTGGCCTCAAACCAATAAAAACAATACACGGCTTCTTTAAGGGTGCATGTGTGTGTTCTTTATTTCTGTTCACTTATCACACCCAAACAGAAATTGACTGTTTCTTTTTCTCCTTCCTCTTCTTCTTTTTTTTTTGCTTGTTATATGTTAGACAGTGTTCATTTAAGGCAACAAAGATTGTTTTTGAGCAAAAATAAACACACAGATCGCATCAACACAACCTAAAATGACTTCAAGCACGCTGAAAGAAATACTAAGTTGATTTTAGTAGAACCTTTTCATTTGAGATTTTATTTCAGAACAGTGTGAAAATGTGTTGAAAAGGTCAACCAGCATACAATGAAGGACAAACGACCAACTAAACTCACTAAAATGCAAAGTTTAACGTGGAGCAGAGAGCAAAGATCTATTTGTGAAACCATTAATCACTGATCTTCCAACAATCACCAATCAACACATATACAAACTAATACATCAATAAATAACTGGTCATGTACCTGATAACAGTTATTAGTTAGATTTTGGTAAAGATTATGTGAGGAAATGTCTAATGTGGATGATCCTCACAATCAGAATTTTGTTTGTGCTTCACTTGCCTAACCTCACATTCAAAAGGGAAAATGGTGATAAAATAAAGTTAAATTACCGTCATGCTGGCAGCTCTGTGAGGATGTACTCAGGCACAGTGGTTCTGTGAGCTAAACACTAAAGTTAGCCTGCTAACATGTTATTTCAACGTTAACGTGAAGAGGTGTGGACTTGAGTCACATGAACTGGACTTGAATCAGACTTGGGTCACACGTGATGACTGTAGACTTGCCTCGACATGGACTTTCCCCTAACCCAAAGATTAAAAAGTCTGTTATTTAAAAAGTGCGAATTCACAAATCAAGTAACTTCCCTTCATTTCCTGAATCGACTAATGTTAACGCTGTTCATTATCAGCAAGTCAACACTGAATTTTCCAGGTCCACTATGTTTGAATCAATCTGACAGCATCCAATCACGCTGCGGGACAGAACCATGAGGAACTTGAGATCCAGCTGGAAAAAATGATACCAAAGATGATTTCATTTGCCTACAAAAACGTCACAGTGGTCAACAAAAAAGGAATTTCAGTGTGAAAACTTGCAGGTCGAAAATTAAAGATGGTTCCAACTTCCTTCAACATTTGAAGTTGCACAAAGAACAGAAAGTCGAGGCTAATGGTAACATATTTAACGAGCTAATGCTCAGGTAAGATTATCTTACGAGCTGAGTTACTTTGTAAATCACTGAGGTTGGAAACTCAAACTTTAGCACTTGGGACTTGAGTACAAAGACTTGAGACTTACTTGTGACTTGCATGAACATAAGAACCAAATTTTATATCAACCCACTCAATAGTTATAAGATATAATGTCACACAAAACCACAATCTCAACCTCGTGGTGACCTGAGAAGAAAAGTCACGAGATCACTACAGTCGAATTTCATCTGAATTTTATCCAACAGTTGTTGAGCAATCTCAGTCTGGACCGAAACGGCGGACTGCAGACAGACTCAATGACCTAATAAATCCTGTGTTTTCACTGCAGTGTCTGTAAAGGCCTCTAATTATGATAAATGTTTCAACAAATTCTTCAGTGAAAAGTATTTGGAAACCAGAGCGTCTGCACCTTCCAGTAAAGCATCATCTTGCAGTAAAAAGTCTCCTTCAAGTACTCTGCAGGTTGTTCAGTTTGTGTTACGCTCGCTGGTCTGTGTTGAGCCTCCGCACCTGAAATCATTTGAATGTGGACTCTCTTAAAGGCGCAGTGAGGTCTGACACAGCCGGTCAAATATTTACCCTGTTATCAGATTTACTTATCATGTTTTTCCTTTCGTTTTACTCTCTTCTTTTTCGTATTTGTTTTGGGTAACATCACACTTAGACTCTGTGTGTGTGTGTGCACGCATGTGCTTTGCAAACAACTCTTAATCATCGTCTGCTCATTACAGAAGATACATTTCTCTACATTTCTGACAGATTCCCACGATCATCTTGACGCTTTAAGTCATTTTGATGATTTAAATGGTGTCAGTTTAACTGTTTGGGCCAAAACTTTTAACAAGACAAGCAACATCTGACTGTGAATGAAGTGAAATGGCATGTGACCAGTGTAAATATAGAAAAAACAAAGGTTTGAACCCTGACACAGCGGAAAATGATGATTCAAAACGTGGAGTACTGTGTGATTTAAAAACATCACAAGATCTGAGAATGAGTTCATGCAAAGGATCAACCATGATTACTATGATTATTTTAAGCTAGAAAAAAAACCCCAAGGATTAAACTGTATACCTCCGCCAAGAATGCACATTTTGGGAACAGAAACTATCTAAAATTTTTAATTTATATCTAAATTCAGGACTGCATGAAAACACACACAGTGACAGTTACGATTAGCTGATGAGAGCTGCAGTTTTTGGAGAAAATCTGAATCCTGTTGAGGAATTATAGAGACTTTGATGATCTGTGCAACATTTAAAGTGAAACTCGACACCAAATGGAAAAAACACAGACTTCCTCTGGTTCCTCTACAAGTGACATGCAAAGTGAGAATTTCAACCACTGACGATGCATTTTAAAGTGACTTTAAAGTCACTTCAGTGCAACTTTTTTTGGCCACTTGGGGGCAGCAAACAAAGCTGTAAGTAATCACTATAAAGTTGTTATGGGGTGTTGACAAAGAAATGCTAATTTGCATTAGTCCAACATTCACTCTCCTTTTGGCTCTGTTTTTGGTCTCCACCAGCCTTTGAGAAAATGATACCGTTCTTTAGCTGCTGAATGCGACGCTAATCTCACCAGCCATGCTTTGGACCTTCTGTTTGGTGTTGGGTAGGTAGTCTACAGAGGGTTTATCAGACCTTTATTGCTGAAAAATGGAAAAAACACTTGATGACAACGGAGAGAGTGAACCAAACATTTATTTTTAAAAAGCTGAAAGGTGCTAAAAAGTTCTGCTGAGAAGCAGCAAATTGGGTTCAGATTATCCCTTCCACATCAGCATAGCAATTTGATCCATTGCGTGTGGATATAAGAAATATACTGTATGATTAGTGCGGCTTTTAAGTGAACTGAATTATGGCGATTTAAATGTATCATATTGCTGTAGCACCACCTACAGACAAATACCATGAACTATGATTGCTTGTTTTCATGTTGTTTAAACCCGTTCAGGGCGATTTCTATCAACCAGGAAATACCTTCAAAAATAGATAAATTAAAACTTTTTAAAGGACCATTTCTAGGGTTTAGTGCCATCTAGTGGCAAAGATGTAAACTGCAGCCAACTGAATACAAAAGATCAGATCTTGAGTCAGTAGCTGTGTACGAAACCTTTCCCTATTATAAAAATAGTGGACTATATAGTGTGTTCGACGTTTTGTTGTAGTGTCTGAATTCTCAGCACTTAATTTGATCACTATACAGTCCGTTATTAAACACATAGCAAATTCTAGTGAACAGATGATAGACCCTCCGATTTCTCCACTTAAATCACAACGCAATGTGGTGTATTTCCAGAGGAGAAGAAGAAGATGAGCTGTGACCAAAAGATGGCAGAAACAAGAGCTGACGGCGCTAATTTTAGACACCTAATGCGAGTTTTCCATCATGTTTGTGACTGAGAAGCAGAAGTTGGACTAATAGCAGCAAAACAATTAAAACCACACTTGCACTACAATTTCAACAATTTATTTGGGACTTAACATTCAAAACTTAAAGCGATATTCCACCTTTACATGATAATCCACTCAGTATGTACTCACCCCTATCCGATGTGAGGATGGGTGAAGATCTTCAGTTCACTAAACAATCCTGGAGTTTCAGCAGAAAACAGAGTAGCAGCCAAATCCAGTACAATTTAGTGAACTGAAGATCTTCACCCATCCTCACATCGGCATAGGGGTGAGTACATACTGAGTGGGTTATCATGTAAAGTGGAATATCCTTTTAACATGCAACATCGATACTACCTCCATACACTTGGTGATCGGTTTGTTTTACGTGATACACGGCGCATCTGCTCGGTGGTTCAACATGGTGGCCTCCACAGAAGAGTACCCACTTCCTGAGATAAAAAAAAACTCATCAATTCTTATTTCTGGGTGAGTATACAGGAATGAAAACTGCCAGCAGATCCGCATAAATCTTGCACACTGATCTTTTAAGGGATGTTGAAATATGTATTGAAATTTGGGGAAAATTTGATCAAACTGGTGCAGTGTGGAGAGGTGGAAAAAACTGTTGTGCAAAAAGTAGATGATGGCCTATATGACATATACATGTTGGTGGTGTTATGTAAATGGCCACATTAACTATAACTATAACTGCACTATTACACTGCAGTGAAGTTGGTGAAGTAGGCAAAAAGCAGCTACAGCACGTTTGAATCAGCCGAACAAAGCCTGCGTCTGCTGTGGGCCTGCTGCATTATGAACAGAACATGTGCGCAGGTGTCAGATAACTTTAGTGAACAGACGCCACCCGCCTCCTTCAACACACCCAGCAGCCGACAGGACCTGACAGGACAGGCTGATTTACCCAAGCAACAACCACACCTGGTTAACTGGTTTCACAGTTTATCCCCATTTACTGAAATAGCTCCTTGTTATAACCCTGAAATAGAGATTGCGAAACAGAAATATAAACTATAAATATGTAATGGTAACCTTTGTTATGGTAACTTTTTATATATGATCTAGCAGAGGGGTGTGGAGGAAACAGACCAACCTCGGTTTTGTTTCTGGGTTTTTGTGGGGGAGTTCACGTGACATAATTGCACACAAATTACACATCATGGGTTTTATTTTAAAGCAGCTGACTCTGCTATTCTTTGTCATATATCTTTAGCATCTTAAAGAGATACATTTTTTCTTCTGTCTGTAATGTTATTTATCTATCTAGTTTGTTTTGCTGTGAGTGCAGATGTCAGCTGTAGAGATGTCTGCCTTCACTCCACTAAACTGGAACTAAATGGCACTTAAATGGCTTCTTGTGCAATAAAAATATATTTTGAAAACTCAACACTACTGTCTCTTTCCTGAAATCATGGCACGGTAACTCAAGACAATCCACATACCTTGTTGAGAGCAGTTTCATTGTAGGAACTATTTTCTTTCTAGCAAACTTTCACCCGTCAACCATATTGCTGTGCAGAAGGAGGCGTGCATCTACTCATGGACGAGAGGCTTGTGCTCGTGACAGGGTGGGCTGTAAACATTAATGGCTTCCTCAGCTGAGCTGTAACCCCTCCTGTTGAGTACCATTTGGATTTTAACAATTCTTGACTCTTCTCGTGCGTGCACACACCATCATGCACACACAGTTTGGATCAGTGTTTCCCAAACTTTGAAACAACAAACCACTGTGACCCAAGACACAATAAGCCATATCAATAAATTCTGGTTCTTTTTCAATTTTCGCATTATTTTATATTATCTTGATGCTTTATTGAAACATATAACAGACTCTTATTTTTTTCCTCCCATCAGTAAAACAATATATATATATATATAAAATGCTTTACAAAAGGTGTACTGCTGATATAAATCTTAAATTTGCAGAATCTCCTCAAAAGTATTTTATTTATTTGACCCACCTGTGGGTCCCAACCCGGTCTTTGGGAATGACTGGTTTAGACGATACGTACGCACATGTGAACGTGGCTCCAAGCTCAGGATCCACAGTGAAGAAACGCTAAAAACGTGGAGTAAATGACGTCTTTCGAGCCTTTAGGAGACTTGAACTACACCAGACGAGCAGTATGGAGGCATTTTATGTTTTTTTTTTTTTCCCTCGTTACTCTTTTACATTTAAAAACTGGTCACCATTCACTTCCATTGTTTGGGAGATTCTGCAACACTGTGAAACTCCAGCATGTTTTTGTGGACTAAAAAACTAAACCAGACCTTCAGACACCCTGAGAGTGAGTAGATCATAGCTTAATTTTCATTTTAGGGTGAATTATCCCTTTAATCTGCATGTAGGCCACACACACACACACACACACACACACACACACACAACAGTGAGAGGGTTAACAGAAACACAAAGGCGTGTGAACTCCACCCATGGTGCGTCACTATCGACCTTTCACAGGTGTCGCATCAACTTTCTTCCAGTTTCTCAGTAGAAGAAAGAAAGGTGGTTCCTTCACACACACTCTCACTGACACACTCACATCACACACAACATCACACACACTGACAACTCAGTCCTGTCTGTCACTTCCCGGTTCCAGCGTGTCCCGGGCTGCTGTGGAAAGTTTCACACACACACACACACAGTTTCTTGTTGTCGGAGCCTGGAGGAGGGATTGAGGGGGGGGGAGCTCGGTGAGTCTACAGCCGCGCTGCAGCTCTCGCTCTCGGATCGGTTCGGGCTCGGAGCTCCGGCGGGATGGCGGCCGTGAAGGCGCTGCAGCAGTGGTGCAAACTCCGGTGTGAGGGTTACCGGGACGTGTCCATCACCAACATGACCACGTCGTTCAGGGACGGACTGGCTTTCTGCGCCCTCATCCACAAACACAGACCCGATCTCATGTAAGTAAACCAGGAACTGAGAGAAAGTTCTGAAGTTTCCGATTGTCATAAAACACACCACGACCCGTCTGTTTGCAAGCAAGCTGTTTAACTTGAGCTGTTTGGGGAAGAATTACTCAGCAGCTTTGTTATGTTTCTGCAGTTCTTTTTTACTGAAAGAGAACAAACTTGACGGGTCTGCAGGAAAATCAGGAACAGGAGCTCAGACTGGACTGTGGAGCTCAGAGACCCACCACACGGGCCCCCAGCAGGTCTGCACAGGGGCCCCTAACTTTATACTGCTGTTAAAGTCAGCATGTACAGTTTAACTGAAAAATGTGACAGGAAATTTTACTCATGTCTAGGACTGCAACTAGTGATTATTTACTTAGTCTATTAATCGGTTTATTGTTTGCTTGATTAATCGATTAATAGTTGGTTGTTTTTAAAATGTTAAAAAGTTGTGAAAATGTCAGTCAGTGTTTCCCAAAACCTAATGTGACGTTTACTGTCACAGAGGAGTAAAGAAACCAGAAAATATTCACATTTAAGAAACTGAAAGCAGAGAATTTTGACTTTTTTTTAAAAAAATCACTCATATCGTTGATCGATTATCAAATAGCCGCTCAATCTGACAGTCCATCTATAATCGATTATTGTTGCAGCTCTATTCATGTCTGTTAACACTGTTACTCAGTATTTATATTATATGAGTGCAGAGCTGTAGACTGAAGGCTGAAGACTTGGACTTAAGTCAGACTTAAACAGTAATAATAGGGCCCGACAGATACAGGATTTTGGGGCCCGTGCTGATAATGATATTATTAGAGTGAATAATTTCAGATATCGATATGTTGAAGTGTGTTATCAATCAAACCCCAAATCCATGTGACAGAGACGTCTAATACAGGCAGGATGACTTGTATTTTTACAAACTATAATAAAACTGGTATTTATAGTAATTAAGAAAAAATAAATATATATAAAAAACAAATAACACAAAAATAATATTAAACTTGACTCAAGAAAAATGATTTATGCCTGTAAAACTCTAAAATGAAGACAATCTGCATCATGCTCTGTAAAAAAAAATCATATTGGTGCATATCTGACAACATATATGCTGATACCAATATACAGATAGCTGTGATAGGCTAATATTGATCATAACATCAGTCGATTGATATGTCTGGCTCTAAACAAAAACAACTTGAGACTTGAAATCAACGACATTGAGTTCTCAGATGCTGACCTGGGAAAATCCTGAGAAAGTGAAAGGAAAACAGAGGAAGAAAAAAGGCTTCTGGCCTTAGGGAATAAATAACCACCATCAAGATCTGAATTGCATAAGCAGCTAATCAGTTGTGAAATTTAATCACGTCTGCATACTCAGTGTTTAAATTTAGAAACCACTGAATTTAAAGCATTGAAATATTTTACTTTAAGACAAATATTTTACACTGAAGAACATGTAACTGAATTTATGTGCCGTGTGGTCTGATCCACTTGGTCACACTGAAATTCAAGATATGAAGTTGAACAGGAATAACGAGGCGAAGCAATCGAGCCTGACTGGAATCAATCAATTATTTGCCTCCATAACAACCACACATGTTTCATACTTGGGGGCCTCACAGGCCTGAACACTGAAAGGGGTCAGTCTCAAGCAAAGTAACTGATACTGATACTGATTTTTTGTGTTTTGCATTTTTGCTTGATAAATGTCTTAAATTAGTGTACTGATTATCAAAATTGTGTTAATTTTCTGACCACCACAAATCAATTGATTGGCTAACTGATTCTTCCTGAACCCTGCCAGCTGAGAAAGTTTGGCACATGGCGAAACCTCAGTCCACTTTATCCTTTCCTGTTATCCAGGGTTGCCAGGTCTGTGTGACAAAACCAGCCCAGTGGCAGATCTAAACCAGCCAGCCTAAAACCAGCCCAGCGGCCAATAAAACCAGCGCTGGCAGGCGGAGAGCACAGGCACATCATATTTGTGTGTTTATGTGGGCGTGCATTTGACATGTGCCCGGTCCTTGCGTGTAGAGGCTGATCTGGAGTCAGTTTGTTCTGGATCTAGGTATAAATAAATGTTTTATTTGCATGCAAAATAGGTCCACCCAACCAGCAGACAATAAAATCATCCAGCGACAACACGTAACTTCAAAAGTAGCCCAGATAAGTGGACCTGACAGCCCTGCTGTTTCCTGTGCTTAGATCTGCCACGTGCTAGATTTGTTTACGTTGAAAAGAAAACCAGATTTTGAAGATAAAAACAGTTTTGCTGGGGAACTGCAAAAGAGCCATATAGTCACATATTAAGTAAGCTAATATTACATTACACTAGCTAAGAGCCAACTAATCTTCATAAATCTTCAGTTAGCCAGTTACATCTGATGGCTAAAGTTAGCAACACGCTGGCTAACTAGCTAGCTAATTTGCATCACTGTTAGTTAGTTAGCATTTAACTTATAAGATGTGAGTACATGTCACTTTACAGGTTCCCCAGCAACATCTTTTAACCATCTTCAAAATTTGGTTCTCTTTTTCACCTAGGCGACTCTTGCTCATAGCATATCTAGAAACAGGAAGGCGTCGTGTCTAGAAGGGAACCCTAGATTTGCAAAAACTCCTCCAGGATCTGTACCACCACTGTGCATGTTGCACAAAATAATTCTGTTTTATAATGTGACAACACTGTGGTTATTATCTGCTCAGTTTGTTTAGGGACAAAAATCTCTTGGTTAGAGTTTGGCAAAGATCATGGTTCGGATTAAGAAAGGAGAAAGATGTTGGTGGTTTTTTTAGGCTTTTTTTATGCCTTTAATTGATAAGACAGTGAAGTGAGGACAGGAAAGGGGGAGTGAGGATCGGGGGATGACATGGAGCAAAGGGTCACAGTCTGGAGCTGAACCCACGGTCGCTGCAGAGGAAACACAGCCCCGACACATGGGGCGCACATTCCACCAACCGAGCCATCAGACCACCAAAGAAAGGAGAAAGCTGATCGAGATTCTGCGTGGTACCAAGCTTGCTCTTCCCATCGCTGTGGCCCCTCTGACTTATTGTTTGGATTGAAGAGTGTGTACTTGGAGCTGAAAATCTAAGTTTCATGGGATCTCATACAAGTGATCTGTGTGTTAAACATCCTTGTCAGGCTGCTGCTGTATCAGATGTTTGGAATCCAGTTTTTACAGGAAAGTAAAGGGGACATCCCCTTTGCTTTTATTCCCTGCACTTTCTGATAACTACCAGGGAATTTCCAGGAAATAACGGTTAATAGTTTGCACTTGATGGCTGTAAAGCGTTTTGGCACAAGATGGTCTGAATAAGCTCTGCCCACGTCAGACTTTGGCTTAATTATTCAACAGACTTGACTCACCATCTCTGGTTGAACTTTGGCCAGTTTGATTCGCTGGTTCTGTTCCAGATGGACCATTATGGCACACAGACGGTAGTTTCATTTTAAGAGGAGGCATGGCTGTTCCAGTACTTTCCTGTCCAGGTTTTACCTGCAGCCAGACCAGCGTGGCCGCACATTTCATGTTTACATGAGCGCAAGCACTAAATATTGGTTTAGCGGCTTCTGTTTACTAAATATAAACACTTTTCATGCCTGTGATGAATTAAGGCTGAGCTTTCTGTGACATGCTGACTGCAGACATGTGACAACATGTGTAATGAACTGATCAGTCACACTGTCAGTGTCTTGATATATGTTGATGTGGGGAGCTTAGCATGACTAAATAACTCATGTTTGGTCCAGACTGCTTGTAAACACATGGATGAGGAAGAGAAGTTGGATCACATGTGTTGTTGTTACTCATTTTTTTTCTCCTCCGTTGCAGCAACTTTGACTCACTGAAGAAGGAAAATGTCTTCGAGAACAACAAACTGGTAAGACACATTCACAGTCTGCACTTTGACCTCTGAATGTTTTGAATTTTTTGTCCTGGAAAACTCGTAATCCCTGAATACATACAAGGCTTTCAGTGTAGTGGATTTATTAATCCAGATTCTTCAGTGAACAAACATATGAATCTTTGCGTCTTAAAGGTTCCTACTGGAGTTTTAGGTCTCTAGAAGGGATGCAGAGTGGTTTTTCTATGAACAGGTGTCTGTTTAGTTTATTCCACTGATCATCAGGTGGTGATAACATGACAAGATATGCTACAAGAGCAGGCAAAGGTCGAGAAGAAGAAGACTGCATTCTAGTAAACATGGACATAGACAATGTTGGCTTTAAAAATACGTTAAAAAAAATCAGCTTTGCAAATATTTCAACGCACTTGTTAGACCACAAGAATACACATAATGCATAAACAAAGTATAACGTTTGTTTGTTTAAAAGAAAACTACACAAAACATCTTTTAAATGATCCCCCGACTTTTCCTCTTGCACCACCGTGAGGCTGATGTTTATGGTTTTAAGTGACACGTCTAAACAACTATTGGATGGATTTCCATGGAAGTTGGGACAAACATTAGTGTCCCCCTTAACATTTTAATTTGTCCAATATTTTGGTTTATGACCACGTACCTGCGAAATAATGATATTCCCACCAGCATCAGCTGTGCTTACTGTATAGTGCTAGTTTTACCATGCTTTCAGTTAAATTCAAAAGTGCTTTATTGGCACGGGAAACAGATATTTACATTGCCAAAGCAAGTGTGACCAAAACAAAAAAAAAAACTCACATCAAATGAGTACATGCCAAAGAAAGTGTGAGATTAAAAAAAAACACAAAAAATGTACAGAAACAGAAGAAACATAACATCTGCCGAACATGTCACCATGTTAGCATTCTCACTGTGAACGTGTTAGCATGTTAGCATTCTCACTGTGAACGTGTTAGCATGCTGACGTTAGCATTTAGCTCAGAGCACCGCTGTGCCGTCTGCAGGGCTGTAGACTGTTAGTCTTGATTAGAAAGTTACATGAGCACTTATACGATTAGTTGATCAATCAAATAAACAACTGACGAGAAAACTTGTGATTGCGATACTTTTAGTGGGATGATCATTTTTGCACCACAATTTTAATTTTTACTGAAAAAACTATTAAAGTCATGATATTGTGATCTTTGTTGGGGTCTGTAACAAACAAACTTGTTTTATCTCTTTAAAAGAGCAAGATTTTTAGGCCAGGCAGCACTACAGTACTTCATTATAATGCTGTTTTCTCACACATTTTTAATTCTTCAAAAAAATAGGTCTGGTTCGTGATTTGGATTTTGTACTTGGGCATATTGCAATTTCAATAATCTTGCAAATTCATTGTGCAGCTCTATCTGGCCAGTGCCGAGTTTTGATGCCTTATTGGAACATAAACAATTAATCTTTTTTAAAAATAAAAATACACCAAACTGCTCAATTTACTTTGGGAACTTCAATAAATACCCAAAGTTTTCTGGTTCAGAGAATAAAGAAACAAGACTAAGAATATGACTTAAGTTTTCCTGCCAACTTTTGATAGTTCACACAATGACATTTATGTACAAATAAGTATCTTTAACTTAATCATCTTGACTGTGGAAGTAATATTTTGATAAATGAATCTAAAACCAAGATCGACCAACCATCTGTTTTCAGGGATTTTAACCAATGTGTCATCAGTCTCCAATCTTTTCTCAGATGTCATCACTTGACTTCAGACGTCACCCTGGGAAATTGTGACATTTTCAACTATTTTCTGACATTTTTTTTTTTTTGACTAACGATTAAGAAAAACTGATCAGGCAATCAAAAATGAAAGCAGCTGTTACCTGCAGCCATAAAGTGCTTCTACATGTTTGTTGGCTCTGGATATTACATCAGCACCACATGTTGAGTAACAGGGAAATTTGTGAAATCGAGGCGCGTCGGTGCTCAAACATGGCTGAAGTCTTTGCCAAATCCAGAGTGTTTCAATCTGGGCACTTTGACGTTGGCGGGTTCGTTGCATTCTTTGCTTTCATTTTCTCTCTGGAGCTTCATTGTTTGGACTCGGAGCTCTGGGACTGACACAAGATCAACATGAAACACTTTTGCTCTTTAAAGCGAAGCAGAATAAAAGCCTAAATTAGCAGTGATTATGTGGCACTATTCAAGATCTTCACTGAAAGAAGACAGAAGCCAACAGGTTGCTTAATAAGACAACAAAAACTGTTAGAGATTAAAGTGCCATAGGGCACAGCAAAGTAAACCGTTTTTATGGCTCCCTTGATCATCAGATTACTGATTAAGTTCTGCCTCTGCTGCTGTCGGCCTGTCTCTGCTTGTTGTTTTTTTTTCTGCTTCCATGGAATCGCTGAATGGGAATCTAGGTTAAGAATTCCTGAGTCCCAAACTACTTTCTCAACACTCGAGGTGTTGATTCAGTCTCTGGGCAGAATTCTGCCTCATGAACAAAGTGAAGGACAAGAGAAGGACAATAGAAAACATTCACTTTTACAAAGAAAACATATGTCCGTATTCACAAGGAGTGTTGGGTAAACTGCTTTAAAACTTCAAAATGACAAGTAATTAAACTACATCTTAATTACTCTGAAAAAAACTTAAGCTTGTCAAACTAAAACCACTTTAAAAAAGTAGTTCAACTGCCTCCAAACAATCACAATAAATGATCATAATCTCTGTGAGGAATCTCATATTGTTAGAACTGATCTGAGGGTGAATAAAGTGTAGGTGTGTTTGATTTATGAACTAGGGCAGGCCAATTCACACTTAGCTCGAGGATGTGTTTTAAGGAGAAGATAAAGAGCAACTGTTGAAGTGGAATCAGGAAAACGCTAAATTTCTGGAGAAATTCACAGTGTTCGACCACAGACATCTTGGTTGGGAACCACAGGTGATTTTAATCAAATAGCAGGCAATGATAATAAAAATAATAATGGTAATATCATTATGATAATGATAATGATAACTTTGAGTTATGTAGCACCTTTCAAGGAACCCGATGCCGCTTTACAGAGTCATTAAATGACAAACGTGGCCAATGAGCTGCTGCATTGTGCCATAATATGTGACATAAAACTTAATGAGTATACTATGAATGTGTAGTTTGTAGTAGGGTTGTTCCAGTGCTGATACCAGTATTGGTATTGACCAATACAGCCTAAAATGTTGGTATTGATGAGAACAAGTGTCTATACGTATACATATAGTGTTGTACAGACTGATACCACATAATTCAACCCCAAAATGGGACCCTGCTGCTTCCCAGCAGCCTCCTGTGGACCATTTTTTCCCAGGATGGCAAAGTCAAGTTCTATGGCATTCATTCTCTGAATGTATTTGTTCTTGTTTTACAAAGGGTTTAACCTGAGCCAGGCCATACAACAGTAATAGTAACTGTATCACATCATACAGGAGTTAGTAGTGTACGCCTCAAGAAGGAAAAAAATGGTATGTGAACATCTCTAGTTTGTAATTAACTACCCAGACTACACAACCCAAAGTAGTTAAAAAGCCTCTGATATTTAAATGTAGTTAAACTTCCACACAACTACTGCAAATTGTAGTTAAACTAGTAATTGAACTACATGCAGTTAACAAGAAGAGGCAAAAGGACACACTCTTTACTCAAGTAGAAGTACAGATACTTGTGTTAAAGTAGAAAGACTGATTCAACTTCTTAACTCAAGTAAAATTGACTACCAACTGTTTCTGTGCAAAACTCACTGAACCTCACTTTTTCTCTGCAGCCAAGTCTCCCTCTCTTATCTGTTTCGTCTTCTTATGTCTGTCGTGTGTGAATGTACGCTGATAGATGCACCAGTCGTCTTTTCTATGTGTTATTGTCCCGTCCATTTAGGTTGAAATCAGCCTCGAAGTTGGGAGGACGGCGCACGATTATACAAAAGAAAAATAATCAGTAATTCCCCTCAAATGCCTCAAATAGCCTGTTTTGAAAATAAACAGAGTAGAAAGTACAGATATTTGTGCTAAAACGTAGGGAGTAAAAGTAAAAAGTCTACTTAAGTACAGTGACAATGTATGTTTTCATTTGTTACTTCCCTCCTCTTTATTTAACTACACCCAAACACTGTCCACAGGTAGGATGGACACGTAAAATCAAATTCCAGGCACACAAAAGAAATAAAAACTAATTTAATACAAAAATGCCAACATCTATCAGGACTCTTGTTTTCCTCCGTGTCGAGACACACTGATTTTGACCTAAAGTCTCCAGAAGAAAGAGGAGAGCCTGGTAAAATAAAGCTGAAATTAAAAAAAAAACAGAAAACTTTCTCTGGGACACTAACACTCTCAAACCTGCACAGTCTTACAATGAAGTTTGTTAAAACACAGACAGGCTCCTAAGTTTTTCATTGGGGTCACACTGAGTCAGACTGTGCTTTTTATGCTTTTTTATTGGTCCATTTCTATCCTTGGCCTCTCGGTCTAGATTCTATAAATCCACCCCTGAGCTGCGTCTGTTCTGTTGGATAAAGTCGATGTTATTTGCAGGCGTTCAGCGTCGCAGAGGAGCAGCTGGGAATTCCAGCTCTGTTGGATGCAGAGGACATGGTGGCTCTGAAGGTTCCTGACCGCCTCAGCATCCTGACGTACGTCTCGCAGTACTACAACTACTTCCACGGACGCTCCCCGAGTGAGTATCAGTGTCTCACCGCGTGCGTCTCTGCCTCTGTCCCCTTCTTCCTGTCTCATATGTCTGTATGTTTATGCATGTGTTTGGTGCAGTTGGTGGTATGGGAGGTATAAAGCGCCCAGCTGAGGCCCCACGGAGGAACCGTCAGGGAAGAAGAACCAGCCGGTGACGGCTAAGGTGTTTCCCTCCTCCAAACCGGCCAGAGAGAACAGTCCTCCCCCCTCCTCCAACATCACCAGGCCCGCTCCTTCTCCAAAACAAACCAGAAATGTCAAACAGGTGACCTTTACTGCCTGAATGACTTATTGAAGGGTTTCTTAAAGTCATGAATCACATTCAAGTCCAGAAAGTGTAAAAAAAAAAAAAAAGCTTGATTTTGAAATTCACTGATGAGAAATGTGGGAGTTTCTCAAGCCAAACACACTAAAGATGACCCAAATACCTTCAAATTCCCCTTGTTTAGTCTGAACCAAATTGCTGTTGCAAAACTAACAAAAACCCCACGTTGCCTCAGATCAGTTTGGTAATAGATGAGCTGTCCTGACTGAAGTCTCATGTCTGCCTCCTGAACCCTCTCTCACCCTCTCCGCTCTCCTCTAGGATGTTTCGGTGGACAAACCCCATCAGGCCGGCACTCTGAGTAACAAGTGTGTGTCCTGTAACAAGCACGTTCACCTGGTGCAGCGACATCTAGTGGACGGGAAGCTGTATCACAGGAGCTGTGCAAAGTAAGGGACCCGTTTAAATTAATTAATCATAACTGATCTTTATAATCTGTGGAGTCCAGAGTGTGCCACCAGAATGATTATAGACTTTCTAATTAAAATCAGCTAATGAATCTAAAGAAGCAATTATAAAATTATTAATTACATTTACATCTAAATAATGAATTAAAAATGTACTCCACCACTTTAGCATGACACTCCTAACATTGTCAACTCACAGTTTTGGAAATAAAGGATGAAAATCAATGCAGCAGAAGGTGACACATTCTACCTTTGTCAAAACGTGGCCCCTACAATTACCCACACAGCCCATTTACACCTTGTATTAAATGTGATCTGTATCCAGATATGTTATCTGATCCTGCCTTTGTATTTGCACCTGGTATTTTTAATGCGTGCTCCGCATCCTTATTGAGATCCGATCTCTGTCCTCCAGAGCAAAACCTGCGCATGAGTAATTTGAGGTGACAGCAAATCAGCCCCAGACTCATTTTAAAAAATCAGAGTTTTGTGTGTTTCAGGGCAAACTGTATTTTATTTTTACTAAAAACAAATATCTGTATCAGTGCCATGTTGTGTACAGATGCCAGCATGTGCGCTCGGCTTGTGGAGCTCAAAGCCAAAAAAACCAAGACAATATAGCCTTCCAGAATACAGTGACGTTTAATAAAATTTCTGAATTGATTGATATTCGAGGAATCCACATCAGCAGCTTTAAAAGTAAATCTTTTTTTCTCAAACAAAATAATCAAATTAATAATATAACTGGTTGTCTGTGAAACACCTAATACCACAGAGAAAAAATACGATTAGAATCACAGCTTCCAATGGCAGTTCTTTGCCTGTCCTGTAGACAAGTCAAAAATAAAGAAAATGTGTCATTTCATTTAATTTTTCCTGACCTCCACAGACCGGAAATTGAACTGTAGCACAGTTTCTCTCTGGCATCAACCAGAATTCATAAAACAGGGTTTGTACAGGTGCTCGAAATCCTTAAATATGTGATGTTTTCAAGGTTTGAAAAGTGCTCGGATTTTAGATAAAGTGCTTGAAATTGTTTTTTTTTTATTGCTGTCATAATAAATCACTATCCAACTGAATAGTTCGCTTTCTAGACAAAGAAATTAAATTGAGTCGGACAGAGCTGGAATACTTTTGCCTTTTGTGCAAAATGAAGATGGTTTGGCTCAAGGCTCTCTTGCCACCCGAGTCAATGCTTAAAAAAATAAAAAATACAAATGTTGGTTGTAACAAGGGTCAAATCCTTGAGCAGCCTTCTGTAAAGTCTGCAAAAAATGTCTGCAGCTTTTCACCATGAGAGAGACTGTGCTTTAGAGCCAAATAAAGGGTAAGCTGTGGCAGGGAATTTTCAATTAGTCCGCTAGTTTAGTTTGTGTAGCTTCTAATTCGCAAGCTAAATGCCGTAGTTATATTAAGGAGTGCATTCAAGGTAAAACAGCTTCAGGAGGAGCTCTGATTGACCTAAAGTGTGCAAGAATGGGCATGTTGGGAGAATGACCATCGTGTGCTTTCTGTCTTTCAGGTCACTGTTGCCTACAACAACAACAACACCTGCACCTCTCAGAGATTTACCCACAAACACCCCTATTTCCAAATTCACCCCCCTACCAGACTCCACTAAAACCAGCACAAATACTCCCAGTTATACGCCCTCCAGACTGGGACCAACGTGGTTGACGGAGAAGCCCAGCACGTCTCCCAGCTTCTCCAGCACTTTTTCCACTCCGTCTCCATCTCGGCCTGCTTCAGGTCTCTCTTCTTCTTCTCCTGCCGCTGCTAAAGAGAGTCCTGCATCTTCAGTCTTCAAACCCGTAGCTCCACGGACTACTTCTGAATCTACCTTCACCACGACCACGACGATCACCGCCAGGCCCACTCCCACTCCCGCTCCTCGCACCTCGACCACGGCGGCGAAGACGCTGCAGTCAAAGCTCAAGTTCCTCCAATCAGATAACACCACTAACAGTGAGGAGAAAAAGATTTCAACCATCAACGTTGACATAAATAAAGGGCAGAAATCGACGGCAAGGCCTCAGCAGGTCAGGCTGTGACTGTGGTCGTGAATGTTGGTGGCAGGAAGGACACAAACGTGAGCTTGAACACAGGTGGGGAGAAAGCTGCAGGTGGAGGTGGTGAGAGCAGCAAGGCGAAAGCATCAGCAGCTGCCTTCATCTCCAAAAAACTGACTGAGGAGAACAACAACGTCGGTAAACCGCCGTGGACGAATGTGGCGTTGAAGAAAACTGAAAAGTAAGTCATCTAACACCACACAGTCCTATAACTAGACTGTAATATCTTGCTTTAGCCTGACCTCTGCTGGTGAACAGTAGAATTTAAAATGATCATTTCACCTCTAATCAGACCTTCTCAAGTGGAGACTCCCAAAAGGGAGACAGAGGGCGTCAGAGGGAGGGTGAAGCTGAGAGCAGACCCGTCGCTCCTCGCTGACCTGCACACACCGGACACCCAGAACTCCTCCACAACTCCGAGCCCGGCCAGCAAGAGTTATGACAGAGGAGCCGCAAAGACCAGGAGTGCATCACCCAACACCTCAGGTTCATCTCACACACTTTGATAACCGTACATAGCCTGGAATAATGCAGTGTTTGTGTGGGTATGTCAGTTTTTTATGATGAACACTGAGGAAAACCAGTGTTGGGGAAAACTACATTAAAACTTTCAGCTTTATCAGCTATTTGCAATAAAAAGTAATTTAACTACACTTAACTACAAACTAAACTATTATCAAAAAGTCAAGACTACAAACAAAATCACAGGAAGTTATCACAATCTGATATCTGAAATCTTGTATTATCACATGGAGGTACAACTGGAACGTAACCGTGGGGCCTACATTCTTGGTGATGATGCAGCAAACGATTGGCTCTGCCAGCGAGCAGGTAACCTAAGAGAATGGATTGTTGAGGCAGTACTTTGCAAACACAAACGAGTGAGATTTTAATCAAACAGCAGGTAATTATCATTAAATGAGAACTGTGGCCAATGAGCTGTGGCGTTGCGCCATAATGTATGATAAAAAATGTAATGAGGATACTATGAATTTTAGTTTGCAGTTCTGTAAATACTGCACTGCACATGAAAACCGATTGAGTTTACACAATCTGTACACAATGAACCTCCAGTATTAAGCGTCAGAAGTATTCAAAGGATTAAGTATTAAAGTATTACAGAAACGTCTTTTATACAAGCTGCCTTTGCTGTTTGCATCAAACAGGGGATTGTTCCTCAAAATGTGGGAAAGATCACCAGGGTCACACTGAATCCCACTTTTTAACACTTTCATGACTGAGAGAACCTCACTGCTGCCTCACTGACAACCTGAACGCATCCTGTCACTTCACCCTGTAAACGTCACTTCTGTGTAAAGGAGCCTCTTGTTCCTTATTTGCAAGATGATCCATTAGATTAGAGTCACTGTTGAACTCAAAACACACAGCAGGTTGTGGTTACTGTAAACATTTCTATTTTCTGAAACCTGCTGCTGGTGTCAAATCCCTCTGTAACAAAACAATAAAAACAGGAACTGACATGGGTAGTGGATGTGAATCTTGGTGTGATGATAGAACTGAAAGTGAAAAAAACATTTCAATCAATCAATCAATCAAACTTTATTTATTCAGCACTTTTCATACAAACAGAATGCAACACAAAGCGCTTCACACAATAAAAACAATAAAACACTACCTCCTCACACACACCACACACACACACAAAGCAAAGACTTTGTAATGGTGAAGACTAAAATAAGAACAGCACTTTAGAGCACAGCACAATTTAAAAATCAAGCAATAAATGAGTAAATAAAGTTAAAATAAATAACCTATAAAATAGAGGAGAATGCCAGTTAGAAAAACAGATGAATAAAAATAAATAAACAGATAAATACAGAATAATAATAAATACAAAATAAATAAAGGCATAAAGTTTAACTAAAAGCCAGGCTAAAAGAATGATGCCTCACTGTGGGTTTTTGTTCTAACTTTGGGGAAAATTAAAAGGCCACGACCAGAAGACCTGAGGGTCCATACGATAAAAGCAAATCTGATAAATATTAGGACTAAAACCATTAAGAGCTTTATAAACCAGTAAAAGGATCTTAAAATCCATTCTGAAGCACACAGGAAGGCTAGGGAGAGAAACGGTCGCACTCTTAAGATTATTTCTAATATGTGGTTCAAAACTGAGATTTGAATCAAAGATAACTCTGAGGTTTTTGCTCGTTGGCAGGGTTTTAGTGTCAATTCTTGCAGTTTTGCGTTGAGGTTGATTTAAGTTTGATTATATTTCTTATTTCTCAGCAGCGTCAGAAAATGAGTCTCCTGCAGACTGGAGGTCGAAGCTCAAACCATCTCCAAAGAAACCAAGTAAGATTTGATTTATTTTGATTCGATTGATTTCTGTTTTGTCACCATGTTCTGTGTTTCCTGTTAATTTCTTGCCCTCACTGGCTCCGTTCCTGACTTCATACCTCCAGCGGGGAGTATCTGCACGTGGGCGTCAGGCGTTAACTGTATGAGGCTTTTTCTCCCGATGTCCTGTCCATCCATCCATCCTTTGATCCAGTCTTTCATCCATCTATCCAACCACTCCTCCCACAGGAAGCCTGTACCTGCTGCTCCTCCAAATGGCTCGGCCATCACTCGTAGTCGTAGCTTTCGGTCTCTCCTCTTCCGCCACATGCATGTGAGCCCCAAATGGTGTCAAGACGGAGTAGAGTCCTCCGTGGTGCAGCATATGCTCAGTGCTCAGAGCTCCTTCCCCCAGATGACCTCTCCTCCCACTCTCATGAATCAGAGCTGCGGCGAGAAAGAAAAGGGACGACGTGCAGGAGCGGATAAATTGTCATTAATTAAATTCTGTCTCTGTTTTTCCTCTTTTCTGCTCGTCCTCCGTCCATCCACAGACCGGCTGCTCCTTCACAGTCCTCGTCTAAACCCTGGACTAATGGAGCCGGGAGGTCACAGACCTCAGAGCTTTCTGTCGGGCCTTCTGCCTCCGCTCATGTTCCCAGCCTGAGCATTATGGTCACTCCACCTGCACCAAAGGGTAACATGGTCTCCTGTGTTGTAACGTTGATCTGTTTAAATATGATTTGGACATAAAAACAAAACAAAAAGTGGACAGTTCTACCCTTATTCTGAAAAACACAGTATTCCCACTAAGCTGTTTACATGGCTGATGAAAATGATTGAAGCCATTGTTAATACTCTTGATTGTGAAAAAGTAGAATTACTGAAGGACTTGTCACAAACTGTAGTAACAACTCCAAATGAGATGCATATTTTGTCCAAAAAATGCTCCTAAAACCCTAACAATATTGGCATATTTCACATGCCTTAAATGGAAAATAATACATTTGGATTAAGACCTAAAGACTGTCAAATAACTAATATCATTGTAAGAATCATTCTAACGTGGATGGAGGAATCCACAGCGCAGCTAGAAAACTGCAGCCTGGACTCCTCCATCCACTTGAATTAGAATGAATTTTACAATATTTTTCTATAGTTGTAGTTCTTGGTGTGGACAGCCCTTGATTCAGAATATGCTGTTTACACGACTAGAATAAAATTCAGAATATTATCACATTCAGAGTAATAGTGTAGATGTAGTCAGTGTCTATACAATAAATAGTCTCTCTTAACATAACCTAAATATGACTCAAAGCTCTCAGGGATTCTTCCCTCTTTTGTCTTTGTTCTTACTATTTAAATATATTTTTTCTTTCTGCTTCAGGAATCCTTAACGGTCAGGCAGACCTACCTGCAAATGGTCCAACGTCAGAGTCGAAGATTTCCAAGGTACTGAACCTCAGACAGAAAATAAGTTTAGCTATATCATATAATCTTTTGTTTAGTTAAAAAAGGGAGCTAAAAGGGGCTACTGAAGCATATTTAGAGGAATAAAATAACATTAATTTAATCTACTGGTTGGTAGTAAAGTCAAAAATATACTTTTATCTTTAACCAAACTTTTTACAATTAATTTTTAATTATTTCAGTATTATTTATTAATGTAATCATGTGTTTTTTACTCATCATATTTGGGGTATTTCTAAGGTACTAAACCTCAGATGGAAAATAAGTTTGTTAGTTTGCTTTATGACCGGTTTCAGTGCAGCGTCAGCACAGAGATGCATGTGCAAACGGGAGACAGAAAGCAGATCCAGTGTTGCTAACTTTACTTTTTTAAATACTCCTCTAATAATCATTTACGGCCTTTTTCTGTATCACAGCCCACACTAAGATGTAAGGATGTCATTTGACATCAGTGTCACTGGAACCACCAAGTAATGTGCACTTTTGTTCCTGATCTTTATTATTGCCTGTCTTTGCGTGTTTCTGTGTGTATCATATGCAGACTAAGCCTGACTACATTCGCAAAGAGGACATCATGAAGGAGCTGCAGGAGATTGAAGATAATTTGAATGAGTTGGAGAAGAGGGGAGTGGAGCTGGAGATGAAGCTTCGCAGCAGTGAAGAAGGTGATTTGAACACACATGTCCCCTTTAAATCTTGTTTTCACGACTTCCCAACGAGGATGCTCATAAAGTACGAGTGTATGTTGGATTAACTGTGTGTGTGTGTGTGTTGGTGTGTCAGAGGGTGAAGATGACTCTGTCATGGATGGGCTCATGGTCGAGTGGTTCAACTTGATCAGGAACAAGCAGGTGGCCATGCGCCGGGAGTCTGAACTGGTCTACATGTGAGTACACACACACACACACACACACACACACACACACACACACACGAACACACTTAGAAAAAGGGGCATGCCACTATTTAGCGATTAGAGAAACAGACTTGCGGCCAGAAGGTTGACAGTTTGAATTCCCAGTGTCCTCCCACCTCCGTCCCTCAGCAGGACGTCCTGGAACAAGACAGCTCGCCCCCCCGCAGGCTGCAGTGGACTGAGAAGTGTGAAGCAGGATGCTGCTTAACAGCTCACATAAACTGCAATTATTCCTTTGATAAATTACTGTTAAACCTCTATCTCTTCTACGCCAAAAATCCTGTAATTTTCTTTATAATAGCAGAAATATTAA
This sequence comes from Lutjanus argentimaculatus, assembly GCA_034769285.1. Classification (NCBI taxonomy): domain Eukaryota; kingdom Metazoa; phylum Chordata; class Actinopteri; order Lutjaniformes; family Lutjanidae; genus Lutjanus; species Lutjanus argentimaculatus. Next base: position 4,839,942 of record JAWZSL010000027.1, read on the forward strand.
GAACTCTTACACTGTGTTAGAAATCGTGCAGACTTTTGGGGAATAAATTAAAGGTGGATTATGTAATTTCTGCTTTAAAGGGTAGCATGGGAACATGGGAGTTGATGTCCTCATTTCTAACAACCACCACTGCCACCTGACTCAGGCGCAAGTCATGTTCATGGATGAGGTGGTCAATTAAAGTCATCTATACAGGATTTTTCTAAAGAAACAAGGCATAGACTCATGCAAAAATAATATCTCTCAATCATGATCCTCGACCCCCAGAGAAGTGTGTGGCAGCGCCTGCTCATACCGTATATTTTGCTGTGTTTGGGACGCTTCACCCCACAGTACCGTGACAAACCACAGAGAACACTGCCTACACCAGAGTGTTTGAGTGTTTTTCAGCTCATTATTTTGGTTTTACAGCCTGCAACTTTATTGTTTTTGGTTCACTCTCACTGCTTTAATCACCGTCATTTCCAGTCTCATAAACCCATTGTACACGACCTGCTCAGCACCAAACCATAGGCAGACAAAGTTAGTCAACAAGATGATGGACGTCTTGGAGCATTTATCAGCTCAAGAGCCTCGATAGTTTTTCTATTAGAGTCGGTGGAGACCAAAACAGAGCTAAAAGGAGAGTGAATATTGGACTTAAAATATATGTCTTAAAATATATTCTGATGCTGTTTAATATCTGCTGGACATCTAAAAGACCTACTGCTGCTAACAAGTTCATCATATCAGCTTTCTAAAGTGATGATTTACCAATGTTGTGTTACAGTTTGTTTCTGCGGCCTCCAAATGTCCTAAAACTAATGCAGGTTCACATCGTGGTGTATACCACCTATATATGAATTGGTTGCCAGTTAATCAAATCGCTGGTGGTTTAATCTGTAGTTCCTTCTGTCCACTTGTTGAAGTGTCCTTGAGCAAGACATTGAACCCCAAGTTGCCTCCGATGGGCAGGCCAGCACCTGCCCTTTGGTTTGTCAGTGCATGTGTGAATGGAGTAATTAGAGACGAATTGTAAAGCACTTTGTTTAGAAAAACACTAAAAAGTGCAGTCCAGTTATTATTTCTAGGTGGACTGTCATCAGATCTTGCAGAATCGCTCATAGTTCATGTCAAACAAATTTGATTGTATTTGCGCTATGTTTTCTATAATTATTGCAGATTATGTCAAATAGGCCAGACCTACAAGAATTTGGTAACCGTAATCATGACAAAGAAAGTTGGAAAGTTGAAAGTTTGGATAAAAATCTGTAAAATTTGTTTCGGTTCTATTAAAAAAAATACATTTAGCGAAAATGTTGAAATGTTGAGAAATTGAATTTTTAAAAAAAAAGTTTTTTGAGGCTTTTATGCCTTTAATGGACGGGACAGCTGAAGATATGACAGGAGCAATATTAACATGGGCGCGAGCACGCTCGTCACCCACACTGAGCCACCATCAAAATCCCTTAATCAGTTTCCCTAATGTACTTAATGTAAGTACTAGCTTTTGCCAATTAACTGCATCTCTTGGAAAATTGTGTTTAGGCGGTAATGGAGGTCACCCATATGATTAGAAATGTGTTGGACCAAGCAACTGAGGCAAAACAAAATCTTAAACATATTTGAAGTGACTGTAACAAATACAATAAATGATTTTAATCTACATTTGTATGTTTTTCTTGTGTGTAGCGGACGAACTCAGGACCTGGAGGAACAGCAGCCCAGTGTTGAGCAGGAGCTCAGGAGACTGATGGAAAAACCAGGTGAGGGTTTTAAGGAGGGGAAACACATTCAACATGAGACACAGCGTGGAACAGATGAAACATCTGAGACCAAAATGTGTTTGTGTTCGAGCAGAACGTCTGAAAACAAGCTGGGACCGAAGAGAGAAGAGCAGCTGATGGCCAAACTGGTGGAGATCGTCAACGACAGAAACGCCATCGTAGAAGGTCTGGATGAGGACAGAATCAGGTGTGTAAACAACTGATTACTTACTTGTTTTTAGACACAAAGCAGTGCGTCTGGACTACGTAATGTTACATGTTCAAGAAGAAGTTAATGGAAAATTGTATGTAGTGTACACAGTGAGAGTGAACAGTGTACACAAGTCCACCAGTTTTATACACAGAGCCCTGACCAAAGAGTTTTTAAGGCCAAAATATGAGATGTTCTTGACTGGCCAGGTCAAAATCATGACCTCAGTTTTTCACTGACAACATGTTTTTGCTGGCTGAGTAAAGTACGAGGCCCCAAAACAAGCAAAAAATGAACCATCATCTGGGAAGAACACAAATGTCTGTTTAGTTTTCTGTGGTGGACAGTAACACAGCACATTTACTCGAGTACAGTTCTGAGGTACTTTACTGGAATATTTCAGTTTTATCCTATTTAAACTTCTACTACATTTCAGAGTGAAATATTGCACTTTTTACTCCACTACATTTATTTGATAACTTAAGTTACTTTGCAGATTCAGATTTACAACACAAAATGTAATCAGCAAGTAAATTATGATGTGTTATTACAGTTTAAGACAAGATTATTGATCCCTTGGATTGAAATCTTTAAGCTACTGAGCACTATAATAATAAAAAAAATAATAATTAAACCTAAGTCCACGTTTACCTGTCATCATTAAAGTGATGTACGCATTAATGCACTATAACTATAATTATGAGCCAACAATATATATGATTCTGCACCATGAGTACTTTGACTTTTGATACTTTAATTATACTTTGTGCGAATACTTATGTATTTTTACTTATGTTAAGTTTTGAATGCAAGTCTTTATCTCATAACAGAGTATTTCTAGACTCTACTCAGATCTTTTACTGAAAGTACTGAGTACTACTTCACTGCTAATAGTTCCTACATTTTTCAGTTGATGTGGATGTAAAATCCTTAAAACCTTAAAATTATAGCTGAACATTAGCACATCAACCTCATGATAATACTAAAACTATTATTTTATCAAACATTTACAAATTTATGTAATTGGTTAAGTTGTCTATGAAGGTAAAAATGCTAAATATTTATCTGATTTGCATGACTGTAAATTGAATATCTTATTTTGAACTATTGGTTGAACAAAACAAGTACTTTAATGGGACAATTCTAAAATCAAAATACATATTTTTCTTCTGGCCCATAGTGCTGTTTGTCCACTGAGATTGTTTTGGTGCAAGTGTCTGAGTGTTTTTTATCAGCTGCCTTCTCTCAAATATAATGGAATTAGATGGTACTTGGCTTGTGGTGCTCAAAGTACCAAAACATTTATCTGAAAGACTCAACAACAGCATCTCTTTTGCAGAAATTATCACCCAGTCACTCAAGATAATCCAGAGACCTTGTTGTGAGCAGTTTAATGTAGGGAACAGGCTGGAGAAAAAATATGTAGTTTTGATTTTAGGGTGAACTGTCCCTTTAAGTAAAAGACCTGAGTACTTCTTAGCCACTAATAGTTCCTACACTATTCAGTTGATGTGTTTGTAATACATGCCTCATAGTAATGCTAAAACTATTATTTATTGATCAGTTTCAGACTCACAGAATTGTTTTAACTTGTGTACTACAGCAAAAAAAAAAAAAAAAAAGCCAAATATTCACGACTGTAAATTGTTTTGGACTATTGGTCAAAAAAACTCCTTGGGATCTGGGAAATTTTGATTTGCATTATTGCATTGCATTATTTAATTTCTCATCCACTTTACTGTTGTGCGGAGCTAAAACAACAAGATGTGTCACTGCCCTGGTACTCACAGATTCTGTTGTATGTATAAATATAGTATTTGTATGCCCACGAAGGTACGAGCTACTGTTAATCTGTGTTCTCTGTGTCCTCGCTTCATCTTCTCAGGGAGGAAGAGGAGGACGAGCAGCTAAACAAGATGATGATGAATTTCAGTGAGTGTCTCCACCACCTCCACAGGCCGTCTGACCCCCCTCCGCTCTGTTCATTAGTTATCACAACCCCGGTGTCACTGCAACTTAGTTGGCTTATAAATTATCCAATTGAGGATTTCCATCATGGACGCCTCTAATTGAAGTAGATAGAATTCTCATTGTGGTTTATGGAAGTGTGTGTCTGTGTGTGAATGTGCTGCATTTTTAAGGGTGCCACTGGGCGATGTTTTCATCTCATTTGATCTAATGACTGCTAATGGAAAAAGCATCAAACAAAATGCTCCCCCTCTTTTTGTCAGCAGCGTTCCTATTAGACAAATGGATAATGTAGCTGGTTAATTTGACCCTCTGATAGAATAGAGTTAAAGCCGGCTTCATTTGCAATTCATGACCAGGAAAGCAGGGCTGAAATTGAGGAGATTTATTGAACTTCAGTGAAAGGTCGTTATGCTACAGCGAATGAACGCCGACCGTGGGCTAAAGACTAGCCATTTCAGTTTAATGTATTCATAAAGTTAATGCCAAAGTTTCACAGTTCGTTCCCACTCTGAGTCACTGATAGTTTACACACATGTTGTATCATATGAGACAGATGCTACTTTATACCACAACAGAAAAACAGAAAACAACACTTGTTGACTGGCTGGCAGGTGTTAAAGTCTTGTACCTCAAACGTAGCTCCACTAAACAGGTAAACTGACTCTCTAAATCAGTCCATTAAACTACAGTAACCACGGCAACAGTGCTTAGAGCTGTTTTACAGAAACTTCCTAACTTGCAGAGCCTAACTTAACTGTTTGGTAGCCATGGTAATTAGGGTTACGACCCGACTTAGGAAAAAAAGCCATTACAGGTGAGATGTGATAGGACGGGAAATGTGTACTACACAGGCATCCTAACCAATACTTAAATACACTCTCCTAACGTTAGCATAACTGTTAAACTAACTACTTTTCACTTATGTCCTAACTCCTTAAGTAATTTCAAGTAGCCTAACAGCTAATAGCAAAAGCACAGTAGCTAACAGTAGATGTTCGCCAACAGTAGCTAACAGTAGTGTTCCCTAACAGTAGCTAACAGTAGGTTGCACTCTAACGTAGTTCAACAGTATGTGCAACAGTACTAACTACAACAGTAGCTAACAGTATGTTTCTCCAACAGTAGCTAACAGTAGGGTTCTCTAACACCAGTAGTTTTAACAGTAGTGTTCTCTAACAGTGGGTTCGCTAACAGTAGTGTTCGCCTAACAGTAGCTAACAGTATGTTCTCTAACAGTAGCTAACAGTAGTGTTCTCTAACAGTAGCTAACAGTAGTTGCCAACAGTAGTACAGAGTGTTCGCAACAGTAGGCTAACAGTTAGTGTTCGCCAACAGTAGCTAACAGTAGGTTCTCTAACAGTAGTAGTCAACAGTAGTAACATAGTTCTCTAACAGTAGCTAACAGTAGTGTTGCTAACTAGTGTTCGCCAACAGTAGCTAACAGTAGTGTTCCCCAACAGTAGCTAACAGTAGTGTTCTCTAACAGTAGCTAACAGTAGTGTTCGCCAACAGTAGCTAACAGTAGTGTTAGCTCTAACATAGTGTTTCGCCAACAGAGCTAACAGTTAGTGTTCGCCAACAGTAGCTAACAGTAGTGTTAAGCTAACAGTAGTGTTCGCCAACAGTAGCTAACAGTAGTGTTCGCCAACAGTAGCTAACAGTAGGTTCTCTAACAGTAGCTAACAGTAGGTGTTCTCTAACAGTAGCTAACAGTAGGTTCGCCAACAGTAGCTAACAGTAGTGTTCCCTAACAGTAGCCAACAGTAGTGTTCTTACGTATAACAGTGGGTTAGCTAACAGTAGTGTTCGTCTAACAGTAGCTAACAGTAGTGTTCGCCAACAGTAGCTAACAGTAGGTTCTCTAACAGTAGCTAACAGTAGTGTTCGCCTAACAGTAGCTAACAGTAGTTCTCTAACAGTAGCTAACAGTAGGGTTCTCTAACAGTAGCTAACAGTAGGGTTCTCTAACAGTAGCTAACAGTAGTGTTCTTTAACAGTAGCTAACAGTAGTGTTCTCAACAGTAGCTAACAGTAGGTGTTCGCCAACAGTAGCTAACAGTAGGTTCCCAACAGTAGCTAACAGTAGTTTCTCGCCAACAGTAGTGTTCGCCAACAGTAGCTAACAGTAGGTTCCCTAACAGTAGCTAACAGTAGTGTTCCTCTAACAGTAGCTAACGTAGTGTTCTTTAACAGTAGTACATATGTTCGCCACAGTAGTGTTGCCAACAGTAGCTAACAGTAGTGTTCGCCAACTACAGTAGTGTTCGCCAACAGTAGCTAACAGTAGTGTTCTCTAACAGTAGCTAACAGTAGTGTTCTCTAACAGTAGCTAACAGTAGTGTTCGCCAACAGTGCTAACAGTTATGTTCCAACAGTATGTTCGCCAACAGTAGTGTTCTCTAACAGTAGCTAACAGTAGGGTTCTCTAACAGTAGCTAACGTTGTCCAACAGTAGCTAACAGTAGTGTTCCCAACAGTAGCTAACAGTAGTGTCTTAACAGACTAACAGTAGTGTTCGCCAACAGTAGCTAACAGTAGGTGTTCGCAACAGTAGCTAACAGTTAGTGTTCTCTAACAGTAGCTAACAGTAGTGTTCTCCTAACAGTAGCTAACAGTAGTGTTTAACAGTAGCTAACAGTAGTGTTCCTCAACAGTAGCTAACAGTAGTGTTCTCCAACAGTAGCTAACAGTAGTGTTACTTAACAGTAGTGGTTCGCTCAACAGTAGCTAACAGTAGTGTTTCCCAACAGTAGCTAACAGTAGTGTTCTCTAACAGTAGGCTAACAGTAGTGTTCTCTAACAGTAGCTAACAGTAGTGTTCGCCAACAGTAGCTAACAGTAGTGTTCTCCAACAGTAGCCAACAGTAGGTTCTCTTAACAGTAGCTAACAGTAGTGTTACTACATAGTTCGCCAACAGTAGCTAACAGTAGTGGTTCTCTAACAGTAGCTAACAGTAGCGTTCTCTAACAGTAGCTAACAGTAGGGTTCTCTAACAGTAGCTAACAGTAGTGTTCTCCTAACAGTAGCTAACAGTAGGTTCTACGTAACAGTAGCTAACAGTAGTGTTCGCCAACAGTAGCTAACAGTTATGTTCTCTAACAGTAGCTAACAGTAGTGTTCTCTAACAGTAGCTAACAGTAGTGTTCTCTAACAGTAGCTAACAGTAGTGTTCCAACAGTAGCCTACAGTAGTGTTCTCTAACAGTAGCTAACAGTAGGTTTGCCAACAGTAGCTAACAGTGGTATTCTCCTAACAGTAGTAACAGTAGTGTTCTTCTAACAGTGCTAACAGTGGTTTCAACATAGAACAGTAGTGTTCTCTAACAGTTGCTAACAGTGGTGTTTTTAACAGTAGCTAACAGTAGTGTTCGCTAACAGTAGTAACAGTAGTGTTTTTAACAGTAGCTAACAGTGGTCTCAACAGTATGCCAACCAACAGTAGCTAACAGTAGTGTTCTCTAACAGTAGCTAACAGTAGTGTTCTTAACAGTAGCTAACAGTAGTGTTCTCTAACAGTAGCTAACAGTAGTGTTCGCCAACAGTAGTGTTCGCCAACAGTAGCTAACAGTAGTGTTCGCCAACAGTAGCTAACAGTAGTGGTTCTCTAACAGTAGCTAACAGTAGTTTCGCCAACAGTATGTCCCAACAGTAGCTAACAGTAGGTTCGCCAACAGTAGCTAACAGTAGTGTTCTCTAACAGTAGCTAACAGTTGTTCCCAACAGTAGTTTCCTCAACAGTAGCCAACAGTAGTGTTCTTTAACAGTAGAACAGTACTGTTCTTTAACAGTATGCTAACGGTAGTGTTTTTTAACAGTAGCTAACAGTAGTGTTCTCCAACAGTAGCTAACAGTAGTGGTTCGCCAACAGGAGCTAACAGTATGTTCTCTAACAGGAGCTAACAGTAGTGGTTCTTTAACAGAGCTAACAGTAGTGTTCTCTAACAGGAGCTAACAGTGGTGTTCTTTAACAGTAGTTCTCTAACAGTAGTGTTCTTTAACAGGGGTGTTCCTAACAGTATGTTCTTAACATATGTTCTAACAGTAGCTAACAGTAGTGGTTCTTAACAGTAGTTCTCTAACAGTAGTGTTCTCTAACAGTAGTCTTTAACAGTAGGTTCTCTAACAGTAGCTAACAGTAGTGTTCTTTAACAGTAGTCTAACAGTAGTGTTCTCTAACAGTAGTGTTCTTAACAGTAGTGTTCTCTAACAGTAGCTAACAGTAGTGTTCTCTAACAGTAGCTAACAGTAGTGTTCGCCAACAGTAGTTAACAGTAGTGTTCTCTAACAGTAGTTAACAGTAGTGTTCTTTAACAGTAGCTAACAGTAGTGTTCTTAACAGTAGCTAACAGTAGTGTTCTCTAACAGTAGCTAACAGTAGTGTTCTCTAACAGTAGCTAACAGTAGTGTTCTTTAACAGGAGCTAACAATAATGTGACCTAGCCTGTTTAATCTGTATGACTGCCTTTTTATTGTTTTTACACAATGGATGCTGTATACGGCAGAAACTGTGTCTGTTAACTGTCTCCCAAGTTAGCATTGTTGTAAATTGTTTAAATTTTTTGCTAGCTATAAAAGATATAAATAGACATAAAAGTTGGCAATGTTGGATTGAGTATTTAGGATTTCCTAACCTGGGATGAGATAGAATAAAGATTCTAAGCTAGTGGAGTTGCTTCTGTAAAACTGGGAAAAATCTTAGAGACTGTTTCTATCTTAACTTAAGATTTAAGACCTAGATTTAAACAGACCTAGCTTATGAGCTAAAGCTAGAAACAAACTTTGAACACAACTTCTATACGCCGCTTCTCTTTTTGCTTTTGACAAATAAGCACAATAATAGACGGAGGAGTGCAAAAGATAACAAATAGAGAGATGCCCCTTCCCAAATGCTAGTTTCATATATCAGGAAACCTTGTCATGTTGCTAACTTAGCTTCAATGTCTAATTTAAGTCACTCAGGTTTTCATAATATTTTTCACTGGAATGAAATGATGAAAATTTTAAACTTTAAATTTTAAAATGCAGTATTCATAAGAGATTTAAGGTAGAAAGAATCAATGCCATGTGATGTTACAAATTTAAAAAAAAAATTACCAAAAATCATGATTTATTCAAGACATAGAGGGATCTTCCATTGTATACAAACCAAAGTTGGTGTATGCAAAAGCAAAGATGGCGCAGGATAACTTCCTCAAATCCTGACTGAAGTGTTGCTCAAAGTCCTGCCAAAGGTGGTGGGTGGATATATAAATGACACTATCATTTTAATCTCTAGTAGTGCTGCGATATAGCTTGCAGACTTAAATTGATTTTTTTAATTGCATTTTCTACTGTTGATTGCTAAGAAGATTGCACACTATTTGTGGAGTCACCTGAGTTAGATGACCATCCATGACTATAAATGACACAGTTAAACTAATACACAGCTGTAGGAAAGCTGCTGCAACATCAACACAAAAATATGAGTTTGTTTGTGCTGCAACCAGTACTTTTAAAAATTTGAGTTTCTCGTGTTTTAAAATGTAAAACCTGATTGGGTTTATTGATAGAGATTCCACAGAACTCCCTCTGTATTGCCAATCTCACCTGTCATGTTTACCTGCTGTCATGTTTTGACTAACGTCCCCTCCCTCTTCTCTCTGTCCCCGTCTCTCTCTCTCAGACGTAAAGAAAGACAAACCAAAGAAGAAGTCTCCGATGTCCAAACTGTTCGGCTGGGGGAACAAGAAGGAGGGATGATGCTCCGCTAAACACACAGCGCTGCTGCTCGCTTTGATGTTTGTTTGTTTTTTCCGCTGCTCTTGTTGTAGTCTTAATGTCAGTGTACTCAGCCTGTGATTCACGGGATAACATGGAGTGTGTGTGTGTGTGTGCGTGCATGTACACAGTATGTGTGAGCAAGTGTGTGATCTGTCATTTTAAGCTCTTATAGAAAAATGCCCTTCCCTCTGTCGACTGCATCACTCAAGATCTGACGTTACTCCTGCCTGCCAGTGCTTCACACACACACCACACACACACACACACACACACACACACACACACACACACACACACACACAGATGATGTTGAGGGGTTAATGACTCACCAGCCGTGATGTGATTGGGTTCAGTGCTCCAGTTGTTAGCTTTAATACCCTTCTAGTCTTAATCTGTCTACTTAATGCTGTCAAACACACACACACACTTTTTCTCCTTATGTACATACACACACAGCAACGCTACAGATGTTAATACAAGTTAGAGATCAGAGGTCAGACAGCTGTGGTCATGTTTTTAGTCGACCGTACAAGTCACCGGTGACTCTCGAGTAACTTCAGGTCACTCTCTGACCCCGTTGTAGTCGATTACATGTTGAACTGCTTTTCTCTTTTAATCTGAAAGGTCTCTCTGTGTAGTTTTCTGTCAAACATGGTACTCATTTTGTCTCGGACAACAACAGAGTTTACTCAGAGCGCTGCCCTTTGATAAGGTTACATGTTTGTTTCCCGTAAAAAACAGTATATTGTAGAATAGAGAAACGTGTTTCTTCTACGCAAAATTATGCATTTTTTTTAAGAATCCCCTCTAAACCAGTGACTATAAACCAAGATGGACAGCATGTCTCCATGTGCTCCCACTGCACAAAAGTGAAGCCAAATGATCTCAAATTCAAGCGCTGTCATTTTGTGTTGGTGACGTAATTCGGAGACGGTCTGCGCAGTAGAGACGCAGCGACCTGTTCTCGATCACTGATCTGAAAAATTAATGCTTGCACAAACATCAGCGTGTCAGGAACTACCTAAAATTGCAATGATTGTCGTTTTACATTGGGAAGCAGGATTTATGACCTATACTGCAGCCAGCCACCAGGGGGCGACTGACTTTTAATATAGATTGTTGCTTTAAACTCTGGATTTTTTTCATAAATCATGGGATAATTTAATATCTTCAGGCCTAAAATTTAGAGTCTGGGAACAAACTTGTAGGTGTATAAAACCTGCAATGAGGGTCGCAAGTAAGCCTAATTTTGTTTTAAGAGGTTACAAGCCAAGGAAGTTTGGAAACCACTGTTCCAGAAACACATTCATATGTAGGGATTATTGACATAACTAAAGATGGACGCCACGTCGTCACTTGCTCCCACTGTACAAAACGATGCCAGAACATCCTGGATACGAGCGCTGCCATCTTGCGCTGGTGACATCAGAGCTCAGCTAGTGATCATAACGTGAAACCCCCTTTTTATATAATCAAATAACTAATTAAACCAAACTGATATGAAAAATGACTGCTTGAACATGCATCAGTGTCATAAGTCCTCCCTAAAATGACAGAAACCTCTTGTATCTTCATTGTTTAAGAGTTTGCCCATGTCCTAAAATAGGTGGTGGGGTTTATGACCTATACTGCAGGGGGGCCGAGACCCAATCGCTTCACTTTTGGGGAGCTGTCATGTCGTCCTTTCTATATGTCAAAATGTCAATTGTCGGGATGCCCGATTTGGTTGCTCCTCCTTTGCGATCTGTTTCAGACACAGTTATCACATGCACATAATTTTATCGGCCTGTCATATCAGCATCATTTCAGGACGATAGTTCGTTTTAAAGTCTTTATCAGATGTTACAGATGTTATTGTGCATCCTTACTCATGTGCCTGACCTTTGAGAACAGTATATCTGGGCGAGAGCAGGCTCAGAGGTTCACTTACTTGTGATTTAGAGCGTTTAACCGCATATCTAGGTCTTCATTCAGCAACCGTGATCCGTTCAGAATGCAGTGAAATGCTCTAAATCAGCAGCAAGTTCACATTTAAGCTTATGCATACCATATACAGGTGAAATTTAAACAATCATACACAACAATAACACAACCATGAGGCAATGCTTGTTTGATGCTCAGATATTTGCAAGAAAATCACTGGATGCTTTGTTTTTTTTCTTTTCTTTTGTACGTAGTTATATGTTGCGTTTTACAGTTGATCAGAAAGGATGAATCTGGTTTGTTTCATGTGACTCAGCTGGTCCATATTGGATCTGGATTTGTATGTTTAAAACATTTCTTGTTTAGATTGTTTGTTGTGTCATAAGTCAACTAGTTGGTACTACACAGAATTTAACATTGTATATATGTTAATGTTTTTGTGTGCTTTATTCTTCCACATCTCAGCTGTATATATTGTATAAAGTCTGATTATCAAATGGAGAAACTTGCCTGGATTTTAAAGAAGTTACTATAATAAATGTACTCAGATTTTAATAAAAAGATGACTATCCTAATTGATCATGGTGCTCTATATAGAGTGATATTTACTCATAAGTAAATAGAATAGTGCATAATTTAATGGTGAACGTAATTAATGTTAAACCACCTTAATTTAATCCAGTTCACTTGGCAGTAGCTCTCGCAGGGGCAGTGGTGGTGGTTTTACTTTGCCTTCATATTAAATGTGTTGGACTTGATGCCACACTGACTTTGGATTTAGGTTTTTATTTAGGGGTTTTATTGAGGCACATGCATGTTTTGATCATGTTTGGGCTGAGCAGGATTTATCTTTGTCATTTAAAACTGTTGAACTGCTGCAGTGTTGATGCATTTTCTGTGTACAAACACCAGGAGGCAGCATGACACTTTGCATGTCACCGGAGCTCCTGGGGCATGAATCCTTCTGTACCTCTGGTCTCTAGAGCTGACAAATACACTAGAGGTCCAAACCCAGACTCAGAATGAAAAACACAAGGATTTAGTCATTTTTAAAAACTTTATTCTTAAAGAAAATTTAAGCTTTCTTCTGTTCTCACTATTGCAGAGAAGCCTTTGCAAACAAATCTCTCTACCACGTCCAGTTTATCACTCCTCTAGTGAAACCATTATTACATAATACACACATTATCACATATGTTTCTTTATCTCTCTTCAGACAAAAGTATGACACCAAAAACACGTATAAAACACAATCTGACTGATGTTAACAGTCACTAACAATCTTTAAATATTCTTTTAAATTCACTGCTGCAGAGGCTGTTTGTTTTCTGCGAATACATCAAACTCTTCATAAACACAGTGAGGACAAGGTCAAGTAATTTTTTTTTTTTTTTAAATCTTATACAGCTTAAAGTTACAAATGACAACTTTGCCTCAAAAGGCTTTTCAATAAGTGCAGACACCTCAGCGCTCTCGCACGCTCTTCTCCTTTAATTTTTGTCAAAACTCATAACACAATTAGCCAACATCCGCCTGTTGTGGACTACACCATTAACACAACTCATGTTGTTTTCACAGAAAATGCAGCCAATTAACACGTTTCTAAAAGTGCTTAAATTTTCTTTACATACAAGCTCACCCAAAACCAAAATTATGAATCTTTCTTGTCTTATTTACAAATGCTTGCACAACATGAGAACTGAAAACCTAATGCAAAACTCTTAAAGAAAGTAGTAGTAATAGAATTTGTGTGTTTTTAACTGAAACATTAATAGTAATGCTGTATTGTGTTGTGTGTGTTGTGGAAAAGAAAAGTTAAAGTTTTTTGCTTTTTGAAAATGTAGTTTTATCTGATTATGAAGCAGTTTGAATTTAATACTGTGACCTACATGAGCAAAATAGTCTGTCAGTGAGAGGTTTCTTATTTCTATACAGTTCTTCTTAATGTCTGCCACCAGGTCAGGTTCTTATTGATACAAGATGAAACGAGTTCTACATGTTTGCATTTTCCCAGGCGAAGTTACATTTGTCATTTAAAAAGAAGCAGGAGGAGATTTTTCTTCAGATATTTTATTTTTGGCGTTATACATTTTGAGGTTATGGCAGTAGAAACACTACTGCTCTTGTCCACAGTGGCCTCAAAAATCAACAAAAAATCAAAAGTCCCATAACTTTAATAAAAACTATTTTGTTTTAAGCAGAAAATTTATTATTTGGCTAATTGTGAGATGTTGATGTGTTTCTGTGTCACGAGTTTAGATCTTAAGTAGCTTAAGAAGAACAAAACAAACAAAAACATAATAGCTTTTTACAACATAATGCCACTTCAGGAAAAGAGAAAGTCTGGACACTGACAAGAGTACCCAGTCTTTTTACTGTTTCTTTCCTACCTTAAACTGTTTTTTAACTGTATGTTTTGTCAGGGGTGTAATTAGGAATTCCTGATCCTCCTTTTTAAGTAAAATAATCTGGTAACACTGCATTTGTATAGTCAGCCAACATGTAGTTTAAAGAGTATTTCCAACATTTCAACAACCTGTAGACCAGTTTTCACTTTACTTGAGTCATCCAAATGAAAATCTACAGATGCTAGTTGGTTATGCAAATGAGACTCACTATCATGTTTACATATATGAGGTAAAAGCAAAGGTGTTTGAATGCACTACATGGATAACACAGACTGAAATATTACTACAGACATTTTGAACATTTGTTGAATGAGAATATGAACTTTTAAATCCACTCTAACAGCTTGTGATAATATTTAACAACACTCAGATGAAATAAAGAAACATTTTCTCAGCCAGTGTCAGAACAAAAAAACCCCTAACATTAGTTGGGCATTAGAGCGTTCAACAAAGATTAATAGTTCACTAATTGTTTTTTGAACATAGGTTGACTTGAGTTCAATTACATCGTTCTGAGAATATATAGGAATATTAATTAATTGTCACTTATATTCCATAGATAATCTGTGAAACAACTGAATTGTTGAATCTAAACTAATTAGCCATTGAAACATTACAATTACAATCTGTAAACAGTCTGTAGGCGGACTATCCAACCCTTCACCTTGACAATGAAGGCATCATGGATCAGTCTTATAGTGGAGAACAAAACATATTATGATATATGACTATTTTTAGTTTTCCTGAGATTTCAAGAGACAGAGAAAATACAGCATTCCAGTCAGATCCTTCTTCTTTCTGTTTTCAGACGTCTTCTGATCCTCAGCTTGTATTAAAGAGAGTTCATGTGGAGCATTTCAAGTGTGCGCCCGTAACAGTAAGATTTTTGACCGGGACACACTCTGAAAAAGAGCGTGAAAGCTGTCGGTAAATACAGCTGTTAATCCACTGCAACACAACCAGAGAAACACTCAGCTCTGAGTGACGAGGTCAAACACACTCGTACGTAAAAAACGCAGGAGCAAATTCTCTCTGCTACAGTTAAAATATCCATTTACAGTGGCGAAGAGGAAAAGAGAGAAATAACACAATAAAGGAAGAAAAGAGCAGGAAAATCGACTTTTAGCTCACAGTTGTTATTTTATATATATGTTTTGGTGGAAAATACAAAACTGTGTAATCTTTTCCTCTCTAAAGCCAACATTTTGTTCCTGTTGTTATGTGTGAAAGTGTTTGTTGATTCCTTCTTTAAACCATGATAAAATGTTCCATCACCGCGCCGCTGTGTGTCTGAATCAATCATGTCTCCGCTCGACTTTGGAACATGTTTATCTTTCGGGGGGTGAAAATGTGCCTTTAAGTCGACTCAATAAGGAACATTTATAACGTGGGAGACAGTGCAGACTGTAAATATACCTCTGAGGTGGTTCATTTACATAACACAGTGGGCCCTCACACGACTTTTAAACAGTTCGGTGAGGCTCTGACATAATGTGACTCAACCATTCACCACTCATATCTGTTTAATCCATGTCCAAACAGTATAAAGTCGACATTAGCATACACTCAACCTGTTGGTATTGTTGTTTCACACGCCTTTGTGTTCTTTTCCTCACTCGTTTAAGGTTTAAAAGGAAGCTGTGTTCATAATTTGACACACTGCGCACTCCTTCTCACTGTTTCTCTTCATCCTGTTACCGGTGTTCAGCTCTGTATCGTCACACCTTGCAGATTTTATGGTGTCTTCAAGTCAACTCGAGTTAAGTTAGCTTTCTTTTCTTAATGATGACTTTACTTGTTTTACATTTGCTTCTTCCTGCATGACATCAGACCTGCATACATTGGTTTTATCGCCCAACTGAGGGCTGTTCAACCAACAAGCAGAAACTGGCATATTGTCACCTTATAAAGCTGATATAGTAAAGGTGGTACCAAGCTTTCCTATTTACAGTGGATCAACATTAAAGGGATGTAGGTTTGGATTATTGAAGAGGGGTTGTATGAGCTGTGTTGTGTGAACATGCTCCCGGGTTTAGAGAAGCAGCAGGAGTACCGGTGTAGGAAGCTAAGCAATGTACTGCTGTGGACAGCAGCAAAATGTATTTCAGCCACCGAAAAAAAAACTATATCAGTTTAACTCGTTGATTCCACCGAGCACGGCACGTCTTCGCCACGGTTCTAATCCGTCCTCCGCACGGCTGCAGCACCCACCAGCAACATTTCAGAAGCGTGTGGGTTAAATAGTTTTCTGTCCGTCTTCATGATCGTGAGTCTGCACAGGGTCTTTTATTTTGAAAATTAACCAGATTCTCCCTGCCTTTTCTGTGTCTGACTTCCTGCCCGTTCGATCTGCTCTGTGCTAATTGACGCGGCATCCATTAAAAATAAACTCAGCGTGTATCTGAAGCAGAGCGGAGCGGAGAGCCGTGTCTGGGACGCAACGCGGCGTTTCTGGTGGAATCACAAACATTGTCTAGAATGGCCGTGGATCGCTCCGGCTGCTGCAGCACGGCCGTAACACGAAGCAGCAGCGCCTGGTCGAAATTGCAGGTTAATGTGTGCTATATTTAGATTATTGTTTACCTTGCCATCAGACAGCCTTCTCCAACAGAAAACCACTGTTACATATGTCAAATATCACTCTCTAAAAAGCCACCAGAATAATTTAGTGTACTCAGTAATTTTACCTTGTAGAACACAGGAGTTGCCAAAAAAGTCTGGTTGCTTTAAAGAGAGCGATATTTTGCTTATATAACGGTGGTTTCCAGTTGATGAAGGCTGTCTGTGTCAAAAATATTTTAAATATAGAGTTAACTGAAACTGATATTAACTTTTTTTTTTTTTTTTTAGGTGTATGGGGCTTTTTGGGGACTCTGCTCCATGTAAACATTGCTTAACTTTAGCTTCTCCAAACTGGGGGTGTGTGGCCGCCATCTATTGTAGGTAATGTACCTACTTTAAATAATACCTCATATACCCCACTTCAAAAAAATTCCCAACTATCCCTTTAATATTCATTTGGAGTTGTGTTTGTGTCCATCTGGTTCATGTAAGTCCAATATTTACTTTCCCTTTTAGCTCTATTTTGGTCTCCACCAACTCTTGAGGGAAATGTGTGGCTCTTTAGCTGCTAAATGATCCGCTATGTTCTCCAGCTAGTCGCTTAGACTGAACCAAAACAGTAAACCTACAGGCCATTAGTTTAAACCAATACAAAGAGCTGAGTCATAGTCCTCTGTTGTTTAGTCATTGTGAGTGACGTCTTTCACAAACACACAGGCACTTAACAATGAGCCTGAGGTCTCTTTGTTCCAGTTTCCAGGAAATCATAATATCACTGTACATGCAATGTTATGTGTCCAGTTTTGTGACAACAGTTTGACAGCGTTCCTTTTCCTGTTTCAACATGAAAAAACAAACGTTAGTCCATGCAAGGATGATTTTCCCAGTTTGGTGTGGGACAGCTTGACTGACCTGCACAGAGCCATGACTGCAACCATGCTCAACACTTTTGGGATGAACTGCAACAGCGACTGCAAGCCAGGCCTCATCGACCAACATCAGTGCCCGACCTCACTAACGCTCTTGTGGCTGAATGGGAACAAATCCCTGCAGCCAGATTCTAGTGGAAAGAGTGAAATCAGAAAGTGGATGCTGTTTTAGCTGCATATTAGTGCCCATGGTTCTGGAATGAGATGTAGGAAACTCACATAGAGGAGTAATGTTTGGATGTCCTCATAGTAATGTTGTGTAATCATGTTTGGGCAACAGGAAGTAACCTTAAAATATCCTGCACAAAATACAATAAACACTAATTAATTTACATTATTATTTATTACATATTACATTTAATATTTTCAATATCCCTCATTAAACATCTCTCCACTCCTGTAAAAGTAGCCAATAACACCTATCCAATCATACCCAAAGTAAATTGAAAGCTGTTCTTGAACTGTTTGGAGTTCATGCATGGTTTTGATCTCTTTTGAAAGGTAACACTGAAGTTTTACTCCAACAGTGATAAATGCTATATGTGCTACTGAATATGTTTTGCAAAAATATGCCTGCAATGAACAACAACTGTGAATTAGCTGGAAAACACAGTGGGACCACAGCCTTTAGCCCTACCTATAGTTCCAAGTTAAAATGTGATAACAATGCCACAGAGAAATTATCTTGTTTTTCTGAAAAAAGGCCATTTGGTGACCTCCAAAACCCCACTTCCTCCCTATCTTGAAACTTTATGCGTAATAACATCAGAACGAGTGTTATGGTGGAAAAGCAGTTCAAATAAAAAGCAAACCCACAGCCAACTATCAAAATTTCACTGTTCCAGCTTTATGTTAAATGTAAAACCTGCATATTTTAATTTTCGGGATTTCATTGGCTGTACAAAGTGCCAGTCATTCACACAATCTGTTCTGATTGGCTCTGTCTTTGCACAGAGAAGCGCGACAGTTACTTTCTTTCAGCTCTGACTCTCATTGGCTATTGTTGGCTGTGGACAGAACATTGAAGCTCCCATTGGCTCAGGTGAGGTTTCAATCAAAAGGTCAGAGTGCAGCGGCCATCTTGAAACCATCTGCTCTATCTTCATGTAAACTCCAGACACAGAGGGATATAAGTGGATAATTATCAATGGAAAATTGTGTTTTAGACTTTGGATTAACTGGATCTTTCCAAATGGAAACAGGACCATTTTGTTGGAATATTATCAATGATCAAGATCAATGGCTTACTACCAAGTCTTCAATGGTGAGTTACTTCAGTTTTGTAATTGTTTGTTTGCTGGTTTGTGGCACTGATTGTACCTGCTGTTATGATTGTATCTCAAAAAGGTTCAATGGAAATACAAGAATCTCAGCTTTCTAACAGCATGTCGCACAAGTATTCATGTTGTAGTTGTGTACTCTGATGGATATGAGTGTGAGAGTAAACGTCTGCTGGCTGGTTTGTGCAGTTTGTTGGCATGTATCGATGTAATTGTGTGTTTTGGACTGAATGTGTTTCTGGAGTGTACGGACTTGATCTTTGCCAGTGTAAAAAAAAAAAAAAAAAAAAAGTTTTGTCTGAATATTATTGATCAGTTGGTTACTATGAGTCTTCAAATGTGAGTTGCCCGAATTTTGTAAGTCCCGCCATCAGCTAGCTGGTAGGGCTGTCCCAGACTAAACATTTTCCAAGTCGACTATCGACTTAGGGAGAGAAAGTTGTGTGTTTGTTTGTTTTTGGCACTGACTGTACCTGCTGTTGTGATTGTATCTCAAAATGGCAGGCATCGATCGAAACACAAGAATCTCAGCTTTCTAACAGCATGATGTTTATATAGCAGTTTGATAGATAGATTTTACTTTACTAATCCCAGTTGAAAATGTGGTGCTGCTGCAGCCAAGTTACAATAATCATAGCACCAAAAAAACAGCATAAAATATGATAACAACACATAAATAACAAAAAAAATAAGGACAAAGTAAAGGGGCATAATGTCTAAATGTATACACACTGCACACTGCTAGTACAAGTTTAGTAGATACTGTGGTGTCTTGTATTGGTTTGTTCAGGTGCTTCTTTGAAATTGTTAAGTTTAAGGTTAAACATGAACTTTACAGTCTTGATCTTACTTAAGTTAATGATCTGTTTCTGTATTTCAGTTGGTGTGAACTGATTTGCTCTATAATGATTTTTTCATATAATTATGAGGCAGTGAAACTTCCTCACCCTCAGTGTGTTTTGATGGATTTCATGAGGTTCTTATAACCCAGCGAGAGGTCATAAAATGGACCACATGAGGAACTTTAAAGTGCTGTAACCTTATTTTGTATGCTGCTTTATTAAAAAAAAAAAAAAAAAAAGGGCCCGGCATCTGTAGATATTCAGTTTCTGCTCGGATAAATTCTTTGCAGCACAATATATTCTGCTTACAGGCAAAACAAATAAGGTGTTAAAGTGATGACAGATTTGAGAGTGAAGACAGATTTGTGCATTAAGGAGGAGGAGGGGGGAGATGTGTGTGGAATCCATAGCAAAGTGATTGTTGGTGTTTGTATGATGCATCGCTGCATGCATGCGTACACAAGGTGGAACAAAACAGTCAGGCTTGAACGGCTGCTTTCTGGTTTTGTTTTTTGTTATTTTTCTTTTTTTTGTGTGTGTGTGTGTCTGAGCCTCCGACACTGTGTTTTGACAAAGAGGGCTGTGTTGAGTATAAGTGTGTCTTTGTGATGACAGCGCTGGAAAAGCGATCACAGCCCAGGGGAACCCCGCAAGAACCTCTGGATGTCGCCCGTGGAAACCCTTTGCATGTGGTCTCTACTTGCACAAACACACACACACACACACACACACATGTGCACCTACAGTAAAGCGTACACACACCTTACTGGTAGTGCCAGGAGGGAAAATCATCTCAGGATTTTGGTTCGGGTCTCCCTCTTTGTGTTTCTTTAAGTGTCTGTGACAAGGCAGGAGGGTAATGATCAGTGTGGGTGTGTGTGCGCTGTGTGCGTGTTTGTGTGTGTGTGTGCGTGCGCAGACAGATTCAGCTCCTCCATGGATGGATACTAACTGTGTGTTCCTTTAAATGAATAATGTAAAAGACAGAGAGGATATGTGCTCAGTGAATCACAAACACCATCTATCAGGGTGAATATTTACACTCGCATTTTCAAACCCGTACTAAAAGATCAAATAAATTATATTCTATTAAATGATTTGATTTAAAATAGAAAAGAGGATAATTCTTAAACAGTGATAAAACCCCTGAATTTTCTTTTTGTTACTGATTTTTGGCCTTTAACTCTACTTCAAACTATAATTGGTCAAGTTTAGTCAGGCTTTCATTCTGAAATCAAATATTAGGTATTCCTCAGTAACAATGTACATGACCAACCTCACACTTTACAGTAACATAATACACCACCTGGCTAAATGCTTTACATTTTCTTTGCATTACTATCTTGCACATTTAAAATATTCTAACACTGCAACTTTTGCTCATTACCTGGTGAATACTTTGCACGTTCCTGCACAAAACATGTAGCCTCTTTCATTTATATAACATATTGTACATATCTTTTTAAAGTTTTCAGATTTTATTGTCAGTTTTCTATTTATGCTTCTTGGCGTGCAGTACTTACTTTTGCTTTTACCTTCATTCATATTTTTATTTTTCTGTTTTTATTTGCCATGCACCAAAAGACCAAAGCAAATCCCTCATATGTTGGCAATTCTGAACTCAACAATAATAATACATAACTCAAAGTTTTGGGGGAAAACACTTTAGTTCAAGAGTTTAACACTCAAAATCAGAATCGGTTTTTTGCCAAGTAAGTTTTTCACATACAAGGGATTTGTTGTGGCATCTTGGGCAGAATGGAGAATAGACAAGAATAGATGAAAAATAAAAACGAGAAGGAATCTGCAAGTTCACAGTAGGGCTGAACGATTTTGAAAAAATTTGTAATTGCAGTTATTTTGACCAATATTGCAATTCTGATATGATTTGCAGTATTAGCGGAAAGGATCACTTAAACATCATTATTCTCCTACTTCATTCATCACATTAAAATGATTATGATGCATTATTTTTGGGGGGATCTGTGCAAAACAAAGATGTTTTCTGATTTCTAGAGAACAACGTGTTGGCCGGGACACCGCCGTAGCACCATAATATTTAACTTATAATGATAATTTTGACACAGTTTTGCCTTTAGCAAATATTACACATCGTGTGATTTGGAAATTGCAGTAGACCGTATTGCGATTTCAATAAAATTTCGATTAACAGCCCTGGTTCACAGTATAAGAGAATACTGCAGTGTGCAAAAAAACTCTGGCTTTAATTGCATTTAAGTTTCAGTATCCTGTCAGCATAAGTAAACAACCTGACACCTCTCACCAGATTTTGATTCAAATGTTGCTAAATCCTGATTGGGGATCACAGACGTACATCGCCTTTTCACAACTGAGCCGCGCCCACGACAAACCAGCGAGAAGAGACAAAAAGACAAATCTCTCAAGTGAATTTTCACTCATTCAAACTTTATTTAAATCTCAAGGAATCATTTGAACGCACCCCATTTTCAATTATGTTTAGAGTACAATTAAAACAGGATTAATACACGCAAAAAATAATGAACGAGAAAATGAGAAAACAGACAAGAACAAAACCGCCTGACCCTTCAGAAGTGTGCGGTGGTGGCCGTATCCACAGAGACCCTGCCCTCTGACTGCATTTCCTTATTTTCTCATTATTTTACTGTGCTTGGGATGCTTTACCAAACCCAGAGCGTTGGTATCTGACATCTCTCTGGTGCCTTCATGAACAGCTCAGACAAATCCTTAAGTTTTAATGTGTGTTGTAAAATGTTCAAAGTGTGCAAGACAAAAATTATTTAGTGTTTGCACGCGGGACTTTGAGCATCAGTCGTCACAATGGTCCTACTTTGCAGAATTGGTAATGAAAGACTGAATTGCTCATAGCAAGAAGATGATTTAGAATATGTGTTTTAAATAAATGACTTCTTTATAATATTAAGAAAAGTATAACTTTTGGAGCCCAGATTTCTCAATAAAGTACTTTTCTTGATGTCATAAATTAGGGCACAGTTACCAGTATTGCCTGTCCTTTGGAAGATAGAAATCACCTTTTTTTTTTGTATGTGAAATGTCTGAAAACTACGTCTTTTTTGTGAACTGTCTTCTTGTGTATATGTGAATGTGTTTGGGACATAACATGTAATTATGCAGGCTCAAAAGCTAAAAAAAAAACTGAGCGAAATATTACAATTACCAATAATATAATTGCAAATAACGAAACATAAAAAATACTTTTCCCTGTACTGTGTTGGTTCAATGTGGCACCTCAGTATGATCTCTTACCTCGTGTACATTTGAAGGTCAGTGAAGTACACCGACACTGTGTGTGTGTGTGTGTGTGTGTGTGTGCACATGTGAGCTCATATTTATTGTTAATTGAGCTGAATTGAGCTCAGCAGCAGCAGCAGCAGCTTAAAGCAGAAAATGAGAGAAGCACTCAAGTGGCTATCAGTATCATAAAGGAACAAAAGTGACGGAGGGGAGGGAGCGAGGAGGGATGAAAGGAGATGATTTGCGGCGTTAATCCAAATTGAATTACATTGATAACATCGCTCACTCTTTTTCTGGCTTTATTTTATATATATATTATTTTTTCATTTCATCTGAAACATCCACATTTTTTTGTTCCTCGCATTTATGAGTTCTTGAAGACAACTCAGGGACATGGTTTGGTAGCAGCCGGCTGGTTTCTCACTACAACATTTCTTTAAAAACACAAACTAACTAATGAACAAACAGCAATCAGTAGGTATTCATTAGACTCTCCTTCTCTCAGTCTGTTAATAGTGTGAATTAGCATATAAATGAGAGATAGCATGTGATAGAATCCACTCTGCTTCAATCTGTCCACTGGGACTTCTGATTATCTCTTTCTCCTCTTTTTTTTTTCTTCACTCCTTATTACTCGTTTCTGTCTCCTTTCCCCGCTATCACAGCCAATTATTCCTTTCTTCTCTTTTCTTTTTTTTTCTCCTTTCCTTCCTGCTTTTATTAGCTGATACAGTTAAAGTGAGTCATTCGCTCTGTTTGTGATTATTTGTTTACCTGCATGTGTGTCGGGGCTGCTTCTGTGTGCGGTTAGTTTAAGCGTACTTAATTGCTCCTGACTAATTAGCAGATGAGTCGAGGCATTTGGGAGATAGGGAGCACACACACACACACACACATATACACACACATGCACACATGCACAAGCACAGAGACATAAATACACACATTTCTAGCACCTTTTCGTCCGTGTCCTAAGTGCTCGTCTCTCTTGTTCCTCCCCTCTCTTGGCTTCGTGTCCCCAGACGGTTGAGGCCCGGTGGTACGCAGCAGGAGGTGTTAATGATGTGAGGGCTCTGTGTGCTCTGCTGGGAGCGATCTGTTGTGTGCGAGCTGCTGTCTGTCGCCACACCAAGAGAAAAACATCTTCATATAGTTCATGTGAGTGGGTCTGAAACTGATGTCTCACTGTACTGAAGGTGTGTGTGTGTTGTGTGTGTGTGTGTGTGTGTGTGTCTGGTTTTCCACTTTGCAGTTGCTCTGCATATTAAAAATCATGAATCTCCCGCCCGCTCGCCCTGCTGCCAAACAACACTCAGGCTGCTTTATTGGTGTGTGTGTTTGTGTGTGTGAATAAAACCATCAATTTTTGGTTATGAGGTCTTTGATTTGCGTCACTGTTCTCGTTTTATAATTCAGATTTGTTGGTTGTTCATCGCCTAATGTGTTCGTGCTGCGTTTGTGTGTGTTGTGTGGGTGTCTGTGAGGTCATGTTGGCCAGAGAGACATCTTAGACTTTCTGTATGTACTGACTTATTTCATTGTGGCAGACATTTCTACTCCTGCCACATTTACATCACAGATAATTAAGAATATAAATATCTCATTTATTTAATGCCTTTAGTTAACAGTTATACCATGATTTGGGTGACTTCTCTTTTCTGATTTTCCAGCAGGAGTGTTTTAAAACCGTTTAACGCTCATGCAGTTTGGCTCAAGTTTAATCACCGTTTGAAATTCATCTGTTACCCACTTGCAGCCATAGCAACATTAAAGGAATAGTTCAACTAAAAATGAAAATTCAGTCATTATCTACTCACCCTCATGCCAGCTGAAGGTCAGGTTTAGTTTTTTAGTCCACAAAACACTGCTGGAGTTTCACAGGAAAACAGCGTTGCAGAATCCCCCAAAACAATGTAAGTGAATGGAAAAAGGACACCCCCACCCCCCGTTGAGAAGAAGCAGCAACTTGTATATGATCCACAAGCTGCCGTTTTATAGGAATATCTTCAAAAAGGATGGGGTTTGAAAGGGGAAAAGGGAGCTTTAGGGAGTTACAAGTAAGTAAACTGTCCTTTAACTATATAGAAACAAGGCTGATTTAAGAAAATCATGTTAGTTATGAAGAAATAACTCAGACACCAAATTCACTCATCTACAGAGGTAGTATGCCGCTGGTATTATATGTTGAGACTAGAATTATTCCTTGTCATGACAACAGTAAGTTCTTCTGTCATAACTTTAGATTTTGAATGCAAAACTTTCACCCAAAAATCTTGTTGTTCTCAAATGACAATGGTAGAAGCGGGATAATCACCTTGTAGGTGCACTTTTCGCGTTGGATGGTTCTTCACCTCCACATCATGCCTTCAAACCTTTAATGCACGCCTATACTTTAATTATCCCTTAACTTATTTCACGGATTAAAGTTGGGGCAGGCAGTTTATTTTTGGTGTCGCTTGGCAAAAATTCCATGACAACTTTTACCTTAGTTACCTTCAACATTTTGTAATTCAAGTGTGGGGTCGGGTGACTCGTTGACATAATTGACGACATTGATTACAGAAATACTTGGATTGGCATAACGTGCATCAACACATTGCAAAGAACTGCTGTGCCAAGTCAAAGCATGGATTCATTCAGAGAACAAACTGCAGTGAACAAACTTGCAGCCATCTAAAGTGTGGTGAGTGTTTTAGACAGAGATGCGACAGTGCACTTCTCTTTAAGTTCTGCAAACTGGACGTATCTTATTACAGCAGTTCATCTGCTCTGCACAAACACATGAGGTAAAATCCAGGAGCGCTCTGTCAAGACAGCAGCAGCACCGTCTTTTACATTCTGTCAACACTCAAGCACGGTATATTACGATTATCTGTTAGTAGCAGTCACATAAAATGTATTTTCTAAACGTTTCTTCCATCGCCCTGATGTTAAAAATAATGTTTGCACCGCTGCTGTTAACTTACACATGTGTAATCTCGTTATTTGACCGTTTTATACTTTGTTTATTTTAACTGCAACATGAATGAGTTAGAAATGTCACAAACTGTTGTTACAGTCTATAAATAGTTTCATTTATTTTCCTCACCCCACACATGATGCAAAAATACATTGCCAGTAATGATCTTAACTGCATATTCCTCCAGTGATGAAATAAATCTGTCATAACCAGTTTATAGGTCACATGCGTAACTTACATAATGTAATATATGTTTTAACTCAAAGCATGATATTTTTTCTAAATTCAACCAAGTAGTTTTGGTGCTTAAACCTAACCAAACTGCTGCTGTTCTGGGTTCACAGTGCATGTTTCATGCCACATCAGTTGCACAATAGTTCAGGATTGATTGCTAATTTACAAATCTCATGCATGTGCACTCAAACACGCACAGACAGATCATTTACACAGTTATCTGAAGTTATTGAAGTGTTTGCTGATCTGACGTGGCAAGTTCGTACGAGCCCTTTGTATGACAAAAAGTAAGAGAAATTTAAGATAAGAACACGAAAATGTCCTTGCATGAGGCCCAATAGCTCCAAATAATATTCTAATACAATAAAATTCTGTTAACACATTAATAAAAATAGACATTCACCATGCAGAGAGCAACATTTGGTCTTGTTTTGTTTGTTAATTAAGTTTGAATATTTTGTGCATTCCACCCTGTTTGTTTTAAACACTGTGTAGCTTAGAGTTATTGTGACATTTATGCCCCAAAATAGCAATGCAAATTCCTTGTAGCATAAACCACCCACCTACAATAAACAAGTATTTGATTCTGATTTGGAGTTGTGTTTCTGAAAACTGAAAACATGCCTGAGAGCAGTGACACTGAAGCAAAACAGCAAAGTTTTGGCTGTAAAAACTGAGCAGAGAGATGCTCAAAAACTCTGTGGGGCTGACTTTAAAATTTATTTTACCACTCGCAGCAGTGAGCCACCTGGACAAGACGAGACAGGGTCGACTAACGCTCGAGCTTGATGTGTCCTGTCATCGGGACCATCATCTCTGCTAATGTCTGGTGCCGCGTTACGCTGACTCACCATTTTCTCTGGATAAATACCGAGCGCTGGCTGATGCTCACGCAAACAGAGTGGATGTTAGAGTAAACATTTGAACAGTCTTAATTATTGCCTTTTGCGAAGACGTTTTTCCAATAACCGAAAAGTGACGCTCCGCCAAATGAAACACACACTTTGGCACCGTGGCCCGCAGACAGAGAACCAAGAAAATGATTAATCATGCGGAGGAACACTGGCACCTCTGTTCCACCAAACGCACATTTGCATTCATTTCTATTTTTGGCTTCCATCTTTTCTTTTTTTTAAATTTCTTCTTCTGCTGCTTGTTATTAGTATTTTTTTTTTTGTTTTAGCAGCCTGCTGATGGTTCGTCTACATACGCTAAAACAACACACACACGCAGGGAGGACGCAGAGCGGATGAGGATGGATGATGCTGGAGTGAGTGAATTAAAGTGATTCACAGTGCGTTATAGGCTTTCCCTGCACAGGAAGAAAATTGCAAGACACACACACACACACACTCAAACACACCGAACCCTTAAGGTCTGACACCCTTTCAGATATCCGCATTAGAGCCTGTAATCTAATTCCTGGCTATCGTTTTACAAATCGAATCATGACACACCACTCATATTCAATATCACCAAACCTCCAGCCTTTTAGTTTGGCCTCTCAAACCACCGTGTAAAAGCTTCATCACGGGCCACGCTGATGAAATTACCCTCTATTATCCCCCCTTCTGTCTTTCTCCTCTTCTCTCCAACTCTCACTCCCTCCATTCGGTCTTACTTGAAGGAGTGTGCAGATTTAATTTACAGCAGGACTCATGAGCCACTTAGCGCAATCTCTCTCCGCGTGCAAGGATTGATTGATTAGGTCTTATCTTGTTATCTGGGTCTGTGGTCGTTTGATAGGCCTGTTTGTTCTCGCACTAGTCTCTCAGTCTTTCTATCTGGATCCCTTTCCTTTATGTAATTTCATGCCTGTCTTCTGTGTAGCCTCTCTCTCAATGTGTGTGTGTGATGGCCTGCAGCTCCTCTGTCTACTTTCCCTCCGATGTGGGAATCAGACACTGATAAGGACGGATTGTCTTGCAAGATCAGAATTAGGAAATTACATGCTTTCCCCGTCGCAGACTCACTCCCCCACCTCCCTCCCTCCCTCCCTGTCTGCGGACTGTGAGACGATATTGTTTCTCAGAATTTGCTCAAATTGCTCGGCTGTAATGGCTGACTAAGTAAATACTCCACAGATGCTGTTTCAGCCAAGGGGCATCAGCTTTTTGTTGTTTGGTCACTGCAGCTTTTTAAAAATTTCATTCATAAATACTGAGGGCTTTATTTGAATGGACGCAATGTGGTTCACAGAGAGCAGGTGAACTTTCTGCCTTAAGAAAAGTAATCAGTTACCAGTTACTCCCCTCCTTCTGATTGTAATGATGACTTTACTTTGTTCTTTACTCAACTCACTGAGGAAATTCTTCTTATAGGATCAGAATCAGGTTTAGTTGGCCAAATATGTGTGCACATACAAGGAATTTAACTGTTTTTTCATTGCTCTCAGTGTACCTACACAAGAAAGGACATAACAGCTAAGAACAAGGACAAAGGTAGCAATTAATCATAGGACAGGTATTTAAAGACATATTAATAAGTCTGTCTTAGTTCACTGCTCACATCAAGGGCGGCTTCACACCAACCTTGTTAAGTCCGGTTGAACCAAATTCTGGAGCGTTTACCCCCTTGGTGCACTTCATTTGGGTTGGTGTGAACACCAGACTTTCTGGTTATGATTTTCTTCTCTCCACAAAATTTCTGTAAACTCATTACATGCAAGTGCGCTGTCTCTGTGTGCACATTACACACATACGAGCCACTGCGATTCAGTGAGGCCACACTGAGGTGAGCAGTGTCCTATAGACTAAAGACTACTGCTAAATAATGCCTATAACTGGTTATTTGTGAGTTCATAAATGAACTTATCAGAAGCATTAAAGTGCTGCAGAAACTTCGGTCAGTTACTGGAATTAGGTTTCCCCGCATGGGTCCTGATGATGCACTGATGATGCAAGATGACAATCACAGAAATTGTCCAATTAATGAGTTACCTGTCAGTCTGTAAAAGTCATGTTCACTCCTCTTTTTTTTTGTTTGTTTGTAAAAAGTCAATGTGAACACAAACCGGACCAGAACTAAAATGAAACAGCGTCTTTTTTTAAATTTTGGTCCAGACCCACTGGTGCTGAATGTATGATCAATAATTGAACGACATTTCCACCACAGTGTATCATCCTTGCGTCGGTTTGATTCAGGATAAGTGTGAACTCGCCCTAAGTAAAGTACATTGAAAACATGATTGGTGATGCATGACAAAATCCACAGTTCTGCTTCTGTGGCTTCAGCAGGCTGAGTTAGCAAAATCAAGCGGATGTCTTCTGATCTTTTAGCTTTTTTAGTTGAAAATTCCCTCTTGTATTACCACAGACAGTGTTTCCTTGCTTAGGATACGTCCGGTAGTCACATGGTTGGTTTGTAGTACTAACGGGACACACACAGACGTGCAGGTATTTCAGAGGTGATGGTGTGAAGGTGCTACCATGTAGTTTGGCAGCCCTAGCTGTTAGTTCAGTGCCTTCCTCAAGGGCACCTTGGCAGTGCCCAGGATGTGAACTGGCAGTCCAGGCTTCATACTGTGTGTCTCTGCTGGACATTATAACAAAATCATGCTCTGGTTTCAAAGCCAAGTCCCAACTGAGCTACTGCCATCCAAAATGGTAGAAAATAACGTTTGAAAACTTCCAGCCAAAATAAATGTGACATGTTTTTTTATGTCTTATTTTGATGCTACACTGACCTGTAATAGTGTGAATAGTATTGTCATCTACTGTCACTCTGTATGCCTGTTCTCACGCTATGTAACTTTGATGGCTGGGTCGCAACTAGTGCGTAACAGTTTACGGCACTAATACCCCTTTTCCAAACATGTGCTGGCTTTGTTTGACTTGGTTTGACTCGGCACGTCAGCCCAGCATAGCAGGGATTTGCATTTACATTACAACAGGGCTACTCGCTTAAAGATGTCTTTTAACTGAAGTCATGCAGCTGTAAAATGGCAAATGAACACTGAACTTCCTATAAATTGTTCACAATAAAAGTCCTGTGTGAGTGTGTTGTTCAAAAGCTTTTATTATAAACCAGCAGATCCAAAAAGTTTTCAGTTTTCATTTCAGTAACTTGACACGACTCCTGTACGGCTGAAAGTAAACATGACAGTAAAATACAGCAGATACCTGAATGTAAAAACAGCGACACAGGAGAGAAACTGAACTTCTCATTTCTTTAGAAGATAACCTCTGTGGTCTGAACAGTTTTCTCTCTGCTCTCCTGGACAGACTTGAGTTCAGTATCACAACACTCGCTTGTTTGAGGGGGAGAAAAGGGCGTCGTCATGTGTTGGCCGTGGTCAGTGAGGCATCACCGCATCCTGCTTGGAGGGGGTCGGGCTTGCTTTGGGCACACTCCAGAATAGATCCATCTCGAGTGCGACTTTGTACAGCTCAGCGTAATAAAAGTCATAATGGAAATGCAAATCAGTGCTGCATGGTCTGACTCAACGTAGCCAGAAGTGCCACTCGTTTTTGTCACTAACTTTAGTGAAACTGGATCATACTTTATGGAGAAAATGTTTTTTTCCCCTGATGTCCTCCGGCTGCTCTGCCTCAACTCTCATGTGTCTGCTGTTAGCTCAGCCGTACTGCCCAAATTTAGAGCTCAGAGCACCAAGAGAGTCTCTCCTCCGGGAGGAGGAGCTTTTCAGGCCAGAGGCTGGAGCAGTGCTGGTGCAAGGCTGTGCCATGGTCGTACCAAAATTGGAGCAGGCCGAGTGGGCAACGTAACCGAGCTCTACAGACATCAAGGCAGCCACGAAGAGACAGGAGAGGACTAACTGGGGAAGCCAAAAAGCGAAAAAAGAATGACAAAGCAAGAGGCCACAGAACAAGAGTAAATGTTAGACTATCTTGTAGTCATTGATAAGGGCTTCGCAATATAAAAGGACTCTGAGTCGGCCTTCTTGCTGTTGGACTAGTCGTCTACGTCTTGTGTTGTTGCACTTGCTTGATGTTTTTGATCTGCAATTATAACAAATGCATGTGTACAGCTGTCCATATTTACAACAGTGTATAAGTGAAATGCACTCTGAAACTGGGGGCACCAAATCCCCAAAAATACCAAATCTTACATAATGTTTTAATTAATATGTGCTCATCTGCTTCAGTGGGTGCAGACTTCTGGAGACAGTGTTAAGCGCTACAGTAAATAGGTACTAATGAAGCAGTTAAAACCTCTGCATCTGAACCAAAACATCACTGTTACAGTTCAATGGATAAACTCCTCTGATGGAAGCAGACAGAGGAACAGAGAAATATTACTGTGAATGAAGTGGTTGGTTTTTATGGGTCAGAACACACATGAAAAATTGTTTCTCAGTAAAGATTTTAAATATTTGGCGTCCCCGAAACAAACTAATCAAAACTAATATTGCTCATGCTCAGCCAACCTTTATTTCTAGACATCCACAATAAAAAGTAATTAATTTTAAATAGAAATCTGAATGGCTGTGTGTGTATGTGTGTGTGAGACTTTGACTGAAGACGTGAACAAACTTTTCCCGACTATTTTGACTCGACAGCTCGAACCTTTCGAGCTCCCTCGTCTCAG
This sequence comes from Lutjanus argentimaculatus, assembly GCA_034769285.1. Classification (NCBI taxonomy): domain Eukaryota; kingdom Metazoa; phylum Chordata; class Actinopteri; order Lutjaniformes; family Lutjanidae; genus Lutjanus; species Lutjanus argentimaculatus. The sequence continues at coordinate 4,871,571 of JAWZSL010000027.1, forward strand.
CCTCCTCACACCTCCATCACCTCTTTTTGGCCTAAAATCTAAACTCACCCCTCCCACAGTGCCCAAACTAGACCCTCCCTCACCCCTGTCTCCTCCCTCCTCCATCAGTCCTGACCACCTGCACCGCTCCTCCTCATCCAAACTCCCACCTCCAGCCTCTCCTCCTGCCTCCTGCACTTTTCCCACCGTCTGGCCCAATCTGACTCGTAAACACACTCACACAGACACACGCAAACACGCATCCACTCTTACATACACACAGTTGGAGCGGCAGGTTCCCTCTAATGACGTCCTCGGAGTATAATTAGTCTGGCCAATTAACAGCAGTAACGATGCTTGCATTCATTATGTCAAATTACACTGTGCTGACAAAGTGTCAACTCAGCTTCGCTCACCTGCTGAGGCGATCTGCGTGTGTGTGAGAGTTTATGTGTTTTTGCTAGTTTATTAAATCCCACTTCATCATTCCAGAGATGAAGAATGTCCTGCCCATTACTTCCTTGCATGCACACACACACACTCACACGCACACACGCACAGACACACACGTACTGTATGCATGATGCATTCAATTAGCACACTTGCAGTAGATCTGTTATTCCGGTGCCTGTTGTCGTGGCGATGCTCTTGTGGCCAGGAATAAGGCCTGTGAAACCAGTTGAATCAGTACATTGCATTATTAAATCATGGATATTGATTTTCTGTGTGTGTGCGTGTGTGTGTACACAGCGTTATTAAATACTATATATTACTATGAGTCAGATGGGATGGTGGTGGCTGTGATCTGTGTGCTCTAAGATGGGATTTTACACACACACACACAAATTTGCATAACGCAGATGAATGTGAGGGGAGGGGGGCGGGGCCAGGAGTTGCTGTAGGTGGATTCATCTTAATTAGCATCTCAGTCCTCTGGAGGTAAAACTACTCTGCCTGGAACACACACACACACACACGTACACAGAGGCAGAGGAGGTGTTGGGTTGTTCATTCAAGTAAAAGTAGCTACTCTAAAAATACAACTCCTGCATTAAAATTCCAATATGTAAGAATTATTACATGTTTTTATTGGTTTCTACTGAAAATAGGGCTTCAACTAATGATTATTTTCAATGTCAATTGGTCTGTCAGTTATTTTCTCGATTAATCTGTTTGTTGTTTCTTCTATATAACGTCAGAAGATGGTAAAAAATGTCGACCGCCGTTTCTCACAGCCCAGAATGACGTCCCCAAATGTCTTGTTTTGTGCACAATCCAAAGAAATTCAGTTTACTGTCATAAAGGACTAAATAAACCAGAAAATATTCACATGAGCTGAAGAAGCTGAAATCAGATTTTTTTTCTTTAAAAAAATCACTCAAACTAATTAGTCAATTATCAAAATCATTGTCAATTATTAAGTAAGTAATTAATCAATTAATCATCAAAGCTCTAATTGTCTATGTGTGACATTGTTGGAACGTAAAAAAGAGACTCCCCTTAACTTTCTTGGTTGCTTATAATGGCCTTTTTACTGATTTCTGCATAAAGGAATCAGGACGGTTAAGGATGTGATGTTTTGCACGCTCCTGAGTGCCTTGAGTGGATCTGTTCTTATGGATTTAGTTCAGTGTGAATTGCTCACCTGGTGCCAGAGTCCTGAACAGGTCCAGTTTTGCAAACCCGCCTCCACACCCCATCCGCACCTGCAAAGCTGAAAACTAGAACCGACCCGTTACCCGCAATTCTCTTAAAGTCAAATCTGCACCCACCCAGAACCTTGAATATAAGCCCTGTGACCTGACCCGCAGTTAAACACACATACACAGCCACTTACTGGTCACTCGTTTCCGTACTCAACTGGTGCAGCACTCGTGTTCATACAGCTGTCAATGTCTTTCCAGAGTGACAATAAGCCTAGCTTTGCGGCTATCAAAAGCGCTAATACTTTTTGAAACTGTTTACAACCAGCAAGCCACCGACAAACGTTATTCTCACACTCTTTGAGTGCACCAAAATAATCCCAAGTGTCCGACTGGTATTGGTATTGATACAGACGATCTGCTAGCTGGCTAACGTGTTAAGTGGCTACACAACAATTCCACCTGTCTCAAACAAACAAATAATGCTAATGTGTATTACATCAACACTTTTGAGATATGTGACATTTTAGCAACCCAGCAAGTGAAATTCCAGAGTGTCGTCACCCGTACGTTATGTTAAATGCCGCCAGTATTTTGCAGGAACGTAGCTGCAACGTAACTTTTGTGACATGTGATGTAGCAACACCAAGTGAAATTCCAGAGTGTCGTTGCACGTAATTTAAAACGTCGCTGGTGCATTGTCCCAATCTTTCCACAACTTTTCTCAAGATGTTGTGATGTCTTATTCATTTTGCAGCAACATCATTATATAAAGTACAGGAAATGTCATACAGAGGACATTGAACAGATGTTGCTAAGAAATACTAAGGGATACCTGTTACGTTGTTTGAACAATGTAACTAATAGTAACAGTGTAACTGTAATGTTGCAGTTACAACATCACAAATGATACGTCACAATCACAACGCTGCAGGGGCATACTGTGTTTGTAGGGATGTGCTGAAGAGTTGCATCCCCGGTACCTACAACACCTGCCTACAGCACTGTAGAAAAACGAGTAACATCATGTTTTCAGAATTTTGGCATCCACTTGGTACCAAAGTATTCATCTCATGACATCCCAAGAAACACAACTTTTTAGCAGGATCACTAGTTTTAGGAATTTTTAATACCAAAAAAAGTTATAATGACAACAGCGTTTTCCCTCTGAGTTTGAGTAAATGTTATTTTCTTCCACTGAATAAGTATACATTCATATTTATACACAGGGGCTCATACATTATGCCCGCAGACGCACTTAAACGCAGACTTGATCCAAGCAAAGGACAGGGACCTGAGCTGTCCTCTGATAGGCAATTAGCTCATGAAGTGACATAGACATGCACACAGAGCCTCTGACAAATACACAAATACAAGTACACACATGCACACACACACACACACACACAAGAGGCAGAGCTGGCTTGCTCTCTTGATAGGCAATTAACTTACTTCAGACACCTCATCAGCAAGTGAACAAAAATCCCCCTTTAATCGGACACACAAACACGCACACACACGTCCTCGCAGCTTTGCATATGCAGTGTTCATTGAAGCATTGATATGCAGCGTGAGCGGGAGAATCTGTTCCCATTGCTAGCGCCTTAGCATTGCTAAATTTCAAATGCACATACACAAACACGTTTCAGCCGCACACACGCACACACACACAACTCACACACACTCACGTACACTCATCGGAGGGATCAGGGGGCAGATGATTCGTCAGGAGTCCTGCTGAGTTAAGTAATCACACTCGGGTGTTTAATCACTAACGAGAACCTGATGATGCTCTTTAATTAACACAACGCTAATTGAAGAGGGCTGGCGAATCACGGCTCTCCATCCTGTCTGTTATTTGAATAATTAGAAAGCAAAGGATTGTGGGCGAGGAGCCTCCAGCTGTAGGTGGGTCAGAGGCAGTTTGTGAGGCCTGGAAGTTTATTAGAGGAGATTCTTCAGGTTAGAAAAGTGGCTGTTTAGAGGTGTTTGTGTCTTCAAATTTACTTCAGATAATTAACATAAACACACATGAAGATACTTAAGAATTAAAAATATCATTTCACTTTGTGTGGATGCAAAAAAGCACAGGATGATTTTACATTAAAAGATTTTATTATAGAAGTCTTTATGATATTAAAGCTCTCTGCTCATCTTCTCTGCAGCCACATTGGTCGTACTGTTCTTTTTGTACTTTTTGTATATTCTTATTTACAGTGTTGGTATTTTGTGATGATGCTGTTTTAGTCATTAAATGTTGGAACAATGTATCCGAACAAACAAAGTCTCTAGTTACGACATGACAATATCTTGACATCATGATGGAAATAAAGGTGAGGTTTTAAGTAGGTCAAACGTTTATAAATTATAAAAAACATAAGTGCTTTTTCTTAATTGTGACACAGCGCATAGATCAAATAACTAAGTGTGTAATGACAGATTATTTACCTTGGTGACCTGTTTTAATTTAAAGTCAGCATCCTGTTGTTGCAGAGGGGGCAGAGAGAGGTGAGGAAATATGCAGCACTAACAAACAACACAAAGGTCAAGGTGATTAAACGACAATTAGCTTATAAAACTGATTTTAAAAAGTATGTAATCATCATGTAATGTGGCCATTCAGGCTTTCATTTTCTTGAGAACCAGTGGAGAAATTTAAAAAAACAGCGTGCACATCCAAAAACGAAATGAAGTACTGGGTACTGGACAGAAGAGCAAATATAAAAGTATAAAACTGAGTCTGCACACCAGAAACTGCTCCTTGTAATGTTTTTAATGGTCTATCACCGCATGTGACGTTTCAGGCCGCAGCTCTTCATCAGACATGAACAAGTGAGAAGACACGCCTCTGTACGTACATCCTGTGAAGTCACCTGACAGGTCATGTGCTCAATATGTCATGATAGTGGAAATACATCATAAGAGTAAATACAAACATGTACACAGAGCTCCGAGTTAACACTTCAAAAATCAAGCAGTAAAAAGCCTGCAGTGCCACAGCTTCACCTGAACACTTGAATCACCATGGATGGAAAGTTAGGTAAAAAACTGTCATAAGGACATACAGTATCAAGGCGGAGAAAACAATTTTTTTAGAGGCGCCTCAACCACTACAAAAATTAGTGATAATTGATAATCAATAATGAAAAGATACCACAGCGATGTACCCAGTGAGGCCCAGTAGCAAATATTCTGAACCCCAGTACTGGTCCATGCTTCGGGAGTTGGGACCCACTCGTCATCAATCCTTTATTTTTCTGATAACCACCTCTCTAATAATGGCTGATTGACTCCTTTGGCCAGTAAATGAGTTTGTCTTTCTGTTTTTTTTTTTCTGATGTGTCATATTTGATGTCACAGATGTGCTGGAAAACAGGGTTAGTAAACAACAGAGAGGTTACATTTTTCCATCTCTGCTGGTCAGAGATGAGCTGATGTGACGACTGTAAGGCTACAACTAACGATTACTTTCATCATCAATTAATTGGTTGAATATTTTCTTGATTAATGTTGTTTGTCTATAAAATGTCAGAAAATGTTGATCAATGTTTCCCAAAGCCCAACATGTCCTCAAATGTCCTGTTTTGCACACATCCCCAAAATATTCAGTTTACTGTCATAAAGGAGTAAAGAAACCAGAAAATATTCACATTCAAGAAGCTGGAATCAGAGAATTTTGCCTTTTTTTTGTTGTTAAAAATTAAGATTAATCGCTTATCAAAATAGTTGGCGATCAATCTAATAATTGATTAATCGTTGCAGCTCTATACTGCAGAGTCATTAATGAATACTGGTTGCACCTTTTCCCACTGAAGACAAAGGCCAGATGTTTGTGGGTATTAGTGGGGTTTTTTTGTCCAGTGTAAAAGAGGGTCAAGCCATCAATGTCAGGGATCAGCAACCTTTACTCTCAAAAGAACCATTTTTTGACCAAAGAAAGAAAAGAAAAACCTGTCTGGAGCCGCAACTAATAAACTCTGTATTTCTTTCAGAGACTTTTTTTTTGGATTTGACATCCATAGCTAGGCAAGGAAGACTTAAGCCACTGCAAAATTTAGGAAAATGTAAGAATCATTTTAGGCCTACGGCAATGATAAATGAATATATAATATGATAATTTTATGTATATATGTGAGTGAGTGTGTGTGTGTGTAAAATATGTATAAACTGTTGTTCATTTCTGTATAATTTTTGTGCAGGCGTATTTTACGGCCGCCCACTAATCGTTGATGATTGTGATAAATTGAAATAGAAAGAGTTGACTCACAGTTTGTCAGTTGAATCAGCGCACTTTGTTTTAGTTGTCATTGTACAGGACGCAGATCGCAGGCTGTAAACTTTTTCTTGTCTCAAATTTTGAAAAATTGTTTGAGTTTCTTTCCTCTGATGCTCTCAGCTCTGGTGCAGAATGTCAGTGAAGGCAGCTTTATAACTGAGCCATGACCAGGACACACACTTTTTATTTCCTGGATCCAAAAGAAAAATGCATCCAGTAATTTCTGTACAGTACATTTAAATTCAGCTCGACTGCATCAACCTGCTGAAAGCCAAGTGACAAGTGGAGAGCTCCCTCAATCCTTTGTTCAACACAGATATTCGTGTTTCATAGACTGAATGTAGGGACACAATAGCCATGATTCATAATTTACCATGAATGTACCAACATGTACAGAAGCGTTTGTGTGCGAAGCTGAGAGGATTTCGACATCCGTGAGCCTGTTGTAAACAACCGAGCGAATGTTGGGAAACTTTGTCGAATCCTTTCTGTGCCGTTGCTGAAGACGCCGTATGAGGAGTTTACAGGATTGTGATTCGACGGGGCTGATTAGAGCGTCACTGTTAAAGTGGGGCGAGAAGTTTGCTGAAGTTTTATATGTCAGAGAGGGGAGGATGGGACCCAACATGGCAACACGGAGGGGGGATTAGTGTTTTGTTAATGAGGATTACCGTACAAACCGGTGAAAGGCAACTAAGCTGAGCACCACCGTCATCAAACCGATTTAGTTCCTGGCTCCTATTTAGAAGGATTACCAGACAATGTTATTGTAATTACAATTGTTCTACCAATGAGACTGTTGAAGCTATTCTTGTCTGTTGTTATTTCATATACGGAGGCTGGTGTTTCAGGGTTCTCTGCCTGTCACAGTATGAGGTTCTGCATGTCCAGGAGACCTCGCTGGGTTAAATTTGAGACGCTGATGATGTTTTCATGTTTAAAGTAAAAGTTATTGTTCAGAAATGCCAACAGCATCAATACAGTGTGCAGTGTAGAAAGGGTTTATCAAGGGTTTTTTGCAAGACTAAGGGTTCCAATAAGAACCTTTTTCATCCAAAGAACCCTTTTTGGAAGACAGAGTTCCTCAAGAATTGTTGAAACCCTCAAAGAACTCTTTCACCAAGTGTTTGTACCATAATATGAGCCCTAGGTGGGTTCTACTTTTAATACAACTCGTGGAATATAAAAAGTTTCTCAGTAGAACCCCCTAAATGGATTCCAGATAAAACCCGTGGAATATAAAAAGGTCTTCTGTAGAACCCCCAAGTGTGTTCTAGATAAAACCCCTGAACCATAAAAGGGTTCTCAGTAGAACCCTTTTAATGGGTCCTAGACAAAAGACTATAAAAAATGTTCTCGGTATATCCCCCTTGGTGAATTCCAGATAAAACCCATGAAATATAAAAAAAAGTCCCTGGTAGAACCCCCTTGGTGTGTTCTAAATAAAACCCTTAGAATATAAAAAGTTTCTTTGTAGAAGCTCCTTGGTGAGGTCTAGATAAAAGTTTTGGAATACGAAAAAGTTCTCAGTAGAAACCCCCTGGTGGGTTCTTAATAAAACCCTTGGAATATAAAAATGTTCTCAGTTGAAGACCCTTTGAGAGTTCCAGATAAAACCAATGGAATGTAAAAAAAAGAAAAAAGTTCTCGGTAGAACCCTTGTGGTAGGTTCTAGATAAAATACCTGGAATATAAAAAGTTTCTTGGTAGAAGTCCTTTCGTGGGTTCTAGATAAAACTCTTGGAATGTAAAAAGGTTCTCAGTAGAACCCCCTTGATGTGTTCTAGATAAAACCCTTGGAATATAAAAAGTTTCTTGGTAGAAGCCCTTTCGTGGGTTCTAGATAAAACTCTTGGAATATAAAAAGGTTCTCAGTAGAATCCCCATGGTGGATTCTTATAAAACCCTTAGAGGTTGGGAAGGTTCTGGACAGAAGCCCCTGACAGGGTTCTGGTTGGAACCATTACACTATAGAAGGGTTCTTGTAGAACCTCTTGGAGGAATTCTGTCTGAAACCTCTCACAACCTTTTATGTTGGGTTGTAGAACTCTCTGAAAGGTTTCCATGTGGAATCTTTATAAAAGATTCTACCAGGAATCAAAGAGCATTTTCTCTCCTATGGGTACAAGCTGAAGAACCCTTTCTGGTTCTAGTTAGGAGCTTTATTTCTAAGCTGTACAGAGATTCTTGGTCTACTTTAGCAGGAGGAAGATTAACCTGAGAGATGTCGTCTCCTTCCTCCTCCCTCCCTCCTTTTATTTCCCCCCTGGAAGCTGCTGCTGTCTGTTTATAGGCTCCACATGGGAAAAGGACAAAGGTTTAAACAGAGGGAGGATTTCAAAAGATAATTAAGGAGGAACGAACAGGCGAACTATTGAAGGAGGCACGGAGGAGGGATTGGGAGCAGAGAGGATAACAGAGGAGCGGAAGCTACCTTTGTTGTGTCTCAAACAAGTGGATCAACCCAACTGCCTCTCAAACGCCATGAATATGTATTATATCAGGTTATTCATCCGCCGCCATTGTTCCACCTCAAATTGTGTCCCTCCAGAGGAACACTGGGGGGAAGACAAAGGAAAATTGGGCAAATAAAAATGTAACAAAAACAAAAAAAAACGACAGAGCTGTTCTTTTTATGTCCGCGCGGCTTCTTTTGTGGCGTTGGAGGAATCTTCAGAGATGACTCGCTTTTATTCAACCAAATAATGCCACCTTTTGAAGAAACAGCTCTAATTAACATCTATTTGAATAATCAGATTATTCTGCGTTCTACACAAAATGTGCTGGTGAGAACGCAGCAATATATAGCATGAATATGTCTTTTGTCATCGCGCACTAATACACCAAAGGTAATGTGAGAAATACTTGACGTTAAACCTCCTTTTTTCACCGAAAGATGTTGCAAACTAATTAAGGGGTTTATTGCTGGATGGGTTTCCGTGTGGGGATGTGGCTGATACACAGTTCACATATTCCCATATGCATTCCCATTTTATTGACACATATATTTTCATTATTCTTTGACTAATTTAACAAAAAATCAGGATACGGGCCTGTCAGTCTGTTGGTTAGTGCACCACTTTGTTCTACACTGAAATATTTCATGAAGTCTTGGATGGATCGCTATGAAAGTTTGCACAGGTATCCGTGGTCCCCAGAGGATAAATCCTACTAACATCCTCTGATTTTTCATCTAGTGCCATCATTAGGTTAAACTTGCAATTTGTCCAATACTTACTTACTTACCTACCTCAGCTGTACTTTCTGTTTATTGTTAACTCTTCTCTGACAGCGTTTTTTACTGTAGTAAAGTTGCCAGCCAGCGCCAGCATTTCTGACAAAATTCACTGATTTTTCAACACCTACAGAATATTCAGTTCTATGAATATGTTAACATGGAATATATCAAAAGAAAGAACAGATCTTCTGGTTTCAGACACAAAAACAGTTTTGTTTTCTTTTTTATGAACACTTGAATGTTGGTTGGTTGCATCAAAAAATCGACTTTTCAGACAAAAAAAAACAGAGAAAACAGCATTTTTCTGAAAGAGACATTTTTAAGCAGGTAAACGACTTAATGTTTTTATTTTTATTTTTTATTACTTCATATTATGTGTGTGACATCACTGTCACCAGTGTGGTTAACATTAGGTGCGCGTGTGTCTCACCCCTGCCTGTATCACTTTCCAAGAGGCCCAGGGCCTGGAGTGCTGTCTGCCCCGGCTGCAGCACAGGTCCCAGGGGCTGCAGTGTGAGCAGCCTCGCTGTGTCCCGGCTGCTGTCGAGGTCCGAGGGCTGCAGTGCAAGCAGCCCAGCTTTGTGTCCGGGTCATGATGCTCTCTGACCCGTGGATCTGCAGCTCAGCACCGATGTTTTCATGATGGATAACACCATGTTCTTCTTCTGCTGCTCAATCCAGTGGTTCCTTTCTTCTTCGAGTGACTTTTTTTTTTTTGTCAGATGATGCATCACAGCGTCCCCTACCGCTTTGCAGTGAAAACAGCTATTGATGAGATATCTCGTCAATGGAGGGGAAAGAGTTAATTAGCAAATGCTGTATACTACTAGTATACTACTGTTCTGTTTTCAAATACCTGGATGTTGTTGTTGACAATAGATTGAGTTTTGAATCCCATGCTGGCCTTACCTCAAACAAGGTCCAACAAAGTCTCCTTCAGTGCTTCCACTGAGATGATTACGCTCTTTTACAGAAGTTTCATTCAATCTGTTTTAACTTTCTGTATTATTGCTTGGTTTGGAAACCTTAATCTGCCTCTGAATTTATTTAGATGTTAAAACTGCCCGTAAAATGTCAGGAAGCCAGATCGAGCTTTTGGTCAGTTATAACAGGCAGGTTCTTAGGAGGGTCACTGCTGTTCATGGTCCCATTCCAGACAGAGTTTGACCCGTTGCTCCTTGACTGCAGTTGTTGCACTATGCGTGTACATTTTGCACACCTGCACTTCAACATTCTTGCATTAACTGTATTTGATCTATTGTTTTTTATTTATCGTTGTTGTTGCTATTGTTGGTGATGTTGCTCTTTTGTATAGTGTTTTCATATAAGCCCTTGCTGCACAACAAATCTCCCCTTGGGGGACAATAAAGATAACCTTACCCCTTACTAACTACTATGCCAGACTAAGATGGTGAACATGTTAAACATCAGCATGTTAGCATTGTCACTGTGAGCATTTTAGTGTGCTGACATTAACATTTAGCACAAAGGACTGGTGTGTTTAAAGCTGTGTCCGTGTCATATCATCAGAGTAAACGAGCTGGAAGAACGATATTGTGACCGTCTTGACGGTGATGACATCCTGCTTGGTGAAATTAATTAAAGGGAGGGTGAACAAATTGTCACAATGCTGACAGTAAACAAAATCCAACATTAAAGGTCAGGTGTGTAAAATTTACAGGGATTTATTAGATTTATATGGCAGAAATGGAATATAATATACTTTCATTATAAAACAGTCAATCAGACTTTATTTGTATAGAACTTTTCATACAAACAAATAAAAATATAATCAAGTGTAGGCTGGTGAGGCTCAGTGAATGGAAGTGAAAAAACAGTTATTACATTAGTTATAAAAATTAGATCACATGGATTAAAAGTGTGTGATTGAGTTAAAGATACAGTTTGGGGGAATTTTAGTGTTTTTCTGACTTTCCCAGAGTCAGAAACAAATAAATGTCTTTGGACAGACCTTTTTGTTTTATGTGTTTGGTGTAGTCTGAAGTTATGTCAAACAGCACTAACATTGTCATGATCCCACAGACATCCAGGAATTCAGTGAAAATAAGCAAATAAACTAAAGGGGGCGGCGCCTTTTTTCCAAGCTTTGTCTGGGGGGGAGGTCCACAGTCTCAGACTTTGAAAAAGACGCTGTGGGTCTGTCATGTTGCTCTGCCATGTTCCTACAGTTGCCCAGAATGGAAAAACCAAACACCGGCTCTAGTTAGGGCCTTTTGTGTTTTGTATGAGTTTCTAGGCCACGGCAGGTGCTCCTCCACACTTGGAAGGGGAAGGTGAGGCAAGATGTTTGCACACTGGAAGCTCACTGCGTGATGCCACTAAATTCTACACATGGGTGTCCTTGTGAGGCAGGTGAATCAGCAAGATCACACGAGAATTCATCTTGCCAGGCTTCAAGATATCCGTTTGTGTCTGCACCAACACTGGTGCATGCCAGTCAGTGTCCTAGGAGGGACCTCTGGCAACTTCGGGCATGTTAGTAGGTGACGACATGGAGAAGCGTCCATGGAAGCGATTCATTTCAAACACTTGTGGCTCCTGAAGAGGTTATCGTAAATACTGTGATAGCATCACTTATATCAGAACATTGAACAAAGAGCAAAGAATGACACCAAAGTCTTTTCTTGGTGGAAAATATTTTTCGCTCTTCTCCTGATTGCATTCCCCAACATTGATCAAACACAATGACCCCAAGTGTAACATGTTCTCAATCACCTGCAAGTTCTTTGAAGCGCCTGCCCTTTTTCAAACAGATCCTAAGGACGACTTCCCAGATGGTTCTGTGTAAGAAACCATCTGGTGTGTCAGGTTAACACTGACACTAATATCTGGGCCTATATTTGTTTCAGGTGTTAATAACTGCTTCAAGTATGTACCACTGCAACAGCAGAAAATTTAAAGAATGAATAATATGAACACTCATAAGTTGGAATAGTGAAAAAGCCTCACAGCGCCACTAACTCGACTGTACTCTAAGTTATTTGTAGGCATTAAAGGACAAAGTATTGTGTGTGACCACTCATTATATTTATACTGCACCGGTCAAAACAGAAGTCACATTGTCAAAAATCTTCAGTGAAACAAAAGTCTGGTGTGTGAATCATTTTACGTTGGTTTCTCACAAAATGCATTCAGTGACCACATTTCCCAAAATCCATGAACTCTTTTCTCATTCATACTTCACCACCTGCAGAACACTACAGATTTGCAGCACATTTTGTTCTCAAAAGTATTAAAAAACACACATCCAGAATGGAATTATGGCAATTTGTGCATTTCTGCAGTAACAATATTTAAACATATAGAAAAGCTTAGCAGAAAAATTACAATAAAATAATAAATATTTCAAAAACAGCTGGTTGTGATTTCAGTTGAGAGGCCAAATGTCCTGTTTGTGGTAGTTTGCAGTCGCCTCGTTAGTGATGCATTTTTGTAATTACATTATTATTGCAGCCCTGGGATTTCAGGGATTTGTTGTTTGTTTTTTTGTTTCAACTTTCTGTTTTTCACAAGTAATAAGTCTCTGCAAAGATAAAGAAACAGTCAGGGACATTGAAGCAAATTGCTGCATTTCAGATTAATTCTTGTTACAAATACTTTTTTACTTTATTCTTATTCTATAATGAAATACTGATGTAAACTTCAAAGATAAAAATGTGTCATTATTGATGTAATGCCGTCTGTTGTCAGTGTGTTTATTAATTCAGTGTGTTATAAGTGACAATATGTTTTTTTCTGATCAATAAGTGTTGACAGTGTTTTGGTTGAACAAACTTTTGTATGAACTGTTTTAGTGGTTTGAGTGAATTTTGGAGGTGAGAGTAATTGTTTGGCCAAGATGAAGTATGAAGACATAAGTGGCTTCATTACTGATCGATGCTTGTTAGCAATAAAAAAAAAAAAAAACTAAACTAAACAGTACAGTTTTGGATGATTAAAGTTAAAATTATATTAGTTCTGATCCTTTCCTTATAAACAGATACATATATTTTTATTTTCATAGGGCCATAAACTGGTCTGGTGTGGATGTGTAAAAAATGTTAGGAAAAACATGGGGCTAATAAAGCTGTAGAAAAGTCTGAGTATTTGACTAAAACAAGTGTTATATCAATATGTAACAAGACATCAAGTAAGTATTAAAAAAAATCATATAATAAGCCTCGCTCTGAGAGACTACTGGATTAATTCACGAGACAGTTGGCTTTATTAAATAAAACATGAAGACGAGCTCAGCAGACTGAGTGGCTTTGGAAGCTGGAATATGGTCAAATTAAGAATTTTAAAAGTGCTTTCATGCAAGTGCTCTCTACATGTTTGGTATGATTAACTGCACATTAAAATATGAAACAGATAAATAACACTAAATAATGTTTTTTTGAGCAGATTATCTGTGCATCTCACACACAAAAGGACACACAATGAACGGAGCGTCTTTTCTTAGCAGGAACCGGGATTCCCAAGTCAAACAATGAACATGAGACACACACACACACGTTCACACACAACGCTGGCACAAACACAATAATATAGGTAGCACTCACCTGGAGGGAACAGAGGAACAAGGGGCTAATTAGTGATGATGAGAAGTTAATTTAGTCAGACACCTCAGGTAATAGTCTCCCCCCTCCGTCTTCATCTCCCTCTTTCTCACCTCCCGTCTCCCTCAGTCGTTCCCCACTCTGCATATTGCTTTTTTCTCCGCAGCCCAACAATTTTCGTGTTAAGACAAGGTGTCAAATGTTCTGTTTTGTGCTTTTTTTTTTTTTAATCCCTTCAGTACGTCTCCATCCCTCTGTCTCTCAATCCATCACACACACACGTACAAACACATCTCCACGTGTATTCTTCAGAGATCAGAGAGGCTGCAAAGCAGGTGAGATTGTCAAGTCGACTAAGTGGGAAATTACATTATCTTCTGCTTTGACATTGCTGAATTGTATTAGTGTGTGAGTGAGTGTGTGTGTGTGTGTCAGTGAGAGAGAGTGTGTGTGTGTGTGTGTGAGAGAGAGAGTGAGAGCGAGCAGGCGAGATGGTTCCTGAGCTAAATGTTTGCTAGCAGGTGAGCCTGTTGTTGACAGATGGTGTTTGTGAGAGAAGCTCACTCCCTGCAGAGTCTCACCCCAGGAAAACGCTCATGCTAACACAGACAGGCCCACTGTACACAACACACACACACACACACACACACACACACGTACTGTACTTGTGCACACAAAGAGCAGTAACACACCGTCACGAGGTCTCTGAGTGGATTATAACCTGTTCAGTTTGTGTTGTTCGCAGCCAGTTCACAGCACAACCAGGTGAGGACAGACCACAAAGGAAAGAAGAGAGCTGAAGGGAGAGAAGATGGGCTACCTGAGAGAGTAGATTTACTTCCACTGTCTTGCTTATGATTAATAAAACAGAATAACTTACTGTCACTGCCCCTTGTGCCCTGATCAATTTGGTGCCCTATGTAAGATTTTAGCTGTTGCCCCCTGCGCTGTAGCCAATTACCATCAAACATCAATCATTGTGTAAACTCATCTGAAATGTGACCCCTGACCACTCTGCTTTGGCTAAATTCCACCAGGCGCGGTTGCGTTGCGTTACAGCCGGAGCTGATCGCAGCCATTCTAGACGATGCTTGTGATTGCACCAGCAGCACCTCAGCACGTCCCAGAAGGGCTTCAAATACGTGCCGAGTCTATTTTAATGGATGCCGCGTCAATTAGCACGTTAGCAAGTTTTTTTTTTTTTTTTTTGGCATTTTTGCCTTTATTGGACAGGACAGCCAGAGAGTAGACAGGAAACGGGGCAGAGAGAGAGGGGATGACACGCAGCAAAGGGCCGCAGGCGGGAGTCGAACCAGCGGCCGCTGCAGAGGACTAACAGCCTCCATACATGGGTCGGACGCTCTACCAATTGAGCTAAACATCCGCCCCAACAGTATGTTGCATTTTACAAGCTGCTTTATCCATTGTGCAAAATCTTAAAAGTAACCAGTAACCAAAGCTGTCAAATAAGAAAGTACAATATTTCCCTCTGAAACATAAGAGAGTGGAAGTCTAAAGTAGCATAAAACACAATTACTAAAGTAAAGTACCTCTAAATTGTAGTCGTTGAGTAAATGTGGCCTACTTAGTTATTTTCCACCACTGATTATGACCTATAACATTATAAACACAAAGAGCAACAGTAATTACACCCAGCATTGATGGACAAAACATGTATTCAGTGATCACTTACTGTACATGCCACTCGCTTCAATTAATCAATAATAAAAATGGAAAGGTTGCAACTATTAATTACAAAACAGGATGAAAAAGAGAGAGGTGGGAGTAACTGACGCTAACTTAAGATGTTATACTGTATATAATAAGTAAATGTTATTATCTTCCAAACAACCAAACTGGTAATACTCTGCTTCACCAGTAATGGCTATGCAATTTATCACATTACCTCAGTTTTTTTGTTTTTGTTTTTTTATTCATGTTTTCTTCATTGTTTCCAGACAGTTTAGATTGTTTTGCACATGATTTACTGCTGATGTTAATCGTATTACATCACGGTCAGTGTCAGTCACTTGGTCAGATGTTGTACATCCTGGATCAGGTAACTCCAGCATGTTGATGGTGTTGGATTAATTAGACAGAGAGCACGAGCGTGCAGTGATGAGCTATCAAGGTAGAGAAAGCCGGTGAATCAGAGACATAAAATGTTATTTTCTGATTGTTTCACAGCACAAATAAAAACTCCCGCACACAACCCACACCTGCTGCAAACTAATAGCAGCCTGTTAAAATAGTATGAGTAAAAAATAGTAAAAGTTTATGATTTTTAATTTGCTTTCTTCCCTCATTTGGGGCACCCCTAGCATTTGCCTATACTGCCTATGCCACAGGCTGCCACTGCTCCAACAAGACATACTTTATTAGGACTTTATAAGTTGTAGGCAACAACATTTTTAATGGCTAAAATATCATTTATTGATGCTTTACAGATCAGCAACAAGCCCTTGGAGATAGACCACTTGCATTTAACTACACTTTTGCATACTGATAACGACAACCCCTTACATTCTTTGTTACCTCAGGACGTAGCTTTGGCCGCATGTCCTCAGAAATTAACGCTACACGTCTGCAACATGCAATTTAGCCAGTGAATGTTGGTGATTAAGCTCTATTCTGCCACTAGCAGATATACTTTTAATCCTTCATGTGCACACAAAGTAAAAGAACAGTACTGCTCACGTCTACTCATTTATCAGTGAAAAGTTTAAGTTATATCATGAGACTAATAGGGACAACTTTTTGTAAAAAAACATCTTAGCTGTAGCACATTCTTCTCTAGCATAACTTTTGTTGTCTCTTTAGCTCTTTAATTGATCAGTGAGACATCTTCAGTTTTTAAAAGTGACCACTTACCTTCTGGAAAACAGCTGCAGAGCATCTGGACAGAAATTCCTCCTTTA
Organism: Lutjanus argentimaculatus; assembly: GCA_034769285.1. Taxonomy (NCBI): domain Eukaryota; kingdom Metazoa; phylum Chordata; class Actinopteri; order Lutjaniformes; family Lutjanidae; genus Lutjanus; species Lutjanus argentimaculatus. The sequence continues at coordinate 4,888,184 of JAWZSL010000027.1, forward strand.
AAGGAGTTAAATGTAAGAATTAGCATTACAATCAAAGGCACAGTCCCACCCATACAGCTTTTTTCTTTTAACAAACAGCTAACAGCAAACATTTTAATATTGTTAGTAATGTTACACAATTAGTTACTTTATAAGCTATTGCTAAGTGGGCAACATTAGCATTAACGGCTGTTTACTTACAGTCTAGAAGAGAAACACTGAGTTTAGCATGATGCTTTATCTCTGTACTCACCAAGAGCTTCACGTTTTGAAGTGGTGTTGGATCATGGGAGTTATTTTTATCATTAACCAACCACCACAGCCGATGAGACTCGATCTGATGTGACTCAGGAAGAAATCATGTTCATGGACGAAGTAATATTAAAATTTTATTCATGTCACATTTACTCACCTGCAGCGACTTCCTTCCTTCCTTATCCCGTGTTTTCCCACAAGTTATAGCAACTAGCTCACAATGGCTGGCAGGAAATGCAGTGTTACCTTGAATAAATTACAGATTTATCTATAAATTTATCTGAAGATATTGGAACATTCGAGATGATGTAAGTACACAACTCAATGAAAAAAATATATACATGTCTAGTGGTTTTGGACATTTTAATGCAGAAATATTACATATAGTGTTAAACTAAACTTGCATATAGCTCCTTTAACAACTTATTGCAACTACTGCAGACTTCATCACTATTAATCATCATTAATAAAGGGTCATGAGTTATTTTGTAATAAGTCATCAGACTGATTAGTTATAAACTGCTTGTTTATAACGAATGGAAGAGACAGTTACGGTAACACTAAAAACCTGAAATCATCTGACTCATGACACCATTTTCCTCCTCGGCCGGCCGACCTCAAACAGACAGCAGCCATTTTGTGCCTCTGAGATCAGATTAGTAGTCTGGTGGCACCGCTTCCCATCAGCAGGTCCGCTGGAGCGTGGCAACTGTGGAGGAGTCACTATTAGAGCTAATGGCAGACTAAACAGCCTTTAAGTCGGGCCTGTTATGTGTAATGAGACTTTAAGTGTGATGACAAGAGGACGAACACAGCTACACTGACAACCCAACGTTAAACATCCACTTAATGCTTCTTTAGAGCTATATGTAGGTGACGGACAAGCAAACCAAAACAAACATGCGGAGGACCAGCTAGACTGTAAAGAAATATGACAAACTTGTGTCTCTGGAAGGTCTAATCACGGAGCCGACAGAGAAGCAGACAGTCAAAGTGTTAGAAAGAGAAGAGAGATGCAGCGAGGGGAGGGGGAGCGAGTGAGAGCTCCTGTAATTAGTCAGTTAATTACATCTGGATGATGATCAGCTCGGGGGGATGGATGTTGTTTGAGCTCTGTGTGTGTGTGTGAGTGTGTGTGTGCGTGTGTGTGTCTATCCTTGGCGGCTGTGTACACTCCAGAAAGCGTTTACTGAAATGGGAGCTAATTCTCGCTGTCTGAGGCCATTACGGTATTAATTTAATTTGGGTTAGCTGTCGCTAGCTCATTAACACATCTAATTAATTCATTGACATCAGAATTAAGTTGTTTCACTGAAACTGACACCTCTCTCTCTTATAAGAGTGAGTGGGAGGAGAGGCGGCGACAGATTGAACGAGAAACGGAGATAGGAGCGGAGATGGAGAGAGGGGGAGACGGATGATGGATTGAATCATATCTACAAGAAAAATACTATTAATAAACGTTGTTAGCTGCGGTGAGTGGAGTCAGTCTGTTATGTGAGAAATCAGGAAGAGGAATGAAGGCTAATAGGGAACACAGAGGTGCAAGAGGTGCAGATAATGGTCGAGAAAAAGGTGAAACATGACAGAAAGTTGGTTCTTTGGTGTTTTATTGCAGCCAGTGAATGAAGAGCAAATGAAAATAGATCTGCTTCATTAAAAAAATGTGCTTTTTTATGTTTATGTTCCCTAAAATGTCTGACCTTGACTGCACTGACTTGTATCTGTGCCACATGTGCCCCTAGAGAAGTGTTTTCACACTCCTCTACTGAAGGGGGAGATGTCTGCCCTAAAATCTGAGATTCAAACCAACCCAAACTGCATTTGGTACGTAACAAATTTGGAAGCCAATCACTGAAATGCAAACAACCTCCACTGCAGAACAGACTTGTAAATACAGCCGGTTAGCAGAGTTAGCATTAGCTGCGTCAGCCACTGCCAGTTACAAGTTAAAGGCCAGTTCAGACCAAAGTTTTACGCCAAAACAAAACGAAACCATTTCAGAACTTTGCAGGGAAAAGCTGCAGCGATGTGACGTCTCAGTTTGACTCATTATCAAGCCTCTGCAGAAGCCTGATAACGACCTGATCGTTTGACTCAGGTGTGCTGGAGCAGGGAAACACCTGAAACATGCAGGGCAGGGGGTCCCCGAGGACCAGGATTGGGAAACACTGCTCACTGAGTACAATTTCAATTCATATCCAAACCTTTTCGTCTGCGTTTTAGCAGCCTGTAAGGTTCTCTGATTACAAACAGGCCAATGAAAACAAGGACACACAACTGAAAAACAAAACAAAACGCTGCAGCAAAACACATTTTGAGTAAGGATGTTAATGATTAATTATTGATCGATTAATTGTCGTCACAAATTTAACCTGTATCTTATAAATTATTAATGATTAATCGATTGTTAGTGTTTTCAACTATAAGTTCAGGAAAACACAAAATTTGCAACCTAGTTTGGAGAGGTGACAACAGTTAAAAGTAACTAATACTCTTTACTTAAATACATTTCTTACACCAGTACTTTTACTCGTAATTGAGTAATATTTTAGCAGTGTAACAGTACTTGTACTTAAGTACAGATTTTCAGTCCTCTGACAGAGACAAGGTTTTCACATCTGATGTGGTGAATTAACGATTTATTTCGATCAAACCAGTTGTTGATTATTGTTGGAACAGTGGAAAGATGAACCAAGATGTTTCATCAATTTATAAAGCAACTGTTAATGTGTTTCCCAATCACATTTATCGGCTTCCAACCGCAGTTGGAAGATACATTATACTGGAGGCTACAGCTCAGGAGGTTGAGTGGGTTGTCCACTAGTTGGAAGACTGACATGTGGACTGAAGTAGAGCTGCAACGATTAATTAATTATCAAATCAATCAGCCACTATTTTGATAATCAGTTCATCAGTTTGAGTAATTCTTTAAGAAAAAAAAAATCTCTGCTTCCAGCTTCTTAAATGTGAATATTTTCTGGTTTCTTTACTCTTTTATGACACATTGATCAACAATTTTCATCGTATTTTGACATTTTATTTATTTTATTCTGACATTTTATAGGTAAACAACCATCAATTGATTAATCAAGGAAATAATTGGCTGATTAATCAGCTGTGAAAATAATTGTTAGTTGCAGCCCTAGACAGGAGCTGCCGGGGATCAAACTGACAAATATATGTTTTCCACATTAAAAACGCATCCCTCTGCATTTTTTAAGCTTCTGAACTCACATAGATGAACCGTGATGTTGTGATATGTAATCAAACGATTGAAATCTGTTCCCACAGTTCAAATCTCCCCATGTGAGCACACCTGAGAGTCCTGGCCAGTTAATTAGAGTTTGGAGGGAAGATTATTTCGGTGCAACCTGGCGTGGGTGTGTAGTTAGAGGTGGGACACCTTTGGAAGTGGCACGCAGTGTGAGCCTGGCTAGAGGTAGGGATTACTTGGATGTAACACGCAGTGGGTTTCTTGTTAGAGGGGGGCGTCGTCACAGTCTGTCTCTGTGGTAAATTTGATTAAGGCTGGCGGGAGGAGGTGGTCCAGCCGTGAACAGGTGCCCCTCACAGTTGAGTCGGGTTCAACCCTTGGTCTCGCTCTCCCTCTCTCTGACATTGTACTTCCTGCTCTTTGTTCTCCCTCCGTCTACCCGTGTAATCGCTCTCCATTTTCACCGCCGTCTCTCCTCGCCACCGCTGCCCCTTTGCTTCATCTGTCTCTGTTTGTCTTGTAATCAGTCGCGGGAATGGAGGCCTCGGAGCACGCGGGACCTCCACCTTGAAACGCTTCTCCTTCCTGGGATTGTCTTTTCCACTGCGTGACTTTCACCGACCTTCACAAACCTCACAAGCCTTCTCCCCCCACCGCCTGTTCACCGTGTTCCTGCTTCCTGTGTCTTCACCACCTCCCCTCTGTAGTACCCACCTGTCTGGATCAATCCAGCCAAACTTAGACCACTGGATCAAACCCTGTCCACAAACACTCATTTATTAAACTCATTGTGCTGATACGTGTTTTAATTTGGTATAAGATGTGAAATCTGGTACACTCTATCACATCAACCATTAGTTTAGAGGTTAATTTCATAATTTAGGCCATTTTTCATCATTTTGGACAAAAATTCTATCTAATGTAAAAACGTTATACTTGCTGAGATCTGGAAACATGCGACAAACAAGAAACATAAGCAGTTAGATGACCAGACAGATCAAAAACAGATTATCAATGCCTCTTTAATTGTAGTTAAACTGAAAGTCATTAACTCAGATCCAGACTCACCGTTCAGATCTCTGATCTTTTCAAATAGGCCTCGTGTTGTGCTTACTATGCCTGGCGGGGATCACTTGCATGTGTGTGCATGCGTGACCAACGGACCTGAAGCTTGTCTGCAGCTGATCTTGCATGCCGCCGGACCGATCAGCCTGCTGAAGGACCTCTGTGATCAAAATGTTTGAAAAATCTTCTTATATACACTCCAGCCAGGGCCTCTCAGCTGCTCCTCAGACCAGACTTAAAAAACTAAGGGTGAACGTACATTTTCAGTGATGGCCGCTCGGCTCTGGAACAGTCTTCCCCTCAGTGTGAGATCAGTAGACTGTGCTGCAGCTTTCAAGCGACTTCTTAAATCTCAGCCCACAGTTATTAATGTTTTATTTTTGTATTGTTTTAATGATTTAATAATGTTTTGCTTCCATGAACTTCACACTTTCATCTGCTCTGAATGCTCTTCTAAATGTTTTTTATATGATCTTTTATGCTCCTGATTCTGTATTTTAGGGGGTGGGATTTTGTGGGTCTATGATTTTTCTTTTTAATTCTTGTTCTGTAAATCCTTTAATATGGAAAGCACTTTGTGCTTAAGCTTGAAAAGTGTTATATAAATAAAATTATTATTATTATTATCATTGTATCCATGCTGTTTTCGGGTCATCCCATCCTTGTGAACGTGACATCTCAAGGATGCCTTGAAGTGAATTTCTTTAACGTTAATACAAACGTCCACTTGGACTCAGAGATGAACTGATTAGATTTTGGTAGTTAAAGGTCAAAGGTCAACATCATTGTGACCTCACAAAACACATTTTTGGGCATACCTCAATAATTCATATGCGAATCATGACAAAATTTCACACAAATGACTAATATAATACCAGCATTGCTGGATAGTAGCTACTTACAGGTAACTAGTTACATGTAAATGACAGAATAATATAATTGTAACCTGATAGAATTACTGCAGAAATATCTAATTAAATTACAGTTACTAATTAAAATGTTGGTGATTATAAAGGGGTTACATCCAAATATTCTTTTTAGGTTGTCTGGTGGAGAGCTGCACTCCACTGAGTGAACTCCAGCTCACCTGTGTCTTTAATTTGTAAAATAATGGAGCTTGTCGTTACTGACGTGAGCACAAATTAGCTTGCGGGCATCCTTTTTGAAGTATAATCCAGGCTTTAACTTGGGTTGCCTACTATATTAAGTGAATGTCGCCATCATGCAGAACGTCTCACCAGACCCTGTTCAAAAGTCTGACTAGATAGTATATGAAAATGACACAATGACAAAATTCTGAGTTGGGTGCAGCCCCACTGCACTTAAAGGATAACTTCGGTATTTTTCAACCTGGGCCCTATTTCCCCATGTGTATGTGTGTGTATGATTGGTAGCTACAACTCGTTTTAAAATTGGTTCAGTATTGAGGGACGCGGATGCAGCCGGCAGCCGCGAAACGAGTTATAACGGTAGATATCGGGGCAAATTCGTCCGTAAAAGTTCGTCCATTAAAAATGCTTTTTTTCGCCACAGTCTGGATCAGATCGCCAGTGTAATCTCTGTCAACAACATGCAAAGCGTCTCTCTTACCGTTCACTCTGTGACAACATCTCACAGGATCTTTGCTTGTTGAAGACTGTCTTCGTTGCAGTGAGTGGGACAGCTGTTTTCTTGAGGTGTGTTTGGTGAAGTGTTTCGGGATTGGATGTCTTCTCTTCTTGGGCTGGCAGTAGTCATCTTGAGAAAAGTGTGCACTGCAGACCCGATGGTCTGCAAGGCACAGTGTCTGGACAGGAGCGTTAGCATCCAGTTGTAGCACAATTAGCCACAACTTCAGCATGTTGCTGTCCGACAAAGACAGTCCATGAAAGCTGTACGGGGTGTTGCACGACATCCTGTTCTTGCACTTCGGCGAAGCACAAACACGAACCATTGTTTTCAATAGTTGCAGTAAAACTTTCAACTGAACTCCGGGACAGCTAACTCCGCTCTGACCGGCTCTCAGCATGACTCTGTTTTCTTCCAGCAACAAACAAGATCCCACGAGATGTTGTCACACACAGCAGGCAGTAAGTGAAGCATGCTGTTGACAGAGATTACACTGGCGATCTGATCCGGTTTGTGGTGAAAAAAAGCACGTTTAATGCACAAACTTTTACAGACGAATTTGCCCCGATATCTACCGTTATAACTCGTTTCGCGGCTGCCAGCTGCACCCGCGTCCCTCAATACCGCACCAATTTTAAAACGAGTTGTAGCTATCAATCATACACACACATACACATGGGGAAATAGGGCTCAGGTTGAAAAATACCGAAGTTATCCTTTAACTGAAGCAGTAACAGTTTACGCATAACAAACAACAAGTTCTCAACTCACTCACAGCACTGTGACAGCATAACGACTGAAAAGGGAACTTGAACTATCCTTAAACCCTCTGGTAGAAACCAGTTCAACCGAGAACAAAAAGTACTACTCCACTAGTCTGGCATCACAGCTCATTTTCGATTTCCAACATGTGCAGGCCAAAATGCCTCTGGATGTAATTCGATAGACCTGCAACCAATCAGAGTTATGAAACGTGATCCAGAACCAATCAGAGCAATGAAATATGTGATGTGGCGGCGCGGCTCACTGGTAGCAACCTGTCTTTTATTCCGGCCAAACGGTACACTAAAATATGGTTTTGAAAACATTCTAGGGAAGAAATATGCAATGAAGTGACAGAATCCTGATCCACATTTTGATCAGCACTGCCTAGTTTGACAGTTTGATCTGAGTTTTGGGAGCCTGAGGACCTGCAGACTGGAAGCAGTTGAACAGACCAACAACCAATCAGAGCAGTAAAATGTGTCACATGTGACTTTTCAAATCTAGACTGGTGATGTGTCAGTCGTCACATAGAAACCACCTCATATTAAATAAATGGTTGCTATTGATCCAAGGCCACTTTCACCATCCAAGGCTGGTGCTCTTCTGTCTGACTGGGATGGGGGGCAGATGAATGGTACTACCCCACCGAACTCTTTACAGTATTATAGTGACAAAGCATAGGATTGTTTTCCATCATTTTATCACTGGATTACAATTTGTAAGACTACAGAACCCTGAGTGCTTCTTAGCACAGTCTGAGGATGAAAAATGGTGATTTGACACTGAATGTTATTAATTCACCGTTTGTCAGACCACAAATGATACAAGAATTAGATTGGACAAACAATAGAGGCAGCTGGAGTGTTTCTGGGGACTGTTTACTGTACACAAGCACAAACCTTCATGACTTCATTCACTGATTTTGGTGAAACTTTATCATGTTCTGGCGAGAATATCATCTGGTTTTCCTCTGATGTCCTCCAGCTTGTCTGTCTCAGCTCCTGATGACTTATGGAGTTTCCTCAGGGACAAAGACTTACTTGTTACTCAGCAGTTACTTCAGCCCCTAAAGTTAGTTAGCTCCATGCAACTGGCTCTGCTAACTAGCAGTAGCGGTTAGCTAGATTAGCAACAAGTGAGGATACCTTTCTGTCAGAAATTCTGCTGAGCATCTGCAGGACGTCAGAGAGAAACACAGAAAACATTGAACTGAAAAATACCTTTCTGTGCGACATACTGAACACAAACATGATCCTGAGCAGAGCGGTCAAGCAAAGGCAACACAAGAGGGGCAGGCGCGTTGTGCACAATGTGCTGTTGTACTGCATGTACTGACAGTTTCCTTCTCCAAAGATGGCTAACCAGGGAGTTTGTTTAAAATCTGCTTGATCATCTGTCTGACTTCCTCTCAGCAATTCCCACAATTCAGCAAGTAACTTGGTGAGCACAGAGTTATTATAACCAATAGAAATCATTACTAACATAAAGAGAATAAGTTGTAATAAACCAGGAACTACCCTTCAGCCTGTCTCCTTAACACAGTGTCAGACAGCTACTCCCAGAGGAGAGAGAGAAAGAGGGAGGAAGAGGAGGAGGGAGTGACGGACAGAGAGAGAAACCTCACCTCTTTAGTACTGAGGAGCTACATCACCAGCTGCAGCAATTAACCCCTTGTTCCTCTGGGGAACCATTAGAAGGTAGAATAGCCTTTAAAATTGCATATGGCTGCAATTAGGGCAGAGGAGGTGATGAAATGATTTGGCTTAGATTTTTCTGTATAGATTTTTTAGGAAATGGCCCTTTTTATAGCACCATAAATTGGAATTAAAAGAGTGAAGTGCTTTAGCCTCTCCTCTCCTCTCCTCTCCTCTCCTCTCCTTTTCCTTTTCTTCTCCCCTTGTTTCCTCCTAATCCCTTGCTCCTTTCCTCTTCCTCCTTACTCTCCTTCTTTCTCTCAATTCGTCTCCTCACCATGACTTTTTTTTCTCCTACTGCGCTCTCCTCTTCCTCTGTTCATCGTCTCTTCTCTCCCCATCCTTTACCTCCTCTCTCATGTCCTCTTCTATTTTTGCTTTCCTTCCTCTACCTTTGACTCCTTGTCTCCTATCTCTTTCCTCCTCTCTTTTTGTCACCTATTCATTTTTGTCAGATCCTCACCTCTTTGCTCCCCTTATTTCTGACTTCTTTTCGCCCAATTATCTCTCCTCTCCTCTTTTGCTCCGTCACTCTTTCCTCATCCCCTCTACTTTTTTTGGTCTTCTTTCCGTGCTTCTCCTCTCCGTTCCTCTTTCTTTGGTAGCGTCCTCCCATATCATCTCCTCTGTCATCATTTCTCCTGTCTCTTTCCGGCCTGTACTCATTCCAAGGTTGTCAAATACCATTATTTTGTCACCGCCGCTCAGCGTGCCATAGAATCATACCCTTTAGCAACTGTATGAGATACACCAGACTTTTGAGTGACTATAATGTAAACTTGTCTGTGCCAGGTGACGTAGTATAACGAGTGAGACAGTCTGCATATGGAGGACATTGGGATGACTGGATGATTCAGTCAAACACTGGACTTTCACCCAGAAGTCTGGAGTTCATGTCATATGTGAAACCAAAAGTAGTTTTAAGCTACATACTGTTACCTTTGTCACGTGACTCCCTTCACTTATGTCACATGATTTTCAGAGATGTTCTGATACTATTTTTTGTCTTCCAGATACCTGCACTTTATGTATCGGCTGATACTGAAAACCGATCTGATGCCAGTGCATTAAAAAAGTTCAGTCCACTTTGTAAAGAATCAGAGAGTCTTGTTTTCCCCACAAATCCAAAAAGGTTCAGTCCAATCCAACTCACAAATGTGAAAGAAAGACAACTCTGGGTTTAGCCGCGGAACACCACAAAAATGAACCTAACAGGAAATAAAAATTTAGATAACAGCATCTGTATTTGCAGTTCAATAAGAGAGATTATGTACAATTATACATCGGATACTCATGATCAGTCAGTCAATAACTCATGAGGCTTTTCCACTGGCGCCTGAGATGGACTTACTTTGGAGCGGGGCCAAAGTGAGCCTAACTGCCTCCAAGCGGGCTGCAGTGATGTCTCACCAACCGTGTGATGACCCTTCTTTCTCCCCCTCAAACAAGCGAGTGTTGTGATACTCAGCTCGTGTGTGTGTGCAGAAGATGTTTTTAAAAGTCTCTGTGTGTTCAGCTCTCAGCACAGTTGTAGCTTCTAACTGAATCTTTGTGCTCTGAAATTTATTTTCTCTCCAGTGTTGCTGTTTGTACTTTCAGGAATCTGCTTTATTTTACAGTTTCATATTTGCTTTCAGCTGTGTAGGAGTCGTGTTAAATCACTGCTGGTGAAACCCTGAATGAAAACATTTCCTGTTTGTGCTGCTTCATAATAAAAGCGTTTAAATAACAAAACAACAGGGACTTTTATTGTGAAGAATTTAAGGAACAGCGTGTTTATCCCAGAGACGTATATGAACAGTTTATCCACTGCTTTAGAGCCGCTCGACTGAAGCTTCATCGAGCTCGTCTTCAGTTAAAAGACACACTTTCAAGCGAGAAGCCCTGTTGTAATGGAAATGCAAACCCCTGAAGTGCTGGGCTGACGGGCTGAGTCAAACTGAGTCAAGCCAAGCCAGCTCATGTGTATGGAAAAGAGGTAATAGTCAGTTTTACAGCGTTGGCCTTAGCTCTGCTAAAACACAAGCAACTCCTAGAGAAACCCTGACCCTGGAAAGGCGCAGTCCACTGGATTATTCCTCCTCCAGGGTCCCGTTTTGGGGCGAATACATTATGTGGTGTTCGACTTCCCAGTACCCTCTGCCACATTTTTGGCAGTATTTGAATCATATTCAAAAACTGATCTTGGTATTGGAACAACCCTACTAATTTTAACCCAAACCAAAATGTTTTCCTAAACCTAACCGTGTAGTTTTGTTGCCTAAATCTTAACAAACTGCAACCGTTTCACAACATTAACCATGTGTTAAAAAGGCTTTGCGGCAGCTTCTCATGCAGATGCTAAAAGAGCACTTTTTGTGCATCAGAATGAGAAGCCAAAGCAATATTGGTATTTGACGACCTGGGATGAGAATGGGTTTCTCTTTCCATTTCCTCATCTCCCCTCGTCTTTTGCTCTTTCCTCATTTTCTCTCTCTTCGACTCCTTTGCTGCTCTCCTTGTGGCTTTACTGTTTCGTCCTCTCTTTCTCCTCTTCCTACCATGAGACCTCCTCTCATCTCCTCTTCACTCTCCGTTTTCCTCTGCTCTCCTCCGTCTTCTCATTTCCTCTCCTTTATGTCCCTCTCCTTTTTTTTAATTTTTTCCCTCTCCACTCCTTTCTATATCTTTCCTCCTCTCTTCCCTGCAATAACAGAAGGAGATGGCTTAAGCATCTGTGTCATCAGTGCAGATTAATGTTCTAATAATATTCACAGATGTCATTTCAAAATTCTCCATTTGTTTTTTTTGCTCCGCGTCTCCTCTGGAGCTCGCCCGCTCTCTCCGTCGTTTTTCGCCTCCTTTTCTCTCTCTTGTCAATGAATCACAGGACTAATCACAGGCTCATCGCAGACTTCAAAGCAGCCACTTAAGAAGGCCTGTCTCGTTCGAGTGTGACACACACGCCTCTCCAGCAGCAGTGTTTTTGAATCATTCTTAATCGGGATAATTACACATGAGAGGAACTAAATGAGCGGAGTGTCGAGTAAAAAGGGGGCAGGACGGCAAGAGCTGATACGAGTGAGAAAAAGGAAGACGGCGAAGTGCTTCCTGACACGTTTATTCATTCGCTTATTATTTTGCTGCTGTAGTTGTTTGTTTACTCATTAAGGATAATCCAATTAAAGCACTTAAGAGCAGCTTAAGAGGAAGCAGCACACACACACACACACACAAACACATCTCAGAGTGGGTCCAGTCTTGGAGAGAGGACAGGTTGTGGTGGGGTCTGTAAAGCCTGCAGCTTCCACCCCTCCCTGCCACTACAAACAGGGCTTCTGGAGAGCGTGCCAGGGGCTTGGGGCGCTGAGACCATAACATGCCTCCATGGCGGCTCCGCGTTGGCTCCGGAGCTGGTCAGTCGCCTGCCTGCCTGCGTCCCCCCGCAGCGCTTTCCTGTCGTGTGTTGGCTGACTGGTCCCCCAGTGCACATATGCCCACTTACACTGTGTTCCTCTCTAATTAGCTGCTCTTGTCTACACAGGCGCACAGGCTTTGTTAAAACATTGCTATGCCTTTCCTGGCATGTTCTCGTCGTGTAAAGACGAATCCTCCTCACATCAGCAGACGATAAGGCGGGTTCATTAATCCCGGCCTCGTGCGCTGCAGACGGGACTAATAAAGAGGACGCTCATGGCTCTTTTTACACCAAACAAGCAGTAATAATCTGGAGGGCAGGTTACCTTGGTAACCTGAGGGTGGAGAAATGCCCCTTACCTCATTCCTGCTGGTTTTCCATGAGTCATTTATTTTATTTTCATTTATTTTGAGTCTATTTATCATCTTTTTGAACACCGACAGAGCAGTACATACAAATCTACACACCTAAACGCACACATATACACATACAAATTACATTAACACTAAAAATGTAAAGCAGCATAAAATAAAATGAAATAGTAAGAAAAAATAAAAAAAAGGCAGGGGGATTATAGCTACACATTTCCACATTAAAACCCCAGACATATGTTATATATTTAGTTATGTACTTACATTATCCCAAACGTTTCCAACATTGTTCAAACACAGTGAAATCCATAATTTATTCGGTAACGATGCTAGTTGTTGCTACCTAGTTGCTATAACTTTTGGAAAAACACTGGACACATCGGACACGTCGGACAGTGAGGAAGGAAGGTGTGACTGACCGTAACATGAAAATTTAAAGACATTGTCTCGTCCATGAACATGATTTCTGTCAGTCAGATAGATTTTGATCAGCTATGGTTGTTTAAAAGTAAAGATAACAACTCCCATGATGCCATGCTGCTTCACAACATCATCAAACTACATCTTTTGTTTCTGTTTTAACCCAGAGCAACAGAATTTACATATTGCTTTAAAATAATTAAAAAATAAAATAATATTGTTTAAAATAAAATCTAAAAAAAGGTAGTATAGCACAATTTTCCTTTATAATATACACTGGATCAAAATAAAATTTCACATTATAAATTTTCAGTGTCTTGTCTTGACCTTTATGTTATTTGTAGTTGTTTAAAACTCTGCGAAACTCTGTCCATTTCAAAAGACAAATCACATTACTGGCCTCATAATTGTGTCTAACAACCTTCATCTTTAAAAAGTAATGTTTGAGGTCAGTCAGTACAGATTATGACATAGATCCAGGTTTAGGGAGTGTCAGATTACATGTCAGAGGATTACATAATCATACAAAAAAGTTAACTGTTTCATTACAGTTACAGAAGAAAAAAGACGTAATCAGATTACAGATACATTTAGTGAAAGCTGTGGTCATTAACACTCTGGTCTCAAGTGAAACTATAACTAAACTTACAATTTTTAATTCATTATCATGGCCTGTAGTGACAAAATGCTGCTCTGGGTGGAAATTTTCAACAAAAATTGTCTTTAAATCAGAAAAGAAGAACAGCATCACAGCACAGTGACAGTTCTGGATGCAACGTGTAATTTAATGAAACCTTTTAGACCTACAGATAAGAACAACTGCTAATGTTAGTTTAACAGGAATCCAGTCAGCTAGCTAACCTGTAAACTACTGCTGGGACTTGTGGGAACCGCGCAAGCCTGAGTAGAGATGTTAAGTCCCCCCCTCTTCTGTTGTCCCCCCATGGGGACCTTATTTCGGAAAAAAATATGAGCGGTAGTCTATAGCGAGAGACTAATGATTTTTTGTTCCCATTTCAGCTGTGCCATGAATTTCACATATGATGTTTGTCAGTTTAATAGAGAATTTTACAGGTCAAGAAAGTCGCTGTTGTACTCACACAATATACATCACCAACACCAACATCACTGTCCTCTGTAACATCATCATACCTGAAGTGTTTCATCCAGCAACTCCTGGTCATTTTATTATTATTTTAAAAAAGGTGCAAGAAGCATTGTTCATGTTTGGAAACACACAGGCAGGTTAGCTTTTGGCAGGAGAAAGTCCTGACGTCACTTACGCGACCGTTGGGTGTGTAGTTTTTACGCATTTTCACAGTCACAACAGTGACAGAGTTTTGTGACAAACTGTGACTTTCTTGACTTGAAAAATGATCATTTAAATTGGTAAACAACAGATGTGTAATTCATGACACAATTCAAACAGGATAAAAAAAAAAAAAATATTTGTCTTTCACCCTTGACTGCCGCTGATATTTTTTCTGAAGTTTGGTCCCATGGTGGTTCACTGGGAGAGTTTACCTTAAGTCTGAGTGTGAAGCATTAATGAAATACTTAACAAAATATATTTGAAAGCGTTGTAAGTACAGTTTTTAATCTAAACATGCATCCATGTGTCACAAAGAATAGAGTAGCTGGACAAAAAAAACCTGAAACGAGCATAAAACGTTATTTTAAGCTCAACAAAGTCACCATATTTAATGAGGTAATCCAAAAGTAAAGAAAAGTAATCAAGTTACCTTAATGTAATATTGTGATACTTGGATTAGGTTACTGATTAGTTTAAATTAGTAACTGTATCCGAATACATTTTTAAAGTAACCCTCCCAGCCTGCTCTTACCTCATGTCTGTTGGTTTTCGATGAGTCATTTATTTAATCTACGAGATCCCTTGTTGGCTCACTGCGATACCAACGCTGCTTTTCCTCCAGTCATTTCTCATTACTCTCCAACCAAATCAACTGTTATCTTTTTTCTTTGTTAATTCTTCTTCCTGTGATAGAGGAGGAGGGAGAGAAAGAGGGAGAGGATGAGAGTGACTCTACTTTAGAGTTTGATCATTAATTATTAGTCTCTGGTTCCTCTGAGGAGAGAAGCTGATGACAGCTAATTAAGGATGAAGTGATGTATATGCTCGCTCTCCCTCTCCCTGTTTCTCCCCCCCTCCTCTCTCCCTCCTCTCTCCCTCCTCTCTATCTCCCTCCCTCCCCTCCCGTCCTGCCCACCTGCCAAATCATATGCTGGAGCTATAGACAGTAAATATCCAGAATAAATGTGGGGATGACGGCATCACACATTGTGTTTACAGCATGCTTCAGTGATCCAGCAGAGTGGTACTCTGCCTAAATACACAGAAACCGGGGGCTGTGAGGGGAAACATAAAGGTATTTTAAAGGTGCAGTATGTAAGATTTACAGGGGTTTATTGGTAGAATATGGCAGGAATATAATACGATATTCATCGGTATGTTTTCATTAGTTCATGATCACCTGAAAATAAGAATTGTTGTGTTTTTGTTACCTTAGAATGAGACATTTATGTCTTCAGAGGGAGCAGGGATAGACATGCATCGACTGCTTTGGCTTGCTGCTGTATTATGTCGACGTCGCGCCATTATCGTTTAACAAATACATGTAAACTGCTGCGCCTCTTCCGGATAAAAAGCACTGTAACCTTTATTTCTCGACTGATCATGTAGATCATAAACCCTTGAATATAACTGCACTCATTAAGATCGGTTGAGAATTTGTTCACAGGTCAGGATCGACCTCACAAAACATGGGCGGCGATGTCGACGTACAATCCAAGGGCCAGTGCAGCATCTATGTATTTATGTCTATAGGTACCACCGTCTTTCTACAGTAGCCCAGAATGGACAAACCAAAGGCTCTAGAGAGGGCCTTTGACATTTTCTCTAACAGGAGTAAATACTACATTTGTTGGGGACTATTTCCAGTTGTGGATTAATACACATTTCATGCTCTGGTGCAGTGCTTCTCAACATTTTTCAGTCACAACCCTGCAGAATAATCAGGTTGGTGCTTGCAACTAATCCATACTGCCTGCCACAACTGACAATATATTTTATTTTCCACAACCATCTGGCGATCCCAGGAAATTTATGTCAGCAGGAAGGTTTATGCAGGACAGACTCAAAATAAACTACAGTGCAACAGTGTGGCTCATTGATATGTTATTATTAAGCAATGGAGGTTGATGGCAGAGATGAATAAGTAGATTATACACATATACATACCGTTAGTTCAATCTTTTAATGGGAATATCACAAACTTTATCTTTTAAAGATCACTAGTGGTGCTGTGGAACGATGTTTTCATGAGCAGGTTGCTGTTGTATCTGTACTAACGTACATTAGTGTGAGGGTGACAAGATCCACATTCCTGCTGATGACGGAGAGTAATGCAAACTTGTAGTGCATCTACCTGTTCCTCTGACAACTGGTGGTGGTAACGCACCAAAAACACATGACGATCACGCTCAGGATGAAAAGCTCAAGTGCTGTTATCAAAAGAATAATGTCGTTCTGCTGTACTCCAGGCTGCAAGTCGTAAATGTATGAAATCTGATAAATCGTTATCGACTCTTGATTGATCAGCAACCGAAAAGACTACAGATAGTGAAATCTGGAGGGACATGTTACATAATCAAAAGCATAAATAAACACTTCTGATAAAGATCCTGTGAATGTTTTGTGTTACCACTATAAATTGTTTCAGGGCTCTCTGACAGACAACCTATGTTTGTCATCTCTGTTCTCCACTTTGCACAATGTAGTGTGACGTATATCTGCTTTACAGACCACCTGTCTCTTGGCTTCCATTGTCAAATCTGCAGTATACGTCTACGGTCACCTGAGTGCTTTTTCACCCCCAAGTTATTAAAATACTTACACTTCGATCTGTTCATATTAGGGATGTTCCTGGCGACTAATTTCCCTGTCAATTAAATACAAATTTTAATTTAGACTAGTCGACTAACACTAAGAAAACACTCAGAAAACAGTTAAAACTGAGCAGAATTTATTAATTTAAAATGTTAAACAAAAAAATTTTAAAAAACGTATTAAGAGCCGTTTGAAGCTGTTAATCACTTTAAATTCCTCTGAAACGTGCGCTACTTTGTGCTGTGCGATACAAACATTACACATTAACGTACAAAACATGACAACATCTCACTAAATGCTTCAACCTTTCAGACTGAAGAGGATCACAGTGTCGGTGGGTAAACAACCCGGAGCTGATGTTAGCCACCAGCCTGACACACGGTGTGGCTAACGTTAGCAGTGCTAGCAGCAGCAGCAGCTGCTGCTCTGCTTGCAGGTTAACGTCTGTGTCTGTGCTGAATGTGGTCACATGTTGCTCCAGTCAAGTGATTATATACCAGTTTATTCTGACACAGTCTACATTCAACATTATTTCCACTTTCTAGATTAAAACTCTGCCAAACCACGCTGGTTTTGCGTCATCTGTCCGACTTTGCTGATATAAACATCCGGGGCTGCCTGGGCGATCGGTGCATACGCGCATACAGCATACGGTGAAAGGGGCTGCAGTTTGATGAAGCTGCAGCCCCAACTAGTGGCAGGCGGCTGCATAACATCTTAGAGGCAACAGATAACTGGCATTGTGCATGAAGGAAATATTGATAAATAGTTTAAACGACTAGTATTTCTCGTGCTGACCAGCGAGGGTGACGACGTTTAATCGTATAGTCGACTAATCGCGCACATCCTTAGTACATATCGTTAATATTTTACCGTTCACTTTGTATACAGTGTGTATTAGTGTTTAGATAGTATTTTTGATCCTTTTGATGATCACATAGGTGTTTTTAAATAGTGAGATTGGCCAGCACTTTTTACACAGAAGTCCTGAGGGCTCGTCTTTAAGCTGGCTTTGTGTTTTACACTGACCGAGCAGTGCCGGCGTCTGTGTCTGCTTAATGCACACAGCTCTGTGTCCACGCTGTAAAAAGTGTCCGCTCGTCTCCCTCGCTCTTCAAGCTCAAAACAGCTGACAAATATGTGGAATGAGTTCGTAATGGTACATATGGTGTACGTCCAAGCACAGACTGTAGAAAAGAGTCATGGCAACCTAGGCTAGCTAACATTGCTAACGGTTTTCTGTGTATCGAAATGGTCAAAAATACTAACAACACGCTAATACACACTAAGTGAACTGTAAACTGTTAACAACATGTACAAATCGAACTATAAAAAGTGAAGTATTTCAATAAGTTTGGGATGAAAAAGCACTCAGGTGACCATAGACGTGTACGGCAGATTTGACACCAGAAGCTAAGTCGCTGGTGGTCCATATATACGCTACATTGTGCAAGTGGAGAATTCTAATTCTCTCAAACATATTTTTTGCACTTTGTACTTTGAATTTTGTAAACTTATCTGAAATAAGATAACATCCACTGATATATTGACCATCAGTCTCCCTCTAATATTATACTGTTCCATGTCACTCAAATATATCAGCATGCAAACATAATCCACAGTTTTGTTTTTGTGTGCTAATAGTTAATACACTCAGCTGTCCTACAAGACACCACAACACAAGAACTAAAACAGCTCCTCAAAGCTGCAAAAATGTAAGTGAGACAGCTGTTGGATGAAAACAAAAATATCTTTGTGAAAACGTCTTTTATCGCGTCCTGTTTGCACAAAGTCACTAAAGCATAAACAGCTGAGAGGTGAGGTCACTGTTTGGTTTTTCGCTTCATCATCGCCTCGTAGTTTTGTCTGTTGTGTCGATTCACCTCCAACCAGATCCACAGAGAAGTGACTGGCGGATAGATCATCATGTCACTCCTGCTTTTCTTCCTCTGCCCTCAAACAGCGATGATGATGTCTTTATGACACGTCCCCGGGCAGGAGGAGGAGGAGGAGGAGGAGGAAGAGAGGGAGCCAAGGAGAGGCGGGTGGAAAGAGAGAGACGGAGAGGTGGAATGAGGTGTTATTTTTAAGGTGTGTGGATGGAAAATTGTGGCGCGTTGACCGCAGTTGGAGCACGGCTACGGCAACACCAGCTGGGCAAACGGAACATGAGCTGAAATTCTAATTTGCTAAATAATTAAAAGAAGACGAGAATGTTTTTTTTTTAGACATCCATACAAAAGATCCCCCGTTTCTCCTCTGCCTCCCTCCCTCCCTCCCCCCCTCCTGTCCCGCCATGCCCGCCCTTCCGAAAAAAACCTTTTCTCTTGAATTTGTGGTGACTCCAGCAATAGCAACACCAGTGGAGGAAATCATTTGTGCCTCCAGGCGAGTCATTACAGAAGCAGAGTGTGAGATTGCAGTGACAAAACTCTGTCCATGGCCTCACGACCAGCCGGAGACCAGCACGCTGCTCCACACTCATTACTCCGTTTCCTCCTCGGTCCTCTCTGTTCCTCCGCTTCTCTCCTTTTATTCTCATCACAGCCTCCTTCTTATTTAATCATGCTGTTTTTATTTCATCATGCATCAGTTCAGACTCTAATTTAATATATTTCAAGTAATTTTTCATAGATGGTGTTCCACTTTTTGTACAATTTGTATATATCATATTTTTGGGAAAAGTATGTAAAAAATCATTTACTTATCTTTCAACATAAAAATAATATCAGCATTGACACAAACTAGAGCTATTGGTGGTATTGGTGTATATGTTCTCTGACATTGCCCTGGATTTTTTTTAAAGAATATCAATCAGTATCAGAATGGTTTAACTCCCTAATATTTGCATCTGCATCAGCCCCTTAAATGCAGTATTGGCTCTAATACAAACACTGTAAAAAAACAAACAAACAAACAAAAAAAAAGGAATTTAGTGGAATCAACTAATCTTTTTTAATATCTTAAACTTATTGAACATGTTTTCTCAAGTACATCAACTTTATTTGACTTGAAAAGGTTATTTGTCTGAATCATTACAAAACAAGAACTTTTTTAAGTTAAGACAGTTTTTTTTTTTTTTTTTTGTTACTTTTTTTTTTTTACAGTGTACCAAAAAAGTACAAAATTTTAAAGCTTAATTGTACAATATGTAAGTCCTGCTGTCAGGGTGTCTCTCCAATAACAAAAGACGTGAAGTTGTGAAGTGACGCGGGATCATGGGAGTTATTTTCCTCATTTTGAAACAACAACCATCACTGATGAAAATCTGACATAATTCAGACAGAAACCTCGTTCATGGACGAGGTAATATATTAAAGTCTTATTCATTTTTACATTTAGTCACATTTACCTCCTCCCTTCTTCAGTTGCTGACGTATCTGACGCATCCCGTATTTTCTCAGAAGTTATAGCAACTAGCTAGCAATGGGTAGCAGGAAACACACTTCACGTCACCTTGAATAAATTATGCATTTATAATTTCATTGCTAGTGAAGATATACATCTTCTGATTATTGTTAGAAACATTTGGGATAATGTAAGTACACAACCCAACAAAATCTATAACATATGTCTGGTGTTTTTAAATATTTCAGTGAGAAAATGTTACTTAGCTTTAATTTCGCTCAACTAGAAAATAACATTTGCATTGACAAACAAACACTGTAAAAAAAAATCATACAGGAATTTGGTGGGATCTACTAATCTTTTCTCGTTGGTTCAACTTAATATCTTAAGCTTGTTGAACATGTTTGAATCATTACAAGAATAATTCAACTTCTCTTTTCAAATTCAGTCAACTTAAAATTTTAAGGCAGCCCGGACACTATTTTTTTAAAGTTAAAACAAAGTTTTAGTTACAGTGGAAGTAAAATTAAAATACTGACTTATGTTAATATTGTACCTGTACAGTGTGAAAATACACTGTGTTCAGGCTGCCTTGAAACTTCAGGTTGACTGAAACAAAAAGAAAAGTTTTTTGGTTTTTTTTCAGTAATTCAGATTAAATGAACTTTTGGGGTCAAGCAGACTTTGTACTTCAGGAACATGTTCAATAAGCTCAAGATATTAAGTTGAAACAACAACTCACACTGACAAACTTTTCCATTCAACACAACACTTCAAAAGATTTCAACTTAAAATAACTTATGTTTATAAGTTAAGTGTTCTGAAAATAAATACCAGAAATTTTAAGTTTATTTAACTTGAATAAATCAAACATATATTTATGTTAAGTTAATAAAAAAGGATTAGTTGATTCAACTAAATTCCTGTATGATTTTGTTTTACAGTGTATACATACTGTTTGGACCTTTTGTTTTTATTTGATCGTGTAATGTTATTTAAAGTATTTGTGTTGTGATATTTAAGTCAATTCACTCACTATAACTGCAGCTTTAAGAAGAAGTCAATAAAGTTGTTAATATTACTTTAAGACTTTTATTTTGTTGACATTTTAATCAAAACATTTCAAAATAAGACAACAAAATAAGACTTGTCCTCCTGTATTTGCAGCCTGTTTTTGCCCTCGCTGGCCAGAAGGTGTCAGCTCTGTGTTGGGTAGTGGTCCACAGCTACACACACACACACACACACACACACACACACCACACAATACACACACGCACGCACGCACACACAGACGTACAGAGTCGGGTGCTACGGCCCACTGATGTCCAGCTGCTCCTGTCAACACTCCGCTACAGCGTGTAATTCACCCTCACACACAACGGCAGCTGAGACCTGAGAGGAGCCCCACCCCCCTGACACACACACACACCACACACACACACACACACACACACACACACACACACACACACACACACACACACACACACACACACACACACACACACACAGAGAGAGAGAGAGAGAGAGAAATCTGAAGGGATAGGAGGAAATAAGAGGTGAAAAAGAGAAACTATAAAAAAAAAAAAAGAAAAGAAAGTGGACGGAGAGCTGGACACGGAGAGGGAGAGTTGTGGGTGACAGACGCACTGAGAGCCAGACAGACAAAAGAGGGGGGGACACTGTGTTTAAGTGGCCTAATCAAGGGACCACCCCTTCAAAGGGAGCGCTGGTGTGTGTGTGTGTGTGCATGTGTGTGCTGTGGGGTGGGGGGCTGGGTGGGTTGCACATGGACAGACTGAGTCCAAGTTCCCCTGCAATTATCAACTTACCCATCCTCCCCCCTCCTCCTCCACCTCCTCCTCCTCCCCCTTCATCCCCTGAGAGACCCAAGCTGCTGTACCCATCAACAACTCATTCAGGCCTTAACAAAGCAGCACCACGCCTACCCACACACATACACACACACTTACACACACACACATTTTACAACTGTGCAGCCCAGCCGATGCTGACTCTGGATTAATCCTGACATGAGAACCATTTGAAAACAATTTCCTGAAATTAGGCAACTTCTAGATGTGATCTCCTGTCTTTAGGTGCTTCTTTAGTTTTCTGGGTTTGTTTGTAAAATGTCACTTTGTTATTTTTTGTCATTGATTCTCACGTTTTACACAAATATATTAAATGTATGAATGAGTATGAAAGTCCATCACTTTTACAAGAAATCTAACTGCCTTTATTCACGCGTAGAATGAAAATCAAAATGTTACGTGGTTGAGTTTTTTTCATAAAATCTACTTTTTAAAGCTGAGGTCAACATGTGAAACTGTCAGAACAGTTATGAATAACAGCAGGGATGTAATAACATTACAGCTGCAACAGTGAATCAATTATTAATTATTATTAAAGCTACCACAAAGGAGTTTTTAATTGGTTATGAACCAGTCTCAGTTTAATACTGATGCCTCAATATGACATACATCAGCAAACAAGACCGTCAGAGAGAAGATCTGCTGTTTCTGTGTAGTTGAAGTTCTGCCAGCGGGTCAGTTTCTCAGGAAAAAGTTACAGTCAGCAGTACGTTAATTAAATTAAAATGATAATTAGATAATATTATTTCTGACATTATTGTGGTTATGGTGGAGGAAATGCTGCCAGTTTTATTCACAAAATCAACAAATTATGAAACTTCCTCTCAGTAGCTTTAAATTAATCACCAACTATTTTGATAAGTTGAATCAGTTTGAGTACTTTTTTAAAGCAAAAAATGTCAAAATTCTCTGATTCCTTAAATGTGAATACTTTTGGTTTCTTTCACCCTCCATGATGGTAAACTTCAGGTTGTAGATAAAACAAAATATTTCAGGACGTCATCTTGGACTTTAGAAAACACTGATCAACATTTTTCACCATTTTCTGTCATTTTATTGACCAAACAACTTATCAATTAAGCAAGAAAATAACTGACTCAATAATCGGCAAAGAAAATAATCATCATTTGCAGCCGAAAATAACAATAACAATCGAATATTGAGAAATCGCAATAAAAAAATGTTTCAGCACTGTTCCAGACTGTGACTATCTACTGCAATATTACAAGGTCAATTAATTTAACTTTATTATTTATATTTTATTTTATAAAATGACTGCTATTGATTGTTGCATTGTTTTTGTTTTGCAATCATGCATACATAACTCAAACATTCATCGCCAAAGACAATTCATGCCAATTTTTTGAACATTTTTATGTCACGGCTGGCTATTTTTATTTTATTTCATGAAAAAAGGAAAACAAAACCACTTTAAAGCTACAATATGTAACATTTCCCATTAAAATGTATAAAAACACCAGACATACATTATCCCAAATGTTTCCAGCAACGTCCAACACAGGTAAATACATATTTTATTCAAGGTAACGGTGCATTTCCTGCTAGCCATTGCTCACTAGGTGCTGGTTGCTATAATTTCTGGGAAAACAGCTTTGTGACTAAATGTAACATGAGTAAAACTTTGATTTTACCTAAAAGTGAAGATAATAACTCACATGATCCCACGCCACTCCATGACACCATCAAACCACGTTGTATTTTATTGTTTTAATGTGAGAGAGAGCGACAGAATTTACATATTATGTGTCGAAGTTAAAAAGAAAAACACATTTATATGAACAAAATATGCTGTTCACATCAGATTTATTATTAAATTAAAAAAAAATCAGATTTAATATTTGATAAAGGACATTTTTCAAGTTGCAATTTTTCTTTGTTTTTTAATATCATGACAAATATTGCAAAACTTTTTAACGTGCTGTTATCACATCTTGAGTTTTTTGTATCGTTACATCCCCAGACAACTGTGTATATTACTGCTCAGTCATTTTTGTAGTTTTTTACAGATTCCCACATGAGAATCTCTAAAAAACAAACTCTAAAACAGAGAAAACATTCTCACTTTTCTTCCACTTCCAGTGATTCTTCCATTTTTTTTCTCTCATTTTGGTTGTAAAGGTCACGACAGAGATCTGTAAAGGGAACAAGCTGTTTTAATGGACTCTCACCGCCTGTAACAGACTTTTTATGTGCTAACCTGTGCAGTATGAGGCCTTCTTCGACACTGGAGCTCTGGTAGCATGAAGCACAGGGGAAACTCGCTGGTGTGTGTGTGTGTCGTGTTGTGTGTGTGTGTGAGACGTACATGGCTGGCGTGTGCCGCTCCACACGCTGAACATGCCCCGAGGCCATCATTTCACCTGCGGCACTCTTAATGTGGAGTGCTCGCTCTGTGTGTGTGTGTGTGTGTGTGGACAATATATGCATTTATGCCCCTGTGTGTGTGTGCGTATGTGTGTGTGTGTTTGTTCTCTAAGCCTTCAGTAATAAGGTTGGCCATGGTGCATCAGAGATAAGGCATTAGGCTGTTGACCTCTGACCTCTGCCTCTGTTTAATACGGAAAACCGGTCACTAACACCCAGGAGAGGCCATGTTTAAGAGGCGCAAACTGCTTAATGAAATCAGTTGGTGTGTGTGTGCATGTGTGTGTGTGTGGTAATTGAGCCGGCATTATGAAGCAGCTGTATTTAAAGTGTTGTCTTGCATTCAGAATTAGCTTTAATAAATGAGGTGTTTGAGGATGATTAAATCAGGTTTTTTCACAATAGAAAAAAACATCAGCTGTCACTGTTTTGTTGTCACTCGACAGCAGTCGTGTCACTTTAACTCTGCGTTTGTTGTTTGTTGCTCCAGATCTGTGGCTCCATTATAAGACCCTTCTCAGACACAGATGATGTGACTTTTGTTGGTTTTAAATTAGTTTAAGTGGTTGTTTTTGGATTTCCAGGCAGAAAAAGATCGTTATTGATTCTGTACAAACTTTAGAGAGATGTAATATTTGGCACATATGACAGGAAACAAAGGAAGGGATGTGTAACATGCACAAAAAGGCAGTTTAACTGATTTTAAAAAAATTTAAAATGAAATAATTAAAAAAATAAATAAATAAAATTAAGTTTCACTTGCAGCTCAGCCCTGTAAGACCCCAAAATTTACCTGCAATTAGAGAATCACTGTGATCTGTGTGAAGAAGCAGGACTCAGTTCTGTTGACTCTGAGCTGCTGCAGAGGAAGAGCAGTGGTCTTAAATTTGGCATTATGCAAACATTTTAGCCATTTTCTGAAAAGTGATGAAGTTTGCGTAGCACGTGAAGAGTCCAATCTGCTACTTTGGTGCTTGTGCGGACTGACAGCTGTTTCACATATTATCCAAACTTCAAATCTAGGACGTGTTCTCCCAACTGTTCATTAAAAATCAAACAAAACAAAACAAACAAACAAAAACCTACGTAAAAGCTCCACCTCAACCAAACTACAACAGTAAAATCCTGCTTTTACATGAATGAGTAATAATAATCTAATGATATAATATGTAATAGTATGATAGTCACCTGGAGATTTCTTACTTAAAGCTATAATATATACATTTTCTGCATTAAAATGTGTTGTATATTTTGTTCAGTTGTGTACCAAATGCTCCCAACAATCCTCAAATGCAGAAAAATCCGTAATATATCCAAGGTAACAGTGACTTTGCTGCTAACTGCTAATTGCTATAACTTCCAGGAAAACACCAGGGAAGGAAGTCAGCGAACACAACGTAAATAAAACTTCATATTTTACCTTGTCCATGGACATGATTTCTGCCCGAGTCATGTCAGATAGATTTTCATCAGCTGTGGTGGTTGTTAAATGATGAAGACAACAACTCCCACGATCCCACTCTACTTTAGGACGTCATCCCACTACGTCTTTTGTTATTGTTCTGATGTGTGAGACCACAGTGGCAGAATTTAGACTGTTCATTAAAGTAACATTTTTAATTTTCTGTGTAACAGAGTATTTTTACAGTGTGGTATTAATACTTTTACTTGAGTAAATGATCTGAATACTTTGTCTACCTCTGCCTTAAAGGACCAGTGTTCAGGATTTAGTAACATCTAGCATGGAGCTTGCAGACTGCAAACACTTTATCTCAGTCAACCCTTAAAATGGTGCAGGTGAACTTAGGATGGCCATGAAAGGCCATATCTAGAGCCAATATTTGGTTTGTCTGTTCTGGGCTACTGTAGAAACATGGCGGTGCAACATGGTGGCCTTCATGGAGGAGGGCCTGCACCCTTTATTGATATAAATGACTAATTGTAAAGGTAACAACAACACAACAATTTTTATTTTCAGGTGATTATACAGCATGAAAACGCACTTATGAATGTTACATCCCATTTTGCCAATTAATCCGTGTAAATCTTACACACTGGACCTTAAGCTAAAGTGCTTGTTGGAATTTTTGCAACTTTCCAAAACTGACACATCAACAGGCAGTGATTTGTCAGGTGTCCAGTTTTGAGAAAGTAGGCATTATATTTTAATTCTCTCTCAGGCCCTCCTGTTTTTTTATTTTTCTCTAGCTGAGTGCAACACCATGAATGTCTTAAAGCTAGGGTAGGCAACATTTTTTTGGTATCATTGAGAAATAATTTCATAATAACCTTTCAGCATATTGTGAATCACATGGTCTGAGAGAGAACTAGATCTCTGCACCTCCTCTTGGCTCTGTTTTCAGCATTTAGGAAATCTGGCCTGTGACGGTAGACTTAAACCAATCGCAGGTCATTTCAGAGACCGGGTGTTCCTACTGGCTGTTCTACTAGTGCAGCTGCACGTGCAAGTTCCTTCAGTGAGACCCCAAATCGACGTCGGACCCTCCTGCAGGAAAAGTTGCTATAAAACTGAATTATCAGAAAGAGAGTCTTAAAAAGAGTCCAGCTTCACCTTCAGTTGCGTTCATAGCGTCTATCGCGGGGCTTTTGCCTCCGTTGTCCTGTCGCTGTTTGTACTTTCAGGTATCTGCTTTATTACACGCAGCTGATGTCTGTCGGTTCATGCTCATTTATGATTGCCTCGGTAAACTGTTGCACGCATGAAGTGTGTGCTACTCATCTGGTAGGAGGGGCTCAGGACAGAGAAAACAAAAAACCTAACTCACGTTCTGGGGATAAGACTCAACAATCAGCCATTTTTAGGCTTTCGACCTCCTGCAGCTTTAAGTTTTAAAAATCTTCAATCTTCTTGCACCCTTGTCCTCATTTGTACAATTCATTGCATCTCACCTCCTCTATAACTGGTTCCTTGCTGCCTTTAAGTGGCCAGTTTGGTCATTTAAAACAGGTATAAGCTAACATATTTTGCTAGACAACACTTCATAAGAGCTGGTTTATTTTAAGGATATTTTGACATTTTGATATTTTGATACTTTGTTTTAGATGTTTGCTGTTGTTTTCTGTGACATTTGTCTCCTAAAAAATCTTGCAGGATGAATAAAGTTCTATCCTCTCATATTTTATCTTAATTTATCTGATCTTGCCAATAAGGACTTCACTTCTGTGTTGTTTCATTTCTGTGTGTGTCTTGCAGAGTTGTGTGTGTGTGTGTGTGTGTGTGTGTATGTGTATGTGTGTATGTGTGTATGTGTGTATGTGTGTATGTGTGTATGTGTGTGTGTGTGTGTGTGTGAGAGAGAGTCAGGTAGTTAACCAGGTTTGTCCGGGACACTGAAGACATTCTCCTGCCTCTCCTCCACTCCATTAGGCTGTAAGTGGAGGCGGAAGTGTATCAGATGTGTGTGTGTGTGTGTTGTCTTGGTGTGTGTGTGTGTGTGTGTGTGTTTCTGGTGCGTGGGGTGTCACTTCAGCTGTATTGGGGTCAGGTTGGGAAATATAGAAGCTTCCAGGCACTCAGCACGTAATTGAAAATCTATTTCGCTCAAAGTGAGGAGAGGGAACGAAAGAGTGGAGAACAAATGAAAGAAGGAAGGCAGACGGAGGGGGAGGAGGAGGAGGAAGAACAGGTGACCAAAAGATAATAGTGAGGGGGGGGAGGAGAGAGTAAAGGGAGGAAGAAACAGCCAATGAAGGAGATATTATTTTAAAAGCTGGAGTGTGAGACAGTGGAGGAGGAGGTGGAGGTGAGGGAAGGACAAAGCGGCGGCGGAGGGTGAAGAGGCTTCGCTGGCGTCCTAAGTGGATAAAAAGCAGAAGAGACGTCTGAGAACAGTTCATTTTTCTGTCCGAGTGAAGACTTCCTCCCTGTTTTACCCACTGATCTGTCACTGTGTGTCTCTTTTTACCGTCACCTCGTCTCACTGACTCACAGGCTGTAGTCCTGACATAAATCAGTACACATACAGTCATAATAGCAGAATATATTTAAGGGGACAGTTCACCCCAACATCAAAAATGTATAATTTTTGCTCTGGCCTGCAATGCTATTTACCCATCTATACTATTTTGGTGTGAGCTGCAGAGTTTTGGAGATATCTGGATATCCAACCATAGAGATGTCTGCCAAAAAAAAAATTCAAAACCAGTGTCTCTTTCCAAAAATCATGACGCAGTAATTCAAGGTAATACACAGACCATGTTGTGAGTAGTTTAATGTAGGAAGCATTTTCTTTCTAATAGAAAGAAACAGGATCCTGCTTCTTTCCAGCAGCTTCCCATACACCTTTTTTTTTTTCTCTTAGGACGTTTCATGCTTTTAAAGGGATAGTTCACCCAAAAATGAAAACTCAGACATTTTCTACTCATCTTCATGCCGATTCCCAAACAATTTAAGTGCATGGTGTCCAGTGTCCAAACGGAACCCCACCCCACCCCCAAAAAAACATGAAATGCATACTTGAAACACATCATTTACACCGTGTTTTTAGCCTTAATCGTTGCTGTAGATCCTTAACTTGGAGCCACCTTCATGTGTGAGTGCACACCATCTGAACTGGGTGTGTGTGGTGTGATGGTGTGCGATCGGCATGTTTGGGCTTTAGGAGACCTGGATTGCACCAGACGAGCAGTATGGAGGCATTTTATGCTGTTTTTGTTTATTTTTTCATTTAAAAACCACCATTCACTTACATTGTTTGGGAGATTCTACAATGCTGGTGACTGAATTTTCATTTTTGGATGAACTAACCCTGTAACATGAGTCAGACCACACAACGACGATAACAATCAAATCACATACATACACACACGGTTAGTGGTAAAGTCAAGTTTAGGGATCAGGGTCGCATTGGGAAGGAAAAAAATGGTATTGCAACATCTGTAGTTACTATGGCGACAAAGATCACCGGAGTTTGTCATTCCCTGCACATCCAAACTCATAAAATGCTAAACTAAGGCTAAACAACATTACATGACATGCAAAAAGCTTAAAAGTGATGTGCTATTTATACGCCAGCCCATGATATCACGTTGACACCTGCTGTACCTCAAAACTTTTGTAATCTTTTAACACAAAAGACACTTGACGACAGCAAATGTTTTGTTTTTCTGATGCTCTTGAAGATTTGTTTACAATTTGGCAATGTTCATAAACAATTATGACACACAAATCTGATGTTTTGTCCAAATAAATAAATAATATGTGTAAAATAAATCTCTGATACTGTACATGGTATAGCCACAATATACTTTGTATTTTGACTGTGCTCTGCTAATGTTGTTTGCTGCAGCAGCGTCCTCCATCACCCTCACCTTTTTTTTTTTTTTAAGAGCTTTTGGACTTCCTGATTTAACTACAATTCTTTGTTCTCACAGAAGAATCCTTGTTTCTGCTCAGATTCTTCGAGAACACATTCTTTTCCACCAAATCTAACTGTATAACTGTTTTTTTTAAATTCCCGTTTAGCTCCTTTACTAACTGACCTGTTACTGAATGTGTCAACACGCAGACCTCCACTTAACATGTGTGTTACACTTCACTGTATTGACTTTGCACTCAGGTTTACAGTGCTGTTCACTAAAAACATTTGCAGCGTTTTACTGTTTAAATGACGAGCTGTTGACCATCTCAAGGGTCCTGTGTTTGTTTGGTAACGTGAGAGCTTTATGTTGTCACCACTGAAGCTTTTTGGTCCAAACGACTTTGAAGAAAAGCTTGTGCTTTTATGTGTAGCAGCTGTTAATTGATCACTAGTCTCACACTCACCAGAGTCGTGCTCTTGGATCAACGGCACATAGATTTGTTGTGAATATTTACAGAATAAGAAGATCAGATGATTATTTTAAATGAACGTGATGTCAGTCATGGGTTACATTTTTATTTCTGTGTGTCTAAAAACATGCACGTCCAACTTCTGTCCACTGGATAAAACAAACAAAAACAAAGCAAGTAAACAATGTTTTTCTGTTCTGGTTGATTTTTATATTTCTATACTTGTGATGACGCTCTTTGTCATAATTAATTACTGCACTCGTGACCCTCACCTCAGCTCGATCCTAATTAGTAAACATGACTACAAACTTTAAAAATGAGGACTTGTCAGAATATCTTCACTCTGAAGTTGGTCTCCAGGAAGATAAAAGTACGATAGCATACGCACTAAAGCTTTGGTGAATAATTTATTATCAGACCAGAGGTTTTTTTTTTTTTTTTTTTGGCATTTAAATTGGATTTTTAATTAATGAAACAGCAATAACAAGTAACAAGCTAACCACAGAAACACTGACACTATAGTGCAACACTTCACCTCATTAAATCCACAAAAATCTGTGAAAGTCAAAGGACAGGATCTGAAAAAAAAAATTAAAAAAAGAAAAAAAGTTTTGGAGATGAGAAAGAGATCAGATTCTATTGTCGACGGCTGTGAAGAGCAAAAAAAAAAAAAAAAAAAAAAAAAAATGGAGGTATGAGTCCCTGACAACAGAAACGCTGATGTCTTTCTGTATTCACAAAGTAAGAGGTTAGATATTTTGTGTCTGTATAATTTTGTGTCTTTGAGTTTGTAGCTGTTCAGGAGAGGCTGAGGACAAAAAAAAAGGGACAAAACTTGAGGCAGGAATGTGAATAGTGGCATGTCACTAGACGATGAAGATGGAGATGAAGACGCTTTAACTGATCTGACAAGCAGAATAAAGTTGTTGATGTGAACAACCAATGATGGAATATAACCAAGTACATTTACAGTTTTGAGATACTTTAATATATCCAATAACTTTATACACCTATTCCACTATATTCTATATGGAAATATTTCACCTCACTGCATAAATTTAAGAGCTTGTTAATTTGATTTTATATTCAAAACACATGATCAGATTATTAAATATGATGCATTGTTACAGATTAAAAGGTCCCACATCCTGTCACAGGTGTTTTCAGTTTCAGTGCTGCTGATTTCTTACTCCAGTAAGAGAGAGCCGCCTGAAGTCCCAAAAAATCTTTTATTATCTTGTTTCACGTGATAATAACTGTTTGATTTTATAGCTATTATCTTGTGTGCAGTGGTGGAAAGAGTCCTGAAAATGTGTAATCAAGAACAAGTACTGTTACGTTGCTAAAATATTACTCAATTACAAGTAGAAGTACTCGTGTTAGAAATATACTTAAGTAAAAGTTCAAGGTATTCGTCACAAGAACTAGTCAGAGTATAATTTTTCCTTAACTGATACTTAAAAATACTAACAATCAATTAATCATTAATAATTTAAGATACGAAAACACTTTTTTTTTTTGCTCATTTTCAACTTTTCTTTTTTTTTTTTTTTTTTTAAATTTTTTATCTTTTTTTTAAACTTAAATATGAGGAAAAGTATAGACTTGAAATTTGCTCATAAAAGAACAAGTACCCAGAAAATCTACTTAATTACAGTAATCTGAGTATTTGTAATTCATCACTTCCACCACTGCTTGTGTCCATGAGAAAAAAAATATTTTGTGACGTAAAAGGCTCCAAAATTCAGAACCCACACACTTTCTTATGATATTTTAAGTACATTTTAACGATAATACTTATGTACTTCACTCAAGTGGAAATTCAAATGCTGGACTTGTATTTTTTTCACACAGTAATATTGATACAGTATTCTGTTACCCCACAGGATCTGAGTACATCTTCCACCAATGTAGACAGTTTTTTTTTACTTCACTGGCTGTTGTGATCATTAAAAACACATGATGATGATGACGATGATGATGAAGTTTTTACATTAACTGCCAACATCCACAAAATGTTTTGGACATGTTACATCATTGTAGCTTGTATCCGTCTTAATCGATTTGATGGCTGTAGTAGAGGTCAGATTCAGTGAAGAGATTGGGAGGGACGGATGCTTCTGAAACGCACGTGACTGATGTATTGATTAAATTGTTATTTGATAATCATTGATAGGTGGGACACTGTGATGTGTTTGAAGTTTCTGGATTGTGAGCAGCTCTGCTGGATTAGACTGTCAATGTTCATAAAGCTCCGACTTACACTGATAGTGACTGCATCCTCAAATGTTACTGAAATTTTACATTATATCATTCAAAAAGTGACAAAAAACAACTAAGCTGTGTTTAATATCCATATAATTGTTGCCGTGTTTAATCAGCCATTAACTATTAATATGTAAATATGTATTTGAATGTTAAGTCATTCTCTAAACTGTGAACAAATGGTTCATTTATTCATTATTTTCAATTATAGAGCATATCAGGATTTTTTATAAACTCAAAATAATGATGCAAATATTTCGTGAAAATTGCTTCAATCTGCAGAAGACAAAAATAGCACAACAAAGAACTCAATTTAGCTCATCTGTCCACATGTGTCTGTGTCTCTGTGTGTGTGGGAGAGTGAGATAGTGTGTGTGTGTGTGTGTGTGTGTGTGTGTGTGTGTGTGTGTGTGTGTGTGTGTGTGTGTGCCCGAGGCCTCTTCATCTCATCAGTAGAAATCTATTCTGCTCAGACTCATCCAATAAGGTGGGTAATGATACTCCACTCTAATATTGGGACCGTCCAAATTGAACACATTTAAACTTTAATGCAAGTCAAGTCCTGGGGAGAATGTAATCTGCCCCACTTAGTGTGCGCGCGTGTGTGTGTGTTTCAGGGTTTGTGTGTGCGTGTGAACCCATGTGCGTCTGTCTCTGTGACATGTGAAGCACTTTGAGTTTTTTTTTTTTTTTTTCGCTGTTGCTCCACTAATGAATTTAAATATGTTGAATTAGTTTTAAGAAGAAGGTGAGAGGTGGGACGAGAACGTGTGTGAAGAGCTGCGGAGAGCCGGTTTAAGCAGTCGAAGCAACAGTGTTTCTATGTTTAGAAGCTCCAGCTGAGAGGAGCTCCATGATGAGAAAAACACACTGGACACCTCTGAACCTCTCCACCTTCGTCCTCTGCTGAGAGAAAGTTCACGCTCTCTTGACTTTCTGCTGTGAATGTATAGACATAAAAGTTTGGGAGCTTGTTTTCTCTTAACATTGTTATCTGTTTTTCTTCTCAGCTTGATCAATAATCAGCCTTACAATGACTATTTTACTCTCCTTACATTAAACACACAGTTGTATTTTCATATAAAATACAAAAAAGTAACCACCAAATGTAAATTAGTACCCACACTTTGTATTTTTAGTGCTAATTAGCTAACATTAGCATGCTAACTGGGAAACTAAGATGGTAAACATTATACAAAAACATTTATCATTATATAAAGTAAGCGTTATTTTATGACCAGTTATTTTGTAGTAAAAAATAGTTGTTTTTGTATTGTATGTATGTAATGTATTTTATAAACATTATTTATAAACAGCAGGCTTCACATTTTTAACCTAACATTTCTGGCTATGATGTCAACATTATCATTATCAAACTAAATGCAGACCTCTAACAGTCTACTTGGTCACTCCCCATTTGTCACAGTTATTTTTGTGCAAAATACAAAAAACTAATAGGCTATGTATGTGTATGTAGTATGTTTCATCATCAGAGAGTGTAAGTCCACAATATGTCCATGCTTGTTTGTGGACTATAGACGCCAATCTATAGTCAATAAATGGACTCCACAAAGTAGGATGAACAGAACTAATAGGTGTCCATGGTGTCCACAGCTGCCCGTGTACGCGTCCATTTAGGAGTATAATCCAGCCTTAAGTAAACAATGGACTATTTTGACTATTTGATTTCCTGAGTACTTTCTAACTACACATATATGTTTTTACCGGTGAATTATGGATCTTGTTGTAGAAATTAGGGTGTAAAAATCTGAATATAACAATTATGTGAATTACTTTTCTTCAGTTTTGGAGATTTTGTAGTATTGCTTAAAATGTTTACTTACTGTTTGGGATCTCTTTCATACAGAAGAGTATTTGGGTCAGACATAAGGAGGAAAAAAGCATTTCGAGACTAGAGTCAAAACGAATCTTCAGTGTTTTGACTTAATTTTGAAATGCCAAATAATATATTATATATATATATTTTTTTTGCCTGACCCTTATACTCCTCCATATATAAATTTGTGCTGTGATGTAAGTACATGAGAGGTGGTATGAATGACACAATAATAAAAACTTTATCATCCTCATCATCATGTGATGTCCAGCTTTTTTAAAATGACAAAGGAGCATTTACAGATATTTTAATGTACACCTAAGAGTCCATAATTCAATTTGAGGTTATCTGTGTGTGTGAGTCATAACTCTTGTGTGTGTGCTGAGGGAAAGTGTTGTGATTGATTATTTAGACATGTTAAGAGCCTCACCAACTCTGTGTGTAAACAGCTCAAACGTCCGTCCACAAACACGAGTGTGTCTCTGTGTGTGTGTGTGTGTGAGAACGTGTGAGGTGTTTTACCACTAATCCATGAAGAATCCTCTTCCTCCTCCATTTCCTCTTCCTCCCAGGATGTCAGGGTCACATCAAAGGAGAAGCAGCGACCTTTGACCCCCTGACCCCAGTTTAGCAGGTTTATGAGTGAGCAGGGCGAGAATCCATTAGCTACAGCAACATCATCAACGACGACGACGACGATGATGAAACCAGTTTAAAATAAGAAGAAAGCCACAATATTACACACTATTACACTGTAAAAAAATCATACAAGAATATAGTGGTATCAACTAATATATTCTCAGTAATGCAACATAAATATACAAGTTTTTATCTGTTTAAGTTAATTAAACTTAAAACTTTTAGTATTAACATTTCAGAGCACTTACAAGCATGAGTTCTTCCAACTTTAAGTCTTTGGACTTGAAATGATGAGTTGAATGAAAGTCCTGTACAGAGTTCAATCAACTTATTTAATTAAGTTTCTAAAGAAACATGATCAGACTATTAGCAGACTTCCCAGCATGCATTGTGCGAGAGTTAAAACTCTCCTGAAACTATACTTTTTAAAAACATAAACGATGAAAACTTGCTGTGTGTCTCTAATGCAATTTAAGATTAATTATGGTTGCTTGTTTTCACAAAAAATGAAAACACTGTGAGCCATGATGAAGGTTAGTATTGAATTCAGTCCTCACCCCTCACGTGTAAAATTCAAATTCATTTAAGCTCTTTGTCTGGAATGAAGAACTGACTTTGGACACTGACAAATTATAAAAGGAAATATTTTTGTAATTTGTCAGTGTGACTGAGGAGTTGTTGGTTCAATTTAATATCTTAAGTTTATTAGGGGCCGGGCAGCCTAAGCTGCCAGGACCCTATTGTAATCCTGCATGTTCTTCTTCTTTCTTCTTTCTTCTTTCTTTCTTTCTTTCTTTCTTTCTTCTTCCGAGGAAATCCTACTTCCCATGCACGAAAAATGACCAAACTTTGCACAAAGGTCCAGTCCCATGTCAGATTGCCTCAGCTGCAAAAACAGGCCAATAGTCCTGATGGTGGCGCTACAGCAAGCCTCTAAAGTTCAAAATTTTGAAAATTCATAATAAATCAACCATATGTGCTACAGATTTACAACTTTCACCAAAATGTAGCCCCAATACTGAAGAAACTTTTGTACATTTAAACCTATTGCAAATTATGAAGTCCATCACTCTGTTTTTTTCAAAAACTGTAAAACTTATTAAACCTATCTCCTCCCACAATTTTTGCTCAATTGGCACCAAACTTGCTACAGAGCATCTTCAGACTGTCCTACACAAACGATCCACACAGATTTTTGATTTATCAAAAATTGAGCCTACAGTGCATCAAAATGTTTGACTGTAAACGGTATTATAAACATATACTTGCAAATTCTTGCTAAATACATTTTCAATGTTCATGAAAAAAAATGACAAAATTTTGGAGTCATGGTAGATGATGTTTGGAAAATATCAGAATTTTATCTCAAAAACTGAATTTTTTACAGCATTTTGAATTTCACTCTCATGTGAACAATTGGAGTCAATGCAAAAATGGCATTTTTAAACATCAGTTTTTCACTTTTGGAGCCAATAAATCATTGTTAAAAACTAATGACCAACATCTCCATGCTGTCTAGATGCAATTTGTGTATTTTGGGATTTTTGTCTCAATAACTGAATTTTTGACAGCCATTTGAAATCTGCCTTTACATGCTAACAGCTGCTGTCTTGCACACAGGTGACTGACTTAGTCAATTTGTGAAGCTACAAGTGGTGTTTCCATTTGCCAATTAGCTCAGTGAGATAGAGGATGGTTCTTGGTGTTGAAGGTTGTGAGTTCAAGCCTCAGCTTGTACAACATTTCCATATGAGAAATCTACCCAAACTTTTCACAAAGGTCCAGTCCCATGCCAGATGTCCTCAACTGGAAACACAAGACAATAGTCCTGATGGTGGCGCTACAGCAAGCCTCTAAATTTCAAAACTTTGAAAATTCACAACAAATCAACCATATGTGCTACAGCTTTGGAACTTTCACTTTGAAATTTGCTTTTCCATGGCATGGATGGCTGCTGCCTGGCACCCTGATCCTTGGCTTAGTCAATTTGTGAAGCCACACATGAACTGTCACTTGCCAATTAGCTCAGTGAGATAAAAGACAGACTTCAGTGTCAGAAGTCGTGAGTTCGAGCCTCAGCTAAGGCAGGATGGACTTTCAAATGTGAAAGCCTTATGTTCAGGTATCATGCTATGTGGATTAGAGACTGCTAAGATTTAAATAATTATGATTCAGGGAGTTTTGGCAAGAGACAAATACTCTTTATCAACACGTTTCCCTGTTAT
This sequence comes from Lutjanus argentimaculatus, assembly GCA_034769285.1. Lineage (NCBI taxonomy): Eukaryota > Metazoa > Chordata > Actinopteri > Lutjaniformes > Lutjanidae > Lutjanus > Lutjanus argentimaculatus. Next base: position 4,925,229 of record JAWZSL010000027.1, read on the forward strand.
CCCTTGTCTCTTTTCCCTGTTTATTTGGCTTAGCTATCAGTCAATATGCAGAGTCTCTTGTGCCAGAAAATTGTGAGTTCAAGCCTCAACTGATGTAAAATGCACATTAGAATGCCACCTTTTTTTCATCTTCCTACACTCTGCTTGTTGCTCAGAATTGCCTAATTTTGCCTAAAATTGCCTGGCCCCGACCATTGCTGCGCAGCAGCTATAATTGAACATGTTTTCTCATCTACTGGAATAGAAAAGCTTATTTGTTTTGAATCACTACAAAATAACCTCAACTTGTCTTAACTTAAATATTTAAGGCTGCCCAGACCTTTTTTTCAAAAATAAATAAATAAATGAATTAAAAAAAATAGTATAGACTCATTATTTATTGTTATGGTGGCTGTGTCACGTCTATTTGAATAGAAATGTATGTAACTTCATAATAACTCCATACAACTAACAGTTATGAAACAGTTGCTAATGACTAATGAAGAGTTGTTAGTTCAACTTAATATCTTAAACTAACTGAACATGTTTTCTCAAGTACAACTGAATTAATATCAAGTTTAATTGATTAGAAAAGTTTATTTTTTGAATCATTACAAAATTACAGTAACTTGCTTTTCAGATTTAGCAAACTTAAGCTTTTAAGTCAGTCTGGATGCTAACTTTTCAAAGTGAAAACAGTATAGTTTATTTTTGCAGTGTAACTTCACAGTACTTCCATTTAAGGACAGGTAATAAACAGTTATGAAACAGTTGCATTATTACATGTTATTATTAATGTGATATAAGGATAGAAATGAACATGATTGAACCACATTTGACAGTGATTTGTTCCATCGTTACATACAGTATCTTTATTTTTTGTCATTATTGTTTCAATGACACAATTATTTTGTTCCTGAAAACCTGATGAGATTAGATTCCTTGTTTTCATAACTAATGAAAAATGATAGGGCAAACTGAAAGGCGCTTAAAATGCTGAGTGCCGCGTGTGCGAGTGCATTTGTGCTTGTAAATGGGGCTAACCTGCATTTAAAGCAGCCCTCGGCATTGCTCCCTGTTTTTGTCTTTCTCACAATGAGTAACTTATCTAAACCATCCCCTCTTCAACGCTCAACTTCAGCTGCCTATTTATCCATTTTGGGTTGCGCGCAGCCCGTCGTTAGTATTCTGGTACACACCTCAACAAAGCCATTATCATAAAAACACACACATTCACATGCAGATGGATGGCTCTTAGCCTCTTAGCTCCGCAGCTAATGGTGCTAGCCACTTAATTAAGGTCACTTATGGACAAACTCTGTTAGCATGGGCACTAATAAGTACTGCCCAGACAATGGGGCTGTGTGCGCGCGTGTGTGAGAGTGTGTATGGTAATGATATTGCTGTAAAGCCTGACCTGCAGTCTCCATTACCTCCAGCTTATTGAGTGGTTTGTTTTGCAGAGTGGCTCTTAGAGGTGGGTATCATTGAAATTTCACTAGATGGACAACTGGACACTTTAGAAAATGCATCACAATATATTTCAGGCTGAAGTGTGTGTGTGTGGCCCAGTTGAGGGGCACCGAGAGACAGAAAAAAAAAAGAGATAAAGTGTCTGCAGTTTTCTCACCAAAACCCATGTGGAAACTGAATATCCGGCACATTGTTAATTTATAGCCCTCTGCTTTCCTCCTCTTCTCCCTCAGTCCTTTGCTCATGTCCTCCCTTCCGGAGCCTCTCCTCAAGTTGCCTCATCTAAAAACAATTAGTTCCCCCAAGCAGGCCGACCGGCCAGTGAGGTTGGAGAGCGTGTGTACGTGTGGTGTTGTCCCGTTGGGGAGCATAACATTGCCCTCTAACATCACCACACAGGATGCTTCCGAAAGACTCGGCGACCTTTCACCTCCAGCGGTGAGGATGAGAGACGAGGGGAAGCAGAGGAGAGAGGAGAGAGAGGGGGGGAGGCAATAGAGAGACCCCGCTGCCCTGACATGGCAGCTTGGTGCAGGATGTAAGAAAAGCACTTTTAGGCTGAATTAGTAAAGTGGTTCGAGTGGCATCCAGCATGAACCGGTGTGAACTGAAATAAAGTGAATGTCGTGTGGATTAATTTTAAAGAAGTATTTTTTTCTGTTAAGACAAAAAATTTGAACAAACTGTAGAAAAGTATCAAATTTGTGTTGTGTTGACTATCATGTTCTATTTAATGTTGTCAATAATATAGATAAATATCGACACTGAACAAATGCTTTCAATACTAATTTTTCACAGTATCGATACTCCGGTTCCAGCTGCAGACTCTCAGTCTCGGTCTCTGATAGCGGGTTGACAAACACACCGCTGCAGTGCCCACATAGTCCCGCCTCCTCTCACTTACTCACAGTGCCGTCTTCCTCTCATCACTCGTCTCATTTGCCCCCCTTGAATATCAGTTGTCATTTATCTAGTGCATTTATCTAATAATAAAAATCTTATGCCTTCAACGTTGAGTCAGTTTTTCCCGGAGGTATCAAAGATGGTATCGAATATTAATATTTTTTTCAAGGTATTGTATCAAAATGAGAAATTCCAGTATCATGACAACACAAATTTAATCTTTATGTCCTGATGAAAACTCGGTTTGATGCGTTGGCGTATCCGTGATTGAATAAATGATTTTTAAATTTATTATCAAAGTGCCTGAGATCATTCCAGCTACTTCACACTTTTATCTTCAGTAAGTTGAGCAGCCAGTGTTTGTTTCATTTTGAATTGATTGTATTAATTCTGTTGTGTCCTGTCATCTCCAATAGTAACTTTTCCTGTTGTAACATAGCCTAATTTAAGGTAATGTACCTTGCTATGAAGGCTAATGTAGCATTTGGCAACGCAGAGCAACGCAACGCAGAACAGTGCAACTCAGAGCAATGCAATCAGAACAACGCAACACAGAGCAATGCAACTCAGAGCAATGCAACACAGAGCAATGCAACTCAGAGCAATGCAACTCAGAGCAAGGCAACGCAGAGCAACACAACGCAGAGCAACGCAACGCAGAGCAACGCAATGCAGAGCAACGCAATGCAGAGCAACACAACTCAGAGCAATGCACAGAGCACAGCAATGCTACGCTACACAATGCAACAAAGCAATGCAAACAACGCTATCCCACAAAGCAATGCAATGCCACAGTGCAACACAGTGCAACGCAACACAAAGCAAGTTTTAGAGTTTAAACTTTAAAGAAGAAAGGAGAATATTTTCACATTCTTACTTCAAACTTCTCACATTGTTTCATTTTAAATCACTGAGGCTAAAATAACTAAAACCATCCAATATTTCACAAGATTAGAGAAAAGACTGAAAAATAAATCCATACTTTTGTATCAGAATCTTGTTTTTTCTTTGTTCCTAAATCATTAATCGTCTCATGTTGGAACCACTGGAACAGGGTTCCTTAAAAAGTCTTAAATCAGAATAATATCATAACTTTAGGCGATAATATGCCTTAAATGTGATTTTGACAGGTCTTAGAAACTGATTAAATCAGCCCAGTCATGATTTATTGGAGCAGACCGAGCTGGTGTGTCGTGATGTCATGTGTGGGCTAATGTGGCCTCCTCTCATCAACAAAGACAGATACTTTTAGAAGTAAGTAAGTTAAAACTTAATACTCTGCTTTCTACCAGTATGGACATGAAACAGGTCCTTAAATCTATGTTTGATGTGCTCGGCAGCCTTTTACCGGGAGACGTTGACTTATTGCTCCCCGGGTGAAAACAATTGATTATGTCCTCACAGGGACACTAAAGAACAGCTGTTTCTTTCTTTCTTCATTCACTTCCACCAATCTGTCTTTCACCCTCCCCACGCCCGTCTTTCTTTCTGTGTTTTTTTACTGTATATACCTCTTTCTTCAACTTTCATGGAAGCCCACCCTCTTTGCTGTTCCTCTCACTTTCAGTTGTGTCTGCGTTTGTGTGCGCGTCCATCTGCTGCAGGAGGATTGTTCATGGTCTCACAATCAGGAACCCAAAGTTCAGGGGTCAGATAAATAGTTGTCTGGAGGGCCTCATCCCAGGAGAAAGACGAGGGAGATGAAGGAGGAGAACGATTGTTATTAGATGAGAAACTTGAAACTGGATTGAAATTAGCATCGTAGAGAGCACAAGCCCTCTTTACCTCTTTTTCCCTCATCGTCTTCACTCAAAAGCAGCCTGAGCTTTTAATTCAGAATCATATTTGTATGTGAGACTGACTGAGAATTCAAAGTCAGATATATGTGCAAAAATGTTGTTAAATTAAAAAATACAATGACTGACTTTCCCTAAAAGTGTAAATGTTTTTAACTGTGACCATTTGGCGGTCAAGTGTGCGTTGTGTGAGGATGGTTCACTGGCTGGAAGGGGGCGTGGCACTGGGATTGGCCTATTGCACAAAGGCGCATAACTTCTAAACGGATTCAAGATTTTGTGGAAAGGTTGGTCCTGAGCTGAAGCACGGCTGATTAACTGTTCGTGTTCTTTCATTAAAGACTTTTGACTCACCCCCCTAAACTTTACCCCATGTGAGTCAGCCCCACACTAAAAAGCTTTTGTTCAAGACATTTGTTTGCGTGACGTGTCTCCTCAGATTGAGGAGCCTGGAGCTTGAAACGTCACGCAAATAAATGTCTTGAACAGGAGCTTTCTGGTGTGCTGATCTTTCCCTCTCCGTTCAGGTGTTTTTGTGATCCAGCACTCAACCCGCTGGGCATGCAGATGTGCGTGTCGTTTTTCATTTTTCTCGTGAGTTAGCAGCACCCCGTAAAATTTAGCCACACCTCCTTTCAAAACCTATTAACTGTTTGTTTGAGGCGCTTGTGGGACTCATTTTTAGACTAAACAGAGTTCATTTTTCATTGGTGATGGTTTCTCTCACCCCTCCATAACTCATTTTCCATTGGTGTGACTGAGTCACACTCTTTATACTTAAACCATAGAGTTCAGGGAGTTGTGTGTGTGTGTGTGTGTGTGTGTGTGTGTATGTGTGTGTGTTGTGATGTGTACTCTTGGATCTGCGGTATTGTGATTTTGTCCTTGTTTTACATATAAGTTGCACAAAAGGGAAAGAAAAGGTATATTTTTATGTTATTGTGACCATAGGTGGTCAGACTGACCACACAAAATTGCAGCGTTACATTGTTACTTTTTGGTTTGAGATGCATCTTGGTTGCTTAGCAGCTATCACTGTCAAAGAAACTTTGAGGATTTGAGGCTAATTAAGTAGCTGAGAGTGGGGAAGACTTTTGGTTTTTTTTTTTTCTTTTTTCTTTTTTTTTTTTTTTTTTTTGAGCTCTCAAGTTTTGACCCAAAGTCACATTTCTGGCTACAAATAACAATGTTTCCAACTTTTTTTGGTTTATTTGTTTGCATAATAAAAAAAAAAAAAAAACACAAAAATAGCAAAAACCAGCAGAAGGGAACAACTGCAGCCGCAGACACCTGAACAAGAGGCAGTGCCTGATTTGGAGAAGATGTAAGCAGAACAAAACCCATCGACACCTGATGGAAATATTATTATATTATGATATTATATCATATTGTTACACATACATCACATATATTGTGAGATGGTTCTAGGAGGAAATTTGTTCTAAAGGTTAAAATAAAATGTTTAATAATATTATAAAATGTATTTAATTGTCTCTTGTTAGGACCAATTCTAGATTAATCTAAAATTCAAATTGGATCAATGACGGTTACATTACCCACACAAAAATAAAGCTGTGAATATATACAATCATTATGGTTACTATATATGATGGCATGCATATTGATAAACACATAATTATCTAACTTATCTCTTAAATGGGTATTTACTGTGAAGGATTATAGAGTTTTGCACTCAAACAGTCAAAATGACCACTCACAGCAGTTCTAATATGGAATTCTGGGGCTCGAAGTGTTAAAATTTCAGCTAAATGTAGTTTTTATTAGGACATTTCTGAGCTTAAAAAATGTTTGATAAATGAAAAATGCTGCCTTAAGAATGTATTTTGCTTTATGTTATTAGAATTAGTCTGAAACATGTAAGTATCATATCATTTACCTACTGGAAATTAGACTTTACAGAGCATCTGTAAACACATTTATTTCATATTACCAACAAGCTTCACTCATGGATGATTCATCCTGCTGATCGTCCTGCACTGCTTAAGATTTTGCATTAAAAACGCTCTGCTGCAGATGAAATAGGTGGCCTTCCCTCACACACACACACACACACTGAGGCGACAATCCCATTTCCAAAAGCCATGTGAAATAGATACGTCAACACAAAACGAGCAGGGAGACAGAGACAGAGAGAGAGAGAGGGAGAGAGGGAGATGGGGGTTGGTGGAAAAGGGGGAGATGGGTGGAAGGATAAAAGATGGATTAAGGTTGTGTTTAAGATTGGCAGCAGAGGTTTGTATATATGCTGCAAGTGTGTATTTAATGTGCATGTGTTTAGGGTGAACAGTAAGCTGGGAGATGTGCGACTTTATTTGTTACAGTGTTTTTTTCCTGCAGCAGCCTGCCATTCCCCATGTCTCAGAAGGAAAAAGCCTTCTTACCCAACATACTTATCTGTGTGTGTGTGTGTGTGTGTGTGCGCGTGTGTGTGTGTGTGTGTGCAAACCCCTTTACATGTGATAATGACAGCTGTAATGCCTGTCTGATATCTGCTCAGCTCTGGGACTTCAGTTGCATGTTTGTATCTGTTTGTGTGTGTATGTGACTGTGTGTGTGTGTGTGTGTGTGTTTGTGTACCTGAAACATGCACTTGGGATAGACATGCTTTAAATGCTCTTTGTGTGAACACAAGAACGTATCAGAGAGGGATAATCTTTAATGTGTGTGTCTGTGTGTGTGTGTGTGTGTGTGCAGGGGGAACACTGTGTGATGAATAGTCTATGACAGGTGTTGGGGATGAGATCTCCAATTATCACACTTTAATACCTTTTTTCCTGTTCACACATAAACACACACCTCAGTGCGGAGCGGGGCGGCGATACAGGAGGAAGCGAAAATGTAGTGAGAGAGAAAAGTCCAACAAAGACAGAAGATCAGGGAGTTTCTTTTATTTCTGTGTTTTGTTTTTTTTTCAGTGCTGAGCAATAAATGGGCTGTTGTAGATTCCAAAATAAAAGCTTCTCAGATAATATTCTTGTCAAACAAATAAAGGGATGGTACTTAAATACTTAAAGAGACAGTTCACCCCCAAATCAAAAATACAGATTTTCTCCTGATGCGTTACCAACTGTGTTTAGAGATGTCGGCTGCCTCTCAATATATAGAGAGATGGCAGGCTTGTGTGCTAAGTGATAAAAATCCACTTTGAAAAATTAAAAAGCGATGTCTCTTTCCAGACATCATGATGCAGCTACTCAAGATAATCCACAGACGTTGTTGCAAGCAGTCTCATGCTGGAGCTACTTTCTCTCTCCTCCACAGAAAGCGACACTGGCGTTGTATTTTTTTGTCGCTTTGAACACCAAAACCCAGCCAAAATCCCATCTAGTTCCATTACATTCAAGAGATGGCTGATATTTCCAAATTTTGGCACCTCACACCAAAACTACCAAGATGGATAAACAGCGCTACAGGTTGGAAAAAAAATAATGTTTTTGATTTTGGGGTGAACTGTCCCTTTAAAGAAAAAAAGACATCACAATGGTTTGCATGTCACACATATGTCTGAATTTCTGTTAAAATCTTATAAAAGAACACCTCAAAGAAAAAAATGAAACATTAAGAGTAACAATGTATATTAATGTGGGTAACCATAGTAACAGAGGTTTTGCTTGATGCAACTCAGTTAAGGAGGCGGAAACACTGGATTGTGGTGTTCTTCAACTCCTCCATGATTTTTTTTCTGTATTTCAGGACACCTTTGAGTGTGATTTTTACTCGCACGATTTCAGTCACAGTGGATGCTACCAGAGAGCCCAGTTCTGCTCGAGGTTTCTGCCTTTTAAAAGCAGGTTTTTCCTCACCACCGTCACCTTAGTGCTTGCTCGTGGTGGGAATTGTTGGGCCTCTGTATCTGTCTCTGCCACATGATGTCTGCAAGCTGCTGAGCCTCGATAGTTGCCTGCTCGTCTGGCAAAACATCGGTGTCATTCTCCGCCAGAATGTCTACCTCTCCGAGCAGCCCGAAGCTCTTTGAATTCGATCTTGTTTCACCAAAATCAGTGACATAGTTGGTGTTAAGAGTCTTACTGCTGGAAAGCATTATGCACTTGTTGTGACCTGGCCACCAGAGATACATAGTGCATAACAGGCGAACAGAGCGCAGAGTGGAAATAACAGAGGCACCTTTCAACCTATTACAAGTCAGTGTAGCATCAAAATGATTTGGAAACTGTTATTTTTAGGTAAAATAGTTTGACGATGTTCCTTTAAGAAAAATACTTTGTAGTATCGCTTTTGTACCCCAAAGAGAAGCGAGTTTCTGATCTCAAGTTTCATGTAAACATTTGCACAGATGAACACATGACCTGAGATTATAAACATGTGCATACAGACAGTTTCATCATCAACATTCAGTCTTCCTGTGTTTCTGTCCTCCTCCATCCTTCTCTCTCATGAAGCAAACGCCGGCCTCTCGTTCTCCCTCCTTTGATCGTTCTGTATCTGCCGCATCAGCGAGGTTCCAGGCAGCACAATGACATCATCTAACGGAGACAGAGCGGGATGACTGACACTATCCTCTGCCCGTCAATCATCATCATCACCGCCCTCTAGGAAAGCTGTGTTTATCTGCAGCTGTGACTGACTGAGGGACAGGTGTGTGTTCAACACATGCCATCACACACACACGTCTGATTTCCCTCTGTAGAAACAACCTTTTATTGTTGGCCCTAACATTAAGTCCATTTTAAAGAATTGCCATGAATTTAAACTCATAAAATTAAGACTTTTAATTGAACTTTCAAACACATTCAAACTACAGGAGAGATTGTGGGACTTTGTTCTTGGTAAAAAACCAAAAACAAGACATGCAATCCCCGAGGCACAATGGGTTTGGTGCTGGATCACAAAATATCAAAAAGTGCAAAACTTGCCTGCGGAAGAGTGAACAGCTCAAAACGTCCCACTAATAAATTTTCATATGGGGATCTTTTGGTGTGCGGATCATTGTGCCTTCCAGTGAAAATATTATCAGCTGATGAGAAAATGTTATATAGTCAATGTTGGGCAAGTTACTCTCAAAATATAATATATTACTTTAATTTGAAAATACTAAGGTGCTTGACAATGTTACTGCCTTTGTCTATTTGTTCAACATTACCCTGGTAGGCATCAAGTAGTAGCAGGTAATGATGGCCCACATTTCCCATCATGCCTGCGCTGAACTGAGTTTGGAGTTGTATTTTCCAAAAATGTAAACGTAACTTTTTGTTAGTGTTTGTAACATGTCTGTTCAGAACCTGCTGGTTATATTGGTAATTGTCATTTTTGAGCTGGTTTATAGTTTTAACCATTAGTCAGGTGGCTGTTACATTTCTTCGCACCAGTCGTGTTTTGCTGTATTTTCAAACACTTTTCGGCCCCAGCACCTCTGAAATGTAGGTGTAGGTGTCTTTGATAATACAACAATTTAAGACGTGTCCGCGGCTGCCCGGCTCCTGCAGCACATGCCAGGTCAAAAAGTAACCAAAAACCCAGGCAGCGTTCCTCTCGTGGGAGCAGAAGTCACCTGAGGGCCAGAACATGACTGCATAAGAAGGGAAGAGTGTATTTAGGAAACCAGCAGCAGCTCACCTGACTGCTGCTCTCATGAGCCAGCCGACCACACCTCTCTCTCTCCTGCAGCTGACTGTTAACCACACCCACCTCCACAATTACTTTGTTAAAGCTAAAAGTAATGTTACTCGTTACCCCCAACGCTGTTCATCAATATGTTATTTACTAAATTGATGGCATTAGCTTTATCAGATGGCCGGTGTGATCAGATCAAACACAGAGAGACTATGAGCACCTGCAGCCAAAATAAATACAGGTGTTTTTTTTTAGTGTTTTGCTCAAACATTTCAAATTTAAACTAACGAATCCTACGACCTGTAAACTAAATAAAGGAGTGAAACTTTGGACTTTTCTAACCATGAAACAGTCCTGACATAAAGTGATGTTTTTTTTCCCCCAGTTTCCACCACTTCTCTTTTAAGAGGTCGTGCCAAAAAAGTGCAAACTCTGTCAAACTATACACACAAGGCAGATTTGTGCGACAGTTTAACGCTTCTTAATGCGGTGGAAACTTGAGATCTTCATGAAATGTCTAACAATAAATTTCACATTAGATTAGATTTGTTTCTCTGAATTTTCTAACCCGTCTAACCCCGCGTTATCGTCCCATCTGAACAGCAGCTGTTTGTACAATTATACGGAGCAAATTTGTTTAATTTGTTCTTTATTACTGGATAGAAAATAATCTGAAATTCATTTTGTATGCCCGGTGATGAACAGTGACGCGCATTATGTTTGTGTGATGAGAACTTAAAGAGCAATTTCACACCCGATGAAAATCTTGTTTTTATGCATTATTTAATCATGTCAACACTTAAACATATTATTAAGGAAAAATGTATTTTATTAAAAGATGTTGTTATACTTGCAAATCAGAGATTGTATTACTAAGGGCCAATTCATGCAACATAAGAACCCAGTGTTGGACCTTTTGGGTCTGCCTTGTACAGCGCACAGGGCAGCTGTGTTCTACAAAGCCTCTAACGGCTCACAAAAAGATATTTGTAAAAATCTGAGGCTCATTTGGCAGAAGGATCTGAACTGTGAACTGAGTGGCGAGGAATGGTCAAAAATACTGGCAAATACTGGTAAATATATAAAGGAGGCCCAGGGGCAATTTATTCAATTTAAGTTATTACATAGGTTTTATTTTACTCCTTCTAAGCTCCACAGGATGGGATTTAATGTCAGGCAGAAACTGGGACATTTATACGTGCCATCTGGGAATGTAAACTTGTTTACTCATTTTGGGAAAAAATACTAGAACACATGGGTACGTGGTTAGGTACTACGGTACCTAAATCACCAAGACTATGCCTGATGGGGGATCAAACACAACTTCCAAGTGTCTCAAAATATGACTTTGCAGTCATAAATGTGGGGGTCGTCACGGCTGCTCGAGTGATCCTCAGATTTTGGAAGAGTTCATCTCCTCCAGACTTTAAAAAATAGATGGAATCTATGTTAGAAATAGTATCATCTGAACAAATGTTAGCTAGAATTAATAATGAAGGTCAGAACTTTAAGAGGTCATGGGATGTTTTTTTTTCTGGGACACTGTAATGATGTAACTGTACCACTGTGGTTGCTAAACAATTTTGTTTCTACACGTGTGTATTCACCATTGACCTATGGACATATTATTATGTATTAAGAATGCTGTCTGTTTATGCATACTCAAATAAATAAAACTTAAATTATATATAAGAAAAAAAATGTTGTTGCACGACCAGATTAAACATAAACAACGAAAAACAAACACTAATAGATTTAACAGCAGTTAACAAAACGCAGCAGTATTCTTGAAGGACATTAGTGTCAAAGTATGAGACTAATTAAAAATCTTTTTATCCAGCGTACAGTTGTATAAACAGTTGTTTACAGTTTTCATGGCAGCAGCTACTGTGAAGAGGTGACCTTTGTTTGTTTACATGATCTGATAAGATTTAAACATCTTCTTTGTTTATATACTTGTACAGGAGTTGATTAGAACTGACAGTTATTCTTCTGCTTTCACATTAAATTATATCGAATTAATTTGACAGCTGCTTTCATCCAAAGTGACAAAGTGAAGTTAAGTTTTATTAAATACATAAATTAGGAGTTTCAGTGTTCGCTAAAAGACACTCTGATATGTGTGGGAGCCACAGATTGAACTACATGTTACACTTCTCTGTACACTACTTTAAAATGAAATAAAAATCTTTTGGAACAAATCCTGGAGAAACTCTGTGAATAAATTATTAAGCCAAGCCAACACTTGTCTCCAGCTGACTCAGCGAATACAAATCATCACCATCAAACCAGAGATACGGGGTTGAAACTCCTTTGTCACTTCTAAAATTCAATATGGAGCTTAAATCCCAGATCAGATGTCAGTTTAAGAGTCTTCAATATTGTCTCCTGTGACTGTAATGTTATGTTCAGTTTTTTTTTTAAACTTTTGTCTTTTCTGTGATGTCGCAAATGAAGCTGCAGTGACGCAGGAACAATTTCAGACTTCACCTGACAATGAATCATCATCATCATCATCATCATGAAAATAAAAATAAAAAGCATCTGCTGAATAAGCCCGTTTATTGATTTATTTTTCCGAATCTCTAACACTTTTTGTAATGTACTTCTGTACTTAAAGTTTGTCCATTTTGTTTTTTGTCTTTTTTACTGGACAGCAACATTTAACATTAAAGTACACTGAAGTAAATTCAATTAATTTACATATAAAATCAATATAATTGATAATACCACAGTTGAATATGACTAAATACCCCAAAAAATGAGAGGGAAAACACTATTAATCATTAGAGCTGCAACAATAAGTCGATTTATTGATTAGTTGTGAACTATTACATTAATTACAAACTATTTTGATAATTTATTAATTTTAAAACATTTTTCACCGGTTTATGGACCAAACAACAAATCAATTAATAGAGATTATTATTGACAGATTAATTGATAATGAAAATAATCATTAGTTGCAGCCCTATTAATCACAAAGCTAAAATAATTAACTAAAAAACTTTATATAAACCGTAGAATTCTTGAATTAAAAACTAACTGAATGATAAATCACTGTTAACAATCAAACATGCTACCAAGCATTTTAGCCGGATTTCAATAAGAACTGATAACTTGTTGATAATTGATTAATTTTCCAATTTTCTTTCCATGTTTTGTCCTAAACAAGAGACAAACTCACTATTTGTGATGCTGTGAAACCTGAAACTGACTCATTTCTATCTGTGTAACTCAACAGATGCTGCTAATTGTTCTCTGTAATTATCATTTTAATTCAGTTTTTTAAACAACTCATCTTAACTTGTGCTGGTTCGCTCGTTTTTGTCACCATCTGTTCGAGCCGTGTGAACCCACAGTGTAACCGGAGAGGACTCATTCATCTCTCTCAACGCTGAATTTGGGAAATGAGAGCATGTTATTTACTATTAGCTGCTCCGTTGCTCAGATGTGACTTTTTTTTTTTTTTTTGCTCCAGCTTTGGTTTGATTGCAGGATTATTTTCTGCGAGCTGATTGGCTGCTCAAACAGGATATTTGTGCATATGCAGAAGTGATCAGGATAATAAATGCGGCAGATTCTTTGTGGGTGGTTGTTGGACAGGTAAGACGACATGCAAGTCTTATCTTTTTGATTATTATGGTCTGCTGACAATGAATGTGTTATTATGGAGAAATATTAATATTCTGCATATCTGAGACCAACCTGGCGGCCTGCGTCATCTGTTTTTATGAGTTTTTCCTCTAAAATCTTTTTTTTTTTTAAATACTGCAGCAGTTTATATCAGTGGTCATTCATGAAATGTCACTAATCTGAAGTATTTTGTGTTTTTCTCTAAATTTTTTGGAGCTTCTTTTCTCCAGACTCAATATGACCATCAAAATGGTTCAATCTCTGCTGACTGTCACTGAATGGGGCCTTTGAAACCATAAGATGGAATTTTCTGTGTGCGTTCGTTCCCGCTCATGAGTTCGCTGTGTTTGTACAGTTCTGTATGTTTTTACAGAAAGTGCGTGTGAGTGTCGCGTGTGGCCTGTGTGTTTCTGTGTGTGTGTGTGTGTGTGTGTGTGTGTGTGTGTTATGGTTGGACGACCGTCACAGGCTCATGAACTGGCTGTGATCCATGCTGGTGCGTACAGTATGTTTACACATGCTACAGTATGTGTGTGTGTGTGGTGTAAATGTGTGTGTGTGTATTCAACATGACCCATAATGTTGTTTTTTTTTTTTTTTTTTTCATCCAGAAAAACAGGGGAGGTGAACCAAGAGTTGAGCCCCAGTTTGGAGCTCCACCGTCGGGTCGGTCAGGCCTCCCGCAGGGCCGGTGGCTCCGGCTCTGACCTGCAGAACGTTCCAGGTCTGTGAAGATGCACCATCCGCTGAGGATAGGTTTGTGTGTGTGTGTGTGTGTGTGTGCATCCCACTGATTGGCCTGACTAGCTGTTTATTGATGGACTGGTTAATGATGTTCCCAGAACGGCACAGACGGATGAAGAAGAGGAGGAAGACGAGGAGGAGGGAGGTTCATGACAAAAAGAGAGAAAAAAAAAGAGCACAGACATGCATATGTCTTTAATTGTCTCTGACATTTTTTTTTGTTTGCATTTCTTTGGGCAGTAACACCAACAAACAAAGACTGTGTTTTTAACTGACCACACAGTTTTATAATTAAAAGCTCCCCCAATGATCACAGATCCAGACAACAGTGAAAGTGCATTTTCAAAACTTGCATTTTCTGTTCACTGAAGTGAGAAAACATAAATGTTCCCATTATAAATCTTTCTTTACTGTACAGGGAAATGTGTACAGGCCAATAAATAAACATTTTACATATAAGAACATCACATTTCTTAAAAGGATACTCCACCCCAGAATGATAATCCACTCAATATGTACTCACCCCTATGCCGATGTGAGGATGGGTGAAGATCTTCAGTTCACAAAACAATCCTGGAGTTTCAGCAGAAAACAGGGTTGCAGCCAAATCCAGTACAATGGCAGTGAATGGAGACCACGGATAAAATGTAAAAAAAGAACACAAAACAAACACAAAATGTCTCCATCCTGCTCGTGTGGTGTAATCCAAGCGTCCGTGAGCTGCGACATTCAAATTTAACCACAAAAGACGCCATTTACACCATGTTTTTAGCCGAAATGCCAACTGTAGCCTTCCAGGTAGCATTTAAACATGGTGTTGATGTATGGCGACACTTCGTATATCTCTTAATGGATGCACGTGTGAAAATATCGCGAGATCGACGCCATGTTTACAGAAATCTCACAGTCCGGTTTGTAGAACATCAAGCTTTGTTGCAGTAGCACCACAGTGTTGGTGATATTCTACAACCACAAACTATTGCTATTACTATTTAATCTGGATGCATTCTTTTTGACTGAAGTTGCAGCACCCCATTGAACACAACAAAGAGGTTAATGTCCTCAAACTGTTGTAATACATTAAACTCAAAGAGGTCGCTCAGCAGAGTGCAGATCAGTGGCAGGCAACCTGAAAATAACATTTGAATGTAACCCCTTCACCAGCAGTTTTAATAGGAACTGTAATTTAATTACAACAGATTATGATTACATTCATTTCATAATTACAATTAGTTAATAATTACATGTAACTACCGTAGTTCCTCCTCAACTTTGCTAAGCCTTGTTTTTAGCCTAGCAGTTGTTGATAACTTGTAGCCCTGAATGGTCAGTTAAGAGGAGTGAGGAGCCAGGAATTGGCATAGGTTTTATATATAGGTTTTAAAAAGGTTTATCAAGGTCTTTCAAAGTGAATTACCACAAGAGGTCCTAAATGCACACAAAAACATTTAGGCTGATGGGTCCAGTAGTATGTAAGTTTAGCTGCAGACAAGCTCCAGGTCACTCACACACACACACACACATGACTGATCGCTTGATGTTGGTTTATTGAAATTACAAAGGAAGAAATTATGTACCTAAAAATGTAAAGGGAGACTTTGCATATTAATACAGTGTTAACAAAATACAGCACATAAGCTTACAGTGCTGTCAAATGCCAAGGTGTGCGTGTCTTTTATCTGATGTTCAGTCATCTTTGTTTTTCAGCGCAGGTACAATTTGTCTGTTGATCGTGTCTCTTGTAATAGTGACTTGGTGAAGGGCTGCTGTGCACCTCGTCTTCCATTGTTTTGTTACAACAGTGCACGTTATTGTTCAATGAAAAACACCACCCATCACTATATGTTCACTTTACAGTTCGCATTAATATAAAAAGCCATTTTTCTCCACACATTCTTTTGACCTCTGACATTTTAGATGTTCAGTAGTTTCATGTCAACAGGGCAGCTTTTAACAAAGTTTTAACAAAGCAGCTCCACTTAACTGCAGCTCAGACTTTATCCTGCCAGCTGATACAAGCCACATAATGACTTGTTTATTTTCTGATACTTCTGGGAGTCAGAATACAGAGTTTCATGCACGTCCTTTTTTGTTGGTCCAGCTCAGGACTCCATTGATCCACTTTTTTTTTTTGCTTTTTAATACCTGATGCAGTGTTACAGAAAATGACCTTTAGTTTTAAAAGATGTTGTTGCATGAGCAGATTTGGCATAAACTGATAGGTTTGACAAAAAAAGTACAAAATTTACCAGCCCTTTGAGAAGTAGTTCATAACTGAACAGTAAAATCCAGCTGCTGACCCTCCAAACAGACTCAGTGGATCAAAAACAGTGTTATTCTTGTAGCACATTATTGTTATGAGCCTAATAAAAAATATTTTTTCATCCAGACAGACAGCTGTAAACGGTTGTTTACATTTTTTTTCTCCAGCAGCTAACATGAAGAGGTTACCTGTGTTTGTTTACATGCTTAGATAAGATTTAAATATTTACTTTGTTTTAGAAACTTATACAATAGGTGATTAGAACTGACAGTTATTCTTCCACTTTCTGTTTTTTTTTCAACATCACATTAAATTAAATCTAATTACTCTGACAGCTGCTTTTATCCAAAGTGTCAAAGTGATGTAATTTTTTCATGTATACATACATAAATTAGGAGTAGCTTTGGGTTCAGTGTTTGCTAAAGATATTAAATATATTTAATAAGATATTAAACTTGCACTGGATGATATGTTACAGATTTACCAACCGGCAAACGTCAGTCCCAAAACCAGCGTTTGTTGACATATTCATGGAGGTGTGCGCTGATTGGTTGAACATGTTTTTAGAAAATTATTTCATCAGACTTTATCTTTGGTTTTCAGTTACATCATTCGGTTCAAAAAGCCCTTTAAAACTTAAACATACATAATATATAAGTTCTGACACCAGGGGTTTCTTGCACCCACACAAAATAATTTTAAAAAGACATAGTTTGATGACATTGTGAATTAGTGTGGGATCATGGGAGTTGTTGTTTTCATTTTTAAATCTATGTGACACGACTCTGAGAGACATCATGTTTATAGACGAGGTAATATTTAAGTTTTATTCACGATACATTTAGTCACGTTTGTCGACTTCCTCCTTCACTCTCTGACGTATCTGACACATCCCAAGTTTTCCTGATAGTTTGCTGCAGGAAAAGCACCGTTACCTTGAATAAATGATGTAATTGTCTGCGTTTGAACATTGTTGGAAACATCTGGGATCATGTACGTACAGAACTCAACAAAATATAATAACATATATCTCACATTTTTAGACATTTTACTGCAGAAATGTTGGGCTGCATATTATAGCTTTAATGTAAAAGTATCAAAAGTAAAAGTACTCGTGCAGGAAAATTGCCTAGTCAGTGTTATTTTACTGAATTTCAATCATTTAATTGAATTAATTATAAGTGCTGTTAACACCTGGTTGAGGTGGAGCTAATTATTGCTACTTTATTTACTAGAGGATAGCTACAACAATGTATCATACTTTTAGATTATTATATGTTACATGTCAAAATCTGAAAATGTATTTACCTCTATATTAAAGTAGTAGAAAATTAAAAAGTTTAAATAAAATGTCTTTAATTGCACTTGACTAAATGTGCTCTGTTGCAGTTCACCATTGCTGAGTAGTTGTGCACATATTTAGAAAATGACTTCATTGTTATTAGACTTTCTCTGTAGTATGAAGGTTCATCATTCTGTCCGGTAAGCTCTGAGCGCGGCGGTAAAATTACCCATAAAACACCTCACCAAAAACTCACCACATGGCAGAGAGATTTTTTCTGTCACTCACCACCTGGAGGGAAGCCATTTGAAAAGATCTGCCACTTAAAAAAGCAGGAATTTAGGGGGATATTAGGGCCTAAACTACTTCATCATCCAGCTCTACCAAATGAAGCCATTAAAGGGACATTCCTGCTGTTTGTGTTCGTCTTCGTCTGTCTTGTAGTTTGGAGACTCTGCTGTCTTTGATTTCATGTTACCTCTTATTGTTTGAGTCCTCCTGGGTGTTATAATCCACAGTTCTGTGTGTGTTTACATGTTTGTCTGTCTACATGGGTTTGTATCAGGGGCTACGTGTGTGTGTTCATGTATGCACTCATTGTGTGTGTGTGTGTGTGTGTGTGCATGCTGTGTGTGTTGTTGGTGTACAGTCCCTCGGCGGCTGTTCCCCTGCTGTAGACGCCTGTTCTGGCGATAGCATTGTCTCCATGTCCAAAGACCTGCCGGCTGCCCTATTCCACCACGTCTTTATCATGCTAATACAGAGAAAGAAGGAACGAGGGAGGAGGGAGGAGGCGAGGAGAAGAGGAGGAGGAGGAGGAGGAGGGAGAGAGAGGGGGAGGCGGGAACGATAGCTCGACAAACACAGAAGAGAAGGAGTAATCTTTCCCCTCCTCTCTCCGTCCTCGTCTCTCTTCATTCTCGCCACCTCCTCCATTCTCTCTATCCCCCTCTCTCTGCTTCCCTTTCTTCTCGTCCCCGCACCCTCTTCATCTGCCGCTTTCTTATCTCCCCCCTTACTTCTTTGATAATCCCTCCGAACATTGTCTTCATAATTACACACAACAATGATTCCCATCCTTGCAAGAGAAATGTGCGCCGTGCATGGAGAATATTTCATAGATGAAGACCAGTGTGTGAATTAATAACTTGGGTCTCTCATATAAGGTTGTTTCTGTGTGTGTGTGTGTGCGCATGTGCGCGTGCGTGCGTGTGTGTGTGTGTGTGTGTTTGAAGGGGGAGCACATAGAGCCCAGTGTTGTTTTAACACGACTGTTACATTATGCATGCTGACAGCCCTGCCTGTCCCCATTAAAGGCCCATCTTGTTTCCCCATTATATCTGGTTTCTCTGTTAATAGAGCTCTTTGTGTGGCACTTCCCTTTATACTGGGGGTGTTACAACAGAAAGGTCAGCGCCGGTACAACCTGCCACACTGCCGCGACTCGCACAAGACCCCCAAATGACGACAACTGCACAGTCCTCTTATTACAGCACTGGTCCTGGGAGGAGGTGTGGTACATGCCACGCTCTCGTCTTTGTTTTGTGCATAAATTCTTTCTTTCGTTTCCTTATTTCTTTCTCATAAGGCATATATTATGGGGTTTATAAGATGTAACTAATGGCTTCTATATGATTAATAAATAAAGTATCACTGCTTTATAGATTACTAATAATAAAGACAAGGATTGTGAGTCAAGGTTTTTTAATAGCACCAAGTATATGTTGTATGTTGCTGTGAGTGCAACACAGTATGCACCCCTACGTTTTCTTCCTCCAGTGAGGAAATAAAATGTTCACAGTTTGCATTATCTATTTTTTAAGTGCATAAACATCGAGTAATCATTAAAGTTTGTTTTTTTTTGATGTGTTAGGAAGAAGTGTGATGCAGACTCGCAGCTGCAGCAGAGAGAAAGAGAAAGAGAGGGAGTGCTTATGTGGACTGACCGCTATATAATATTCTCATAAAATGTTCAGTTATAGTTGACTGATACATGTAAACTTGATGCCATTAGAACAGTGTTAAATGAGACACTATTGACCCCTCGCTAAGCCCCGCCCTCCTTAGTTACTGTTGCTAAGCCTGCCAAACCTTCCATTCTCACACCGCGTTTATGCAGCTTACAGTGATAACAGTGGCAGATGTAACATCGAAATTGGGGTAATTGTTGAAACACGAGGTCTCTGAATCCTTAGAGTCATAAACAAAAGCAGCTTCTCATTTCTAGCTGACGACGGTGGATTTTGTCGCTAAAATAATGACTCAAGCAGATTTTATAAGTGTAGCTGGCTGATGTGAGCTACTGCTAACTCCTTGACTCGGCCGAAAAATCTGTTTTAATGTTAACATCTGACATGTCTTAAAAGAAGAACCCTGTGAAAGTCTAAATGTAAAGTTACATGACAGCTGCGCACATGGTGTAACATTAATGATAAAAGACTGAGGCTAAAGCTAGCTAGGGAAGGCTCAGGGTGCTGCAGCCATTGTGGTGGTGAGAAATCCACTGTGCGGATGAATCTCTTCCTCCAGCATAACTTTCTTTGTCTAGATACCTCGTCAATTCATCAGGAACCTTTTCTTCAAAAGTTGTTTGTAAAGTCCTTTGGGCTGATAAATATGTGGATGGCGCAGCATAGAAAGCACCTAGACTGGGGATAGATTCTCTAATAGATTCATGAGTGTGAAGGCTTATCAGACTTCAAAACACGAGTTTATACGATTATGAGACAGGATTTTACAACTCTGAAAGTCTGGAAAATTACAGCCGCAATCATTTTACCCTTTGCTGGGAAGATTTAGAAGTAAACGGTAAAAATATGCTGTTCGCATTTAGAATAAATCTGCCAGGAATGAGTGCTTGAACTTAGTAGTTTGGTCAACACAGTCCCTCGCCAGATGATGTTGTGTTTCGTCAAAGTTTGAGGCAGATTCAGCTTCTTTTTGCCAGATCCCTCATAGTGGTCTTATTGAAATGAATGAGTGGGCTCCATCAGTATTGTTTTTTTTATTTTTATGAAATGCAACCCTCTCATTTATTCGATTGCGACGCAGTGGGAGCAGCCAGGATTTGGTTAAATATTGTCTAATCAACTTGTCCTACCTCATTCTTCAAGTCTGTCATGGTTTGGGGTTTTTGTAGGTTTTATTTTGTAGTCCTGGTCCTCCCTCATGTGTCTTGACTTTACTTCCTGTCTTTGTCCTTTATCCCACCCTTTTTGATCACTAGTTGTTTCACCTGTCTGATCAGCTCCACCTGTGGAGCTAATCTTTGTCTTCTTTGTCAGTTCCTCGTTGTCCTTTGTGTCGAGTATCCAAGCCCTGTCTGTGTTTTCCTTATAATTTTGGACTTTTACTGTATTTTGGATTTCGCCAGCTTTAGTTTTGTGTTTTGGACTACCGTCATCCATGCAAGCCTGTGCCTCAGTTACTTCTTGTTTGTAATTAAATCACTTTGAACTCTGTCCGCTTAGCTTCAGTCTGCCTTTTTTTTTTGAGTCCAGCCTTTGTTTTACCAGTTTAATCGACACACATAACAAAGTCAACATTGGCTTTTTCATAATTTATTTACCCATAACCACAATCTGTCCCTAACTTTACTCAAGAGCTTTGAGATGCCGAAACAAAACCTTAAACATTTTTAAGCCCCTCCTCTCAAAAACAGATTTTTCCTTTCGTTCATACAGTTGAATATTTTGACCTGTGTCATGAATGTGTCCATGTTATGGACACATTTATATTAAGTGTTATGTTGTGTTTATATTGTAAGATTTTCTGTTTTGTTTTGTATCTGTTTTTATTTATCTTTGTACTGCTGCCTGGCTTGGTCACAACTACCAACTACAACTTCCTGCTTAAATAGAAGTTAAATAAAATAATATTTTGTTGTATATGAACATTACAACAGGATTCTTTTGGAGACAGTTGGAGAGAGTTTTTTGTCCAATTACTTTGTGGAATAGAGCTGCAGAACATCCAAACCAAAACCCATTTATTAAGCTTTGCATGAGCAGACCTGATGGAGCACCCAGTTGGAAGAACCCTTTATCAATCATTCACTAATATTCCTCGCTGCTATTATCTATTGGCTTATTATAAAGTGAAAAACTTATAACCCTTTATTAATGACTTTCCTTCCAATAAAACATCGAGCCTGCTGTTATAAATGTTTCCTTCATCCGTCCGCCTTCATCTCATCAGTCAGAATCTGTTGAATTCCCAAATGAAATGAAGCCACATCCATGAATCTCTCCTTATTTTAGTACCCATAATTCTGTGGGTTTGAGGCATGTTTGGACACGTTTCCATCCAAATTCAGTCACAAATAAAAAAAAAAAAAAAAAAAATGCAGCCAGCGTGTGTGTGATTATATTTGCATCGAATCCATCAAGCGGTTTAACGTAGCTACTACTTAGAAAATCCTCCATCATCACAGACGCTGCGGAACGACTTCATTATAATAACTGCATGAAATAATATCCTCCTCTTTCCTCTGCCGTCTTTCCCCCTCGTTCCCTTTCCTCTCCGTGGTACCTTTTTGACCTCCCCCTCGCTCCTTCCTTCTCCCTCTGCCTCTCTCATGTGAGTCCGCTGTGTGCAGGCCTCTGCCAGTGATCCATGGACGGTAATGGCCATTCCTGCTGCTCCCACAGCACACACCATTACTACTGGAACACCCAGACGGAGGGCGACAGACGGAGGAAGGAACGAGGGGGAAAAAGACCAAGAGAAAGAAAGGAAGCAGAGGGAATATTTTGGTTTAAAATGAAGCATAATCGAGACATGAAACTGGAAGCTGAGCAGCATGTGTGTGGGGCGCGTAGATGTGTGGAGATGTGTGTGTGTGTGTGTGTGTGTGGAGTGTGTGTGGATCATTTCATGGTGAGGATTAAAGAGGTCCAGGTAAGATATCTTGTTTCCTGTGACCTGCTCATCGCGAGGTTTCCCACACTCATCACTTCACTCCATCACATCTCTCTCCCTGAGATATAAAACATATAGACATTGTTCCCTCTGACCCCCAACACACACACACACACACACACACCGTTACATCACACACTTCTCATTCCTTTATATGCTGCCGAGCTGTAAATCCAAATTATCTCCAAATACCTCATTTCAGTCTGTGTGTGTGTGTGAAACGGTATATTCCTGTCACACTGAAAACTTGAGAGATGTGTGTGTGTGTTTCCTGTAACTCACTGTGGGTTATGATAACAACCGTTTCTCCTGTCAACAGCCCATAATGTCAGATTTACAGGGTTGCCCCCGGTAACCAGCCGGGGCTGGCGTGGCTGAGTGATTCTACAGCATCTGTCAGAGCTAGAGAGGCCATCTATCACACACACACACACACACACACACACACACTGGCACTCATTCACACACACATATCTAATGTGTCTCTCACACAGATTTTCAGTATAACAGGGATACGATGTCAGCACGAATGATCCGACACCTCTCCTCTGTCAGAGACTGTCCTCTGCGGACAAATGTCGTCATTAGGTGTTTGTTCAAACAGATTAAAACACTGTTTATTTTCGTGTGTGTTTATGTTCGGTGCCAATGAAGGAAGCAGTTCTTGTAGTGCTGCAACAGGAAGGGGTTTCATGAACAAAGTAACTGATTTTGTGCAGAGATGACGTCACATCTCGGATTTTCTCTGTTATTTAAACATGTCTGGTGTTAGTTTACTCCAACTGAACTTGATTAGAGGAACGACCGCGCAAATCAAAGCTTTGTAGGCGGATCCTGTACGAGAGCTGGGAAAAAGGTCACAAAAATGGTGGCAAGTGTGAATGAGACAGACACTGTTTGTTTTAAGTTGACTTACAGAAATAAAAACTTTTAAATTGACATATTTCTTTGACCAACTTTTGCAAATGTTAAGACATTTTTCTTTAAATGCAAGTTTAATGTTCTCTTAATGTCTTATTTTTTAATATATTTCTATACCCCTGTGAGGCACTTTGTCTTATATCTGAATGGCTGAACGCTCACTCGCTGCACGCTCCACCCTTCATCCCACGAGGAGCGGAGCGTGCAGGAGGCAGGACACGATGAGGCTACAACTCATCAGTAAATATGACCGCTTTTGCCAGGGGTTCCCACACTTTTTCCCTCCGAGAGCCCAAACTGAAACGTGCTGGTGGGCCACGGGTCCAAAACCAAACACCTATTGTGTTGTAATGTATTGCTGGGATGCAAAATGATACAGGGATTTCAAATTCTCTTAAAGGGATAGTTCACCCAAAAATGAAAATTCAGTCATTATTTACTCATCCTCATGCTGATTGAGGGTTGGGTTTAGTTGCTGGAGTCGCTGCTGGAGTTTCACAGGAAATGGTGACCAGTTCTCAAAAGAACATAAAATGCCTCCATACTGTTTGTCTGGTGAAATCCAAGTCTCCTAAAGCCCCGACATGCTGTTTACTTTCATGCACACACCATCACACCGCACACACCCAGTTCAGACGGTGTGCACATGCATGTGGACGTGGCTCCAAGTTAAGGATCTGCAGCAAAAATTTAAGCAAAAAACATGGTGTAAATGACGTCTTTCAAGTCAACTTGGCATGCCGGGGCTTTAGGAGACCTGGATTACACCAGAGAACAGTATGGAGGCATTTTGTGTTTGTTTATGTTGGTTTTTTTTATCGGTTTCTGTCACCATTCACTTAAACTGTTAGGGAGGTTCTCTGAGTGTTACTCTGGTTGTAATGCTCAGATTAATATGGGGTTAATATGGGTTTATACAATGCATAGTTTTTGGATTGTATATGCAAACATAAACTAAAGAATGGAAAGTAAAATACAGGCTTGAAGAAAGAGCACAAAGCAGCACACCGTGCACCCTCAACATGTCATCAACACACCCATACGCTCGCTGTGAATTCTTCGGGCCAGTGACATGGACATTATACAGACTTTGTACTTGTCTATTTGATGTCCAGCTGATCTAGCTGACTCAGACATTTGCATTCTCATTTACAGCTCATCTGGGTGATGTCTAGATCGGTTCAGGGTTGCAGTGAGTGAGTGAAAAAGTGAGTAGTTACTGCAGCTTCTTCAGTACTTCTGATTGCCCTGAATATTTCTGTATTAATGTTGCATCTACGCTTGGAGCTCAGTCAGAGGTATTGTACTTTGCTGGTGAATACATGAGTGTTTGGTGAGTGGATGATGTTGCAGGACTGGTTTAAAAGGTTTCGGACCTGCTGTGAATCCGGTCTGTGTACAGCTGTGTTCTTGGTGATGGAGGAAACTACAAACTTCCAGTATTTGAGTATTTGATGCAACATTAGTGTAGTTCTGAGGACTTGTTGTTGCTCAGACTGTCGTCCCACTTTTTCCTGTTTCTTTCAAAAATAAGTCAAACTAACTAAACAGTGTAAGTTATGCCTTTCTTTTCCATTAATGTGATCAAAGCTGTGTTTTAACTTTTTTAAATGGGCCTCGCTGGCGGGCGTTTCCACTGATGTGAAACCTGGGGGACGTATCGGAGCATCTGATCGTGTAGCACATTCACGTTCTGACTGTTTGGATCTTATCGCGCCACACTATTCCAGATCTGATCTGGATAAACTATTTTAATTCTTATCATAATAGACTATTTCATGCACTGATGCCTTTTTACTCGCGTGCAGCTGTGATGAGGTATAATTGGTTTGTTATGCACATATTCTGCGGCTGCCTCACCGTGCAGTGAACAGAATTTTATTGTGTTTTCTCCTGTCGCCTTTTCTTCTCTTTTGTACTTTCACTATTGTTGAAGCAGAGGTGTTGGCCTACTTCCTTCTTTCTATATCTTTAAGCACACACAGATAGAAACACACACACACACACACATTGAAGGTTAATAGTTGCTGCAGTGGTGACGATCACTGGTGATTGTCCACTCAAGTGTAACTGCTGTCTCCTCTAATCTCAAACACACAGTCAACACATGCACACGAGTGACGTGATGAACCAGTCAGCTGGTTATTTCTCAGAGTTTAGTTAGTGTGTTATGATAGGACGTGTTTTTTACCTTCACTTCTTCAGCCTCCTGAGCTCGTCTCAGTGTCAGACTGGTTCTCAGGGATGTTTAGTCGTCCTGCTGAGCCTCACTGAGCGGTTCGGACTTGAGTTTTTCCCTGCAGTGCCAAAATGTTTCCACTTTTACTTCTCTGCCACTTTTCCAACCAACCAACTCATCTTCTTCCTCTTCCTCCTCACCTAATAACCACACACACCATGGACATTAACGCAAAGTCTTCACATCCAATTTGATGAATTACTCTAATGCACATTTTCCAGGTTTTTATTTTACACACATGATGTATTCTCTTTTCTTTATACCGGGTCCTAACTAGGGCCCGACTCATACGGGACTTTTGGGGCCGATGCTGATACTGATATTAGGGAGTAAAAAAACTTGAATATATCGACAGATATTCTTTACTTATATACCTGCATATAAATTCCAAAATGACATCAGGCGCTGAAACAGTGAATTTCATTGGTATTTGTTTAATAATTATAAAAAACTATAAAAACAAAACAAAAAATTGAATAATTAAATCAAGTAAACATAAAATATTTCTGTAAAAATATACAATACAATACAATAAAAACTAAATTCTGTAATAAAAATCATCACACATCATACATGCCAATACCAGTATAGGCTGATATAGGTGTGCTGATAATATTTTCTGATCAAAATATGGGCTCGGCTCTGCTATCAACATTTGCACATTCTTTAGCTCATTGGTTCCCAACCTGGGGTCCGGGCCCCTGTAGCGCCCTGAAACATATTATTTCAGTTATTTCATTTTTCTTGCTGATTTTATATCAGTGTGTCCTGTTAAAATCATTTCATTTAAATAAGTGTTTTGGTTAATTCATATTTTTATTATTACTATGGTTGAAAACGTCACTCACCTCTATACTTACCTCCTCCTGATCTCCTGTGAAAAGAAAGAGGAAAAAATGTTGTACTTACCCTTTAGAAAGAGAACGATGTTGCTTTAAGAGGGAGTGTCATGGAGACGTGTGCAGTATGCAGGCTGAGGGAAAATGTGCTTGTACTGAACTGAGGGATTTTGTCAATAAAAGCTGCAAAAAAGAAGACAGACATTTTTTTAATTTTTTTTATTTTGAGGGTGAAACACCCACCTGAGCAGCCCGCTGTAAATCACAAGGGGTCCACAAGACTTTGTCTGCTCCGAGGTCATTAAAATTAGATTTGCACATGTGAACTAAAATCACAATTTGTCCAAAGGTTTGTATACAAAATTATTTAAAAAGATACACGTCTTTGTCCTCATTTCAAAATACGTCTGTGACGTCTCAGGCTCTGTGACGATGAATCATTGTTGTTCTTTTGTTTCAGGATGAGTTTGTGTGTCAGCTGCTCTGTTGTTGGGTTGTTAAAAAAAAAATAATTAGTTTAGACATGAAAAGAGACATTTACCCAAAGGTAAAGGTTCTAAGAATGGAAGCAATTTAATTGATGTTTATTATGGAAAGTAAAGCTTTGAAATGAATCATTTATTCTCTCGGTGTGTGTGTTTGTGTGTGTGTTTGTGTGTGTGTGGGCTGCGGGAGTTCAGCTTTCCTTAGATACAAGCTGGTTGAGAACCACTGCTTCAGGCAATATTTTGCACATTCTTTCCTTTTCATTTTACTCACTGCAAAGCTCTTCATTTTAGAATAAACATATTTTACATATTTAGTTGTAGGTTTCTAATTTATATTTATGACACTTGACTTTTACAGAACTTTTTTTTTCTGACTTTCTTGCTGCTTACTGACTGTTTTGCACCACAACATGAAGGCAAAGTCCTTAAACCTACATGGCAACAAACCTGTTTCTGATTCAGAATCAGTGAGATATATGAAGTGGTTGAGATCCTAAGTTAGTCCTGCAGGGGTCTCGCCTCCTGAACGTGTTGAACAACCTCACGGTAAAGGGACAGTCCACCTCAAAATCAAAAATACATATTATTGGCCTGTAGCACTATTTATGGTATGTTTATCCACTTGCTGTGAGCAGTTTCATGTAGGACCTATTTTCTTTCTGCAGCAGTTTTGAATTTTAAAAATGTTTTTAGCTGCAAGCCATTTAGTCCCATTATATTTGAGGGAAAGCAGACATATACACCTGCAAAACTCTGCAACTTTTTGATTTGGGGGTGAACTGCCCCTTTAAATGAGCCTTGGTGGTACAGCAGAGCAGTACATTTGAGTCCTGAGCTCAACTTGAGTCACAAAAATTAAGATTTGAGGCTTGAATGCAATAAAAACCAGACTTAAGGTTTGAACTTCTATTTTCCAGACAGAGACAGCATCATACAGTGTCACAGACTTGTCTTGAGTTGGGACTTGATTTCTCCAAAACCCTCAAAAATAGCTCATGAAGCAGTGATCTTGTTAATCCAGTCTGAAGGAAACCTGAGGACGGCTTATTGTGTGGAACATTTGTCCAGTCAGATGTAGAAAAAGTCATGTTTTTTTTTGGTTTTTGTTTTGTTTTTGAAAGAAGGAAAGCAAATATCTGTCATCTAATGATCTGAGCGGATCTTGTTCTGGTTCACACTGACACTGCTCTACCAAAGAAATGTCTCATGTCTGACCACAGTAAGATAAGTGAAATGTTTGTGTGTTTTTTTTAAAATAAATTACAGAACAATATATTATATATGAAGCAAAAATACACATTCTTTTTAGGTACAAACTAAGACAATCTGACATGTGTGACACAACCACACAGATATTACATCTTGTGCAGACTCAAAACCACTTCTTAAGTACTTTACAGGTAAATAATTATTGTGGCCTAAACCACCAGTGGGGGAATTCACTATATAACCACATAAAATATATACAAACACACAATTTGGTCCAAAAAGCGTATTTTATACAAATCTGTTGATAAATGAATAAGAAATTACAGATGAAATATGACTGTAACCATCAGCTTCAGGAAAACACCTTTTGGCACTTCGGACTCACTCCCCCCTCTGCTCCACAGACATGGTACAACCAGGAAGTATAAACAGCCATGTGATCCTCTGCAGACTCTTTTACCTGAAGAGCAGCAGACAGGTGATGAGCAGAGGTCAAGGTAGGTCAATACACAGATACATGTTTTTAAGAAGCTGATAGCTGTTATTGTGCGTCATTAAACATTAGACAGTGTGTGAACCTGACTTCTAGTTCTGAACCAGATACTCATTCATGTTTCATACTTTGTGTTGGACTGACCGTCATGGCTGCCAAGTTCTGCTGCTGACAAACTGTTGCACTAGCATGAACACACACATGCTCACATTTTTCTGCATCATTAATGCCTTTTGTGACATTTAAACACACTCACAGCCCAACATAAACACCATACATGTGTGCTGACGTGTAGCTGGTGATGTAGACAGCAGTCCTCATACATGAACAACAAAATGAGTAATTTACTTTTGCTTTCAGATGAAATTTATTAAATGAGTCAAATGATAGCATTTTCATATTTGTCTGGTAACATTTAGAGTAAAATCCACAGTCCTCGTTCTGAGTCAAAACTTATTCCAGAGTTTATCTGAAGTTGACGTCCTCGCAGTCTGGGAACTTATTGGCAGAGTTGGGCAGTAATGGATTACTCAGTCATGAGTAATCTAAGGGATTACAATTTCCAAGACACTAATTATGTTACAGTTACTATTAGTGATGATCCCAGCAACTTATTTATTCTTTCTTACTAATAGTAAAAAAACAGTCAGATGAGTACAATTTATTAACTGATAATGTTAAATAGTGTCTGAAAAAATACTGTGTGTATTAAGAGCCATTTGAAGCCGTAATCACAGTCACTGTTAATCACAGTTTTAAATGCTCCTGAAAGTGTGTGGCCGTTAGCCGCCAGTCTGACACACAGTGTGGCTAACATTAGCAGTGCTAGCAGCAGCAGCAGCAGGGTTAATGTCCAGCAGGGTTAAGTTTATTCTAACACAGCCTTCATTCATCCTTTTCTGGATTAAAACACTGCCAAACCACGCTGGTTTTACAAACCGTCGTCTGTCTGACTTTGCTGATAACAACATCTGCGGTTGGGTGGGTCATCAGGACGTTTGCGCTGGGTGAGACGGGGGCTGCTATTCAACAGGGCCGCAGCCCCGACACGAGGCAGCAGCTGCATAACATCTTAGAGGCAACAGTTAACTGCAAAACAAAAGCTCAATGAGGTACAAAAGTAATATATCAATATAACGAGTAATGGAACTAATTACTATTGATACCAAGTAATAAAAAGAGTAATCCCATGACCTGACATGACCTACTGTGTAGAGGTGAGGGGGAAGACTTGCAAAACCAACACACATCTGATCTTCATCCTCCAAAAAAAAAGAACCATACGAATTGTAAATAAAACCACTAACGGAGAACCAACAAATCCACTATTTATCAAACTAAAAGCACTAAAATTTAAGGATTGGGTTGATTTTAAAGTTGTGCAAAAATGTTGCACAGAGCAACAAAGCAACAGTTACCTGCTCATGTCCAGGGTTTGTTCCAATTGAGAGAAAATAAACACAACTTGAGGAACCTGTATATTTAAAAAAAAACACCAGTGAGAACAAATGTAAACAAACTTCACTGTGTTGCAGGAAAGGATTTTTAGTCTGTGTGGAAAAACTGTAGTGATGAGCTAAAAACCTTTGCTTGTAGCTGTTTGAAGGTTTTGGTTTATCTGCTTCGATTATCTTGTTCTTGTTTTGTCCAAATGAGTTGATTTGTTTGAGACGACTGAATTAAGACATCACGGACACTGATGGCTGTAAATTGAATTGGTTATTAGTTTATGAAAAGTAAGAGGGGTTAGAACTTGAAAAGTTTTCAACTTCTTCCTCCCTTTTGAATATGAATTGAAACTGAGTTGCACAGTTGCTGCTTACATGTTGCTGATGATCTTGGTTGCTTTTGTTTGTTGCTATTTTATTTTTTGTTTTGTGCTGTTTTAATTGATTTAAAAAAGTAACTCATCACACTCCCTGAGTAACTTGCCCAGCACTGCTCATTGGTTATCGTTTGCTGACGATTTAGCCTCTTGGGGGCAACAGACGATGTTTCAGGGCTTCCAGTGTAGCCAGAGGACATCTGGACCAAGGCTTCCTCTTCTATGTGCTGGTTGTTGTTTACAGTCCGATTAGCAACTTGCGATGCAAGAATGGAGTTGCATATGAACGCAGATAATTTTTTACAAAGCTAATAAAAAGTTAAATTGTCAGAACATAGCCGAGGGGTTGTGAGATCGCATCTTGGCCAAAGTGTTCCACCTTTTTTTTTTTTTTTTGCTCTCCACACGGACTGTTTGCCTGAACGCAACCTTGTCAGAAAAACGAAAGCATTTGTGCATGTTGTTTTCTTCACTGGTGAGAACAGAGGAAGCACAAGTCTAAACTTCACTTTTATGAATTGTAAGCAAAGTCATAAAACGTGTTTCTTCGTGAATACACAGTCTTGACTCCAGATCCTGCTCAAAGCCGTAACTGAACCCTGAGTTTTAACAAGTTCAAACCTTTTGTTCAAGTATCGCCATTTACCAAAGTGAGGTTAGGCTGTAATGGAGGAACAATTATAACTCATAACAATGTATGTGCGGTGCAGTCACCACCTGGGTGTGTGGGATATGTCATAATGTGTTATGTTAGTCACTGCCCCTCTGACAGCTCATGTCAATAGGTGGGTGATACAGCTGTCATCATATTGTGGTGTGAATGAGCTTGGCTCGACTGTGTGAGTCTGTATATTTGCACTGTGTGTGTGTGTTAGTGTGTGTGTGTGTGTGTGTGTCTGCAGTCCCAGACGGAAGCCCAGAGGACAGATGGCGGGTTCAGACGCAGACTGACACACCGTAACCAAGCGATTACACACTCAATGACTCCCCCTGAAGAGGGAGAGGGGGACAGGGGGGAGAAGATGGGGAGAAAAAGAAGTGGGGAAGAGGGATAGAGGGAAGAGAAGGGGGAGAAAGAAGGAAAGAAAGAAAGGTAAAGAGGGTGGGAGCGGATCGATGCATTAGAAGTGTGAGCTATATCTGAGGAGGAAAAGAGGAAGAGGTGTCGAGTTTTTCATTTGCAAATCTGTAGATTTAAAAATGGGGGTGAAAAAGATGAGCAGGGAGGATGAAGCGAGTCAGATAGATGAATAAAACAAGTTGAAATGAAGGAGGAGGAAATAGGATGAGGGTGGGAGGAGGAGGAGGAGGGGTGAGGGGGGCCTGTACCAACAGTGAGGCAGAAGAAGAAGAGATGGTGAGAGTGAGTAATGGATGGATAGAAAGTCTTCAGGGACGCGGGATTACATGATAGCCAATTAGAGCAAAGGATGTTGGAAACTCCCCTGATGAAACTGATATGTGATTGGTTCAGGGTTTATTATGCTCACTGAGCTATCGTTGCCTCTTTAATACACTCAGATGCACACACACACACACACACATGCACACACACAGATTAGATTTGGTAATCTTAAACTGGAGAAGCTTTTCTGTTTGTGGATCTGACAACATGATTTATTCCAACAACGCGTCACAGCTCGTAAAAGGTCTGCAGATGTGACGAAAGACACCAGATTCTTAAGGTGGATTCTAACCTCTGCACACGAGAAATCGGTGTTTACAGCAGAGAGCCAGACCAAAAAAACACCCCCGACACACACACACACACACACACACACATACACACACAAACCACCACCACCCGAGTCTAGCCTGGCCCAGGTCAGGTCAAGCGGGATCATGGGAAACCATTCCTGTGGCCCTTCTCACCTTTTTCATCTCGGAGCGTCTCAAAAACATCCCAGACATCGTGCTCTCTGCTCTCCTCCTCTTCCTCTTCTCTCACTCTGTCTTCACACACACTTTCAAGTCTAACCTTTCGTCTTCTCTCAGCTCCGAAACAACAGGAGACACAGATGAAAATACCACAGTGGTGTTAATGTTAAAGGAAGAGAGCTTCATGTCACAAGCGTGTTTAGACTGTCTTGGTCTTTATTAAAAAAACAGTCAAGTAAAATATGTTTTCTTCTTGTTAAACAAGACAAAATGGTTTGTTGGTTCTCTTTGACTGAGAACATCAAAAGTTACCTAAAAACATTTAAGAGGAACTCAACTCTAAAACATCAGAAGAATCAGGCAGATCTCTATTTTGTATGTCAGCGGCATAATAGACCAAAGCAAAGTACAAAAAGCGGACATTTGCAGATCATTGTGCCCCAGTGTCTATCATGCTAGGTTCCTGTTAGCGTTAGCATTAGCAAGCCCAGTAAACATGAGATTTATTCCTCTGCAATAGCAGTAAACACAAGAGATTCTCAAAGCTTTGATGACTAAGTGCCAATTTAGGGAGCCAGCCTATGATTGAAGGTTAAACAAAGTAGGAAGCAGGGTAACAGGACTAGCCACTAGTACCACTAGTTGCTATGCAGCTAGTAGCTTTCTATAAGTTCACATTGCTAACCTGACGCGTTATTATTGGCACGACCCGCCGCTCTCTGCCTCTGATTAGCTTATCCTGGTCTTTTTACCCCAACCACACCCAATGTAACTGCCTAAATCTAACCAATCGACTTACAAAGGCAAGCCAATCACAGGCACAGTTGGGCGGGACTTTCCAAGAAAACTAGTGGGATCCGTAGTAATGCTAACCTGACAGACCTGGGGTGGTGCAGTTTGATGCAGTAGCAGAGCAGTGTATTAAATGTAGGCTCTTAAAAGTGAAAGTATTGAAACTGAATGATTAAAATATGATGCACACATTTCATGGCGCACTCGGGGTCTGTACAACGTGTTTCTGAGGGCCTCCTTTGGCCGGCCGTGGCACTTTGAGATCCCCTGCACAACATCAAGACAAAGATTAAATATATATTATATATATATTGTATAAAATGCCACATTACAGGTTTGTCAACCAGTTACTCATGTTCACAAGTGAAAATGACTGCATTTTGCTAATTTAAGCAAACTTTCAGCTGATGTTTTACGTTTTGCAGCTTTTCTGATGTCTTTTCTGCTGGTTGTTTGGAAGTGATTGTAGGCCTGCAGTTCATTAAATTTACATGTAAAGATTGGCATGAGCATGCAAGTTCTATTTATTATTTTCCTACCTATACATGTGATGAAGTTGTTCTGCTCATAGTCTGTATGCTACTTATTTTATTCCATAATGCCACAATGTTAGGACGTTTTTCCTACAGTAGAAATGGTGATTTGGTCGCTACCATGATGGTACCATACTGTGTTATTTCATCATTAGCGGGAGAAACCTGAACTTAACTTGATTATGGTTGAAAAGGCATCATACAATATATAATTCCTACGTGACTACATTTACATGTTTGGCTAGTTTGCTTCTTATATTTTAATATACAGGCAAAACAATGTAAGAACTTGCTTGATGATCAGATCCTGTCAGTTTTTTTAAACAAAGAAAAATCAACTTCTAAGATAAGTTGCCTAATTTTTTAAAGGAAAACTGACCAATCACATTTATTAGGACATTTAATGGTTACCACAGCTGCACAGTAATGGTAAAGCTGTGATTATACCTTCTACGTCTGTGAGTGCACTAGAGTCCATATGATGTAACTTTTATTATCAGAGGCTGCGCACGTAGGCTCAGCACAGACATTTTGTGTACTCCCAATTTGTTGTACTTGTGCAGACTTGTTTATGGACTTACCCACACGGCCACTGTGCCGATCCTGATACTGCACATGTGGAAAGTGTCCTCCGAGTAGAAAGTAGTATAAACAAAACTATACACATCCGTGATGTCTGCAGCTGTCTGTGTTTGCATCTGTTTGGGAGTATAATCCAGGCTTTAGTCTGATCTGTGATTTTTCTAGAACTGAGACAGCTAAAATAAGTCTAAAAACAGTAACTTTTCAACTGAATTTTGTTTGGTTTTAGCATAGACGTTTTAATATAAATGTTAAATCTCATTTATACTTATAGGACATGTTGCTGTACCATGTGACTGACCGGGTCGGGTATTTCCCTGGTACTTCTGTGTAAGTTTGGGCGGTGGGGGGCAGTAATGAGGTCACTTCATGTCACTGCAGAATCATTGTGAAACTTTAAATCCAGCCCTGTGTGGACTTTGGAAGCTGCTGGAGCAGATATTTACAGATTGAGGGATTATGAAGATAGCTCTTATTAAAACTGAGTCCACATCATTTGACTGTCATTCTATTTAATCATCACTAAATGGACTCATTAAATTCCTCCTCTAAAGTGTTTCCCTTCAAACTTCGTGGCTTTGATGCTCTGCACACACACGCACACACACACACACACATTCACATACACAGACACACTGCGCTGACCCAGTCTTTGAAGAGACTTTTATCAAATGTAATTTATCAACTTTCTAATGCGACCAGGACTTGTGATGCAGTTAATTCTCCAAGAAGGATTAGTTGTGTGTGTTCTCTGGGTGTACATGTGTGTGTGTGTGTGCTGTTGTGTTTCATGTGCTGTAGTGAAAAGGCCTGTGTTCCTTTGGTGTGTAACCGTATTTATGAAATATGTTTTTTCTGCCTAAACCTTTAATAAATTGAATGTTACACATCACAGAGCACAAGTCTTTGCTACAGTTGTTTTTTTTGGATGTCGTGTTTTGGAAAACTTAAATATGTCTTGAGTACATTTTTTTGTTGTTGTTGTTGATGATCAAATGAAAACAAACTCGTCTCAAAGTCGGTGATGGTTTGGACGAAGTTTTTCAAAGTTATTTGTTACAGTACATGAAAAACATCAGTGAGTTTTTCTGTGTATTGTGATGTGGCTCCAGGAACGTTAGTGTCTGTGCAGGCACTGCTTTGGTCTTAACTAAAATATCTCAACCACTATTACATGGATTGCCAGAAAACTGCTGTCTCTCTCAAGGACATGATACACTTGTTGCAGGAAAGACCAGAGCACGTGGACTAAAGTGACAAAATTTTTAATGAAGAGGCTAATGTTTCAACGCCTGCTGCGTCATATTTTACTTATTTTATTTCACTGTCAGCAGTTACAACCCATAACTTACTCACTATTTATATACAACTGTGCACTGTTGTCTGACAATACGGTTCCTGTGTAATTACCCAAAGGTGCAATAATGTAACTGTACGCAAATGACAATAATATGTAGCAACTCAACTGCAATATTCAATAATTCAATGAACTATAGAGCAGTATTATTTATTTACACTGTCATATATTGTAGTCTGATGCACATTAGTGTACATTTTGCATACTTGTGTGTGTCTATATTTGTATATCTGTTGTACTATTGTTATACTATTTTGTTATATATTTAAATAGAATGTACAGATATTGATTTAATAAAGTATCTCTGATTCTGATTACTGTATTATTTTTACTTTTTCCAGTAATGAGTAGTGTAAGGGTTTACAATTTCTGAAACGGTAATCATATTACAGTTACTTTTTCAAATAACTGAGTTACTGAGTTACTTTTCGAGCGACAATGACTTGTACGTGTTGTAGGTCACATCAGCTGTTTGCTAAAAGCTAAATGAAGGATGGAGGATGAAGCAGAGGGAGAGAGGCAAACTTTCTACAGGTGGAATATTTGTCATTATTTTGAGTTTGTTTGTCTCCTCCAGAGATAATATGCGGTGATGGAATTTAATTTGATACTCAGAGAGGTCGCCTTCGTTTCCACCACAACCGAAATCTGGACAGCTACAACAGAAGCTTTCTGGTTGTTAACAGTTCACTGGATCAGCAGTTCATCTTTGGAGTAATATACATTTTTTTTAAGGAATAATAAGTTAAAGGTAACTCAGAAAGTTATTGCACTTTCTGAGTAAGTTTCCCAACACTGGCTGTAATTCTGCCTGTATAACATGGAAGTCTGTGTGAAATAGGGTAGTCGGGGTTATGGGACGACGGCGCTGTTGTGTTACACGTCACGTGTCTTTTGGCAGTATTGTGGGATCTCTGTTTAAAAAGGACTTTGATGATCCCGTCATTTTTTTTCATTTGGTTGACATTTTCAGTTTTAAGTTAAATATTTTAACAGCTTTTTGGTAGATTTACATGAAACTTCAACACTGAATAATGATCCTGTAACTCTCCATTACAGCATCACTATCAGGTAAAAATGTCAATTTGTCAAATGCTTTGGTTAATTCCTACAAAACTAATGACATCCCTATCCCACTCCAATACTTTTGTTTTGAGACTCGAGTCACAAAATCAAAAACAGACTTGTGACTTTACTTGGACTGGAACCTTTTGACTTGGAAATACTTGATACCTTCCCCCAAGCCCAAAGATTGAAAAAAAAAAAAAAAAAGATAGCAAAGATAAATATGTTTGTGTACACAAACTATGAAGTGGTCAACACAAAACTGAACTGCAATATGGAAAACATGCAGGTTGACAATTACAAACGGAGATGCAACAACTCTCAACTTCATTCATCATGTGAAGTTGCACACAAAACAGTAAATCAAGGCTAATATTAACATAGTTAGCGAGCTAATATTTAGCTAACGTTAGCATAACAGTTAAGTAACTTTGTAGATCAACGAGGCTGGAAACTCACTGCTACATTATGACTTGTAAAGGACTTGAAACGCAGAGTTTAGCACTAGCCTGTCTTGACTTGAGTGCACAGACTTGAGACTTGCTTGTGACTTGCAAAACAATGACTTGGCCCCGCCTCCGCTAATAAGCAAGTGTTAACATGCTACGATGGTAAACGTTATATCTTCTTAACATCAGAATATTAGCGAATCATTGTGAGAATGTTAGCATGATGACATTAGCATTTAGCTCTAAGTGCAGACTCACAGAGTTGCTAACATGACTGCACACTCTTGCGGCAAAATTCCACAAGGCACGGCCGTGTCGCGTTATGGCTACGCCGTGGCAGCTGGAGCTGATGGTGGCCATTCTACACAATGCTTGTGATTCCACCAGCAGCTCCTTGGAGCGTCCTGGAAGTGGCTCTCCTCTCCACTCTGCTTCAAATACACGTTGCATCTATTTTTGATGGGGGCTGCCTCAATTAGCATAGAGCAGATCTAGCGGGCAAGAAGTTAGGCACAGAAAAAGTAGAGAGAATCTGGTCAATTTTCAAAATAAAAGAC
This sequence comes from Lutjanus argentimaculatus, assembly GCA_034769285.1. Taxonomy (NCBI): domain Eukaryota; kingdom Metazoa; phylum Chordata; class Actinopteri; order Lutjaniformes; family Lutjanidae; genus Lutjanus; species Lutjanus argentimaculatus. Next base: position 4,963,044 of record JAWZSL010000027.1, read on the forward strand.
CTTGTTCAGATTTGTGATCCTAAAGACAGACAGAAAATAAACTATTTAACTCTGTAGTGTACTTATCCATGGTAGAAGCATGAAGAGCAGGTAAACATAATCAGACAGGCAAAATCTCTGCTGCTTAAACGCTGCTGGTGCGGCTGGAGTTGGAGAAGATCAACGTGGTGCAGCATGTTTTCAGGGGCTTGTGTCAATTTAACTCATATGCATTGGGATATCAGTTTTGATCATATGACTGTTGATTGACATCAGATGCCATGGTTACCTAGTTGGATCAACCACTTAGTCTTTTTAATTCAGAAGTGCCTTAAGTGCTTTTTAAAATGCATAATGAATCGGTTATCAGTAAATAGTCAAAGAGTTTCTTTTAATAACAGAGGCCTCCTCTCACCTTCCTCAGCTCTTCTCAGATATTTCTACTTTACTCAAACCTGCTCTCCTCCCATCGTCCCCTGCTCTCCTCATCCTCACCCTGTTGTCTCTCCTTTCTATCGCAGCCGAAACGGGTCGTTGACGGTTAATAGATTTAGCCGCTATACTGGTGGAGAGACAATGAGAGAACCATCAATTTATCCGCCGTTTAACTGCTCCAATCTAACCTCCGTAAACTCAGCCGGTGAAACTCATTTCTGTGTTTCCTCGCCAATCTGAAAAGCTATCATCTCGCTAATCTTGGGCTTTCAATTCGCCGGGGGGACAGGGGGGGGAGTCAGACCAATCCCGGATCTCGGAGATGATCTGTTAGCCCGGCGTAAATGTTTATAACACGGGGCAATCTCCAGGGTTTATACGTTGATGCACATGCACACGCGCACGTCCAGTCGTACACACACACACTTCTTTTTTTTTTTTTTTTTCCTGTGTCTCTCCCTCCCGTCCTCTCCGGGGCATTTATAGGGATGTGAAAGCTGTTATTGGGCAGGTCAGTGGAGTGGAACTGTCAGATAATAGGCTAGTTACCGTGGCAGCACATGAATGAGGGATGGAACGGAGGAGGGAGACAGAGGGAATAGAAACGCTCAACTCACTCCTTAATCAGAAGGTAAACTGGAAATCTGGGGAGTTTAGACTCCCTGCTGAAACAGATAGAGAGGAGGAGGGAGGAGGAGGAGGAGGGAAAGGGGGGGGAAGAAGAGTAAGTGAGTGAAGGAGATAGAGGATGACAAAGGGAGGAGGAGGACAGAGGAAATGTGAATGGAACAGAGATAAAGATACAGAGAGGAAGAGAGGGAGCTTATTACCATTCCCAGGGAGCCAGGTGTTTATTTCTCGATTTGTAAACGCCGGCTTCATTACCCAGAGTTCAACAGGAGCGGGCTGAGCTGCGGCTGCATCAAGGTCAGACTAATCAGACGGCGAATAGGAGGAAAGACAGAAGAGGGAACACAAATTATGTAATGTATCCTCTCTGCTGCTCGTGCCCCTCCATCCTTGCCATTTCCTATCCGCCTCGGCCCTCCTCCCCCTCCCTCCGTCTCCCTCGCTCCGCGGCCCACAGGGAGCAGAACTCCTCGGAGCGTCTCCCACTCTCCTGATGGAGACTGACAAAGTCTGCTCTGTAGAATGACACTTGTTTGTATGTCTGTGGATCTTCAATTTGTTCAAAGCATGCAGGCCAATATTCTGCAGAACCTGCTCCGGTGCATACATACACTTGTTTTCATTGTCAGATATAAGGAAACAGTTTGTGCTTGTTGTGTTTATGTGTGAAGGTTGATTATAAGTTTAAATTTGAACACTTGAAGTGAGAAAGCACAGAAGTGGCATTACCTCATCAAACAGTTGGTGACAACTTCAGATAGAGAAACAAGTCAGCTCGTAAAGTAGTGAGAAATTTCAGCCACACAGTCTCAACCCTGAACTTTAAGAAACTTAACATATAAAGCAAGTAATTACAGAGCTACATGCGCAGAAAAAGGCAATTAGGGTAACGCTGAGTTGTTTTAGTGTCTAATAAAAATACGATTATTTATATTTTTGGTTTAATTTCATATAAAGTACAGCTTTATTAGCTCTAGTTTTTATGTGTTTTGATACAAAGTACAGCTCATTAGCTCTTATTTGGGTAAAGTTGTTTTGTTAATGTCTATAAAATAATATATTTCTATCTGATTTGATATAAAATATGGCTTGTTATGTCTTATTAGTAACGTTGTGTTTGTTTACTGTCTAATAAAGAACCCATTATTTCCAGTTTTTGTCTAATTTGATACAAAGTGCAGCTTGTTATGTCTTATTAGTGTACTGTAAAATAAAATGTGACCAAGACAACCATTTGCAGGAGCTGTCAAAACATTTGATTTGCACCAAAGATTGTGTCAGGAGTCCTCCAATAATAAACATATATACCAAAAACTTTGTGCAGAAGGAGGAGTTTGGGGTGGTGGAGTGAATCATTACAGTAATGGTGTCAGGAGAATTATAAAGGCCGTGCTGTACACTTACATGAATATGATCAGATGATACCAACAGTTGATAAATGAACCAGTGATGCATGAAGCATGAATGAAGCAGCTGATGACTTACAGTAAGTGCTCTATCAGAGTTAGTTTCTTGTAAACAGTGTGAGTCAAGTATTTGTTGTAATGGATTCTACTGTAGTTTTACAGCGTTTTAAAACGAAAACGATCTCTGTCCAGATGAGCTTTTTTTACTGCTTTAGCCGTTTAGAAATAATCTCTGTCAATATTAACACACCTGAAAATGCATCACATCGAGCCCAGCAAAGCCAAGAGTGTTGCCAAACTGTAGATCAGTTCACCACAGAACTACAGAATTTTCTAACTAAAACATCAGTAGATGCACTGCTCACTGACTGTCAAAGTCCAATATGAGATAATTGAGACACAAATTACTATGCAGATGAAAATTTATCACAAACGTGACATCCAGAGACATAAACTTTTAAAACAGCATTAAAACTAAAGCAATTAAAAAGGGCATGAAAACGGAAGTGATCAACAGTCGACCTCACAGTGTCTGAAGGGGTCGTGTGATATAGGGGTCCTTTGGGGAACGACACATCGTGACTGATAAGACCCAACCAGCAGGCAAACTGAAGACGAGCTTGAGGAAGCTCGGGATGAGCGGTTGTAAAGTGATGGATAAACTGTTACGTCTGTTACCTTATGCCTCTGGGATAAACACTTCCTCTGATAGATGAATCTTCACAATAAAAGTCCCCTGTTGTTTTGTAATTTTTATTATAACACTTTTATTATGAAGCAGCACAATCAGGAAATGTTTTCATTCGGGGGTTTCATCAGCAGTTACTTAACATGACTCACAAGCATGACGACAAGCTGAAAGCGAATATGAAAATAATGCAGATACCTGAAAGTACAAACAAAAAGCAACGCAGGGGAGAAGCTAAATTTCAAAGCACAGAGATTCAGTTAGAAGCTACAGAAGTACTGAGAACATAAAGAGACTTTTAGAAACGTCTTTCTCCCTGTTCTCCTGCACAACATGAGCTGAGTATCACAACACTCGCTTGTTTGAGGGGGAGAAAGGAGGGTCGTCATGGGTTGGCTGCAATCAGCAAGACGTCACTGCTGCCCACTTGGAGGTGGGCCGGGCTCACTTTGGCCCCACTCCAGAGAAGGTCCATCTCGGACGTGGCTTGGCTCTGCTCAGGGCAGTAAAAGTGTTATGAAAATGCAAATCAGCGCGGCACAGTTTAAATCGATGCGGCCAAAAGTGCCAACGGAAACACACTAATTTCAAACACCATTTTTTTTGGTTGAGGAAAATGCCCGTTTAAAGCAGACTGGGTGCAAACAGGGCGTGACCTCAGTGCCGTCACTTTTTGACCTTGTGCTCAAGCTGCATTGTTCTCACCAGCCTAAACAGGCCCAACTAGACACATAAACACTCCAGAGCTCAAATATACCACTCAAAACAAGCTCGGTGTGATTGCACCCTCAAGTATGAATTATGGTTTGGTATGTGTAGGTATCTGTATGCATGTGGGTGTGTATTAAGATAAGAAAAGCCTTTTTTCTCTCATGCACACATGACTGTACGTGGTATTGTAATAATCACTGATTCTTTTGATGTCCCGGACTTGAAAAAGGCTCTCGACAGGGCTGTTCTCCAAACTGCTAATCTCTCAAAGGTAGTGAAGAGGAGGAGAGGCAGGAGGAAGAAAGGAACGAGTAATGAGGAAGGGAAATGGAGAAAGAGAGGAGGAGGAGGAGGATGGAGAGCGGTGGTGGTGGACGTATGGGGGGAAGATCAGTGAGAAGGAGGCCACAGTCGCGGAGAGATGGAGGGAGAGAAGGGCAGAAATTGGAAAATGAATGAGAGGAAAAGCGATAAGAACTCTTGCTTTTGAACTTGAAGAGCTTAATTTGAAATGTCAGGGCTATACCCCCCCCTACACACACACCCACCCCCCCCACATCATCCTCCCACCTCCTCCCCCCACTTTTCCCTGCCGCACTCCCTCTCCTCAGGAGTCCCTGTTGTGCAGTAGTGTGGATTAAAATAATTAAACAGGCTCTGTTTTAATTAAGACAATAAAGCCAGGAGTCTCTAGGTAAGACCTGAGAGAGATTGAGGGAGGAAGAGGGAGCGAGTGGGTGAGGAAGGGAGGGAGATGATAAAGTGGTCTAACGAGAGAGGCGGGATGATAGGAGGTACAGAGGGAGATATATTATCTTCATTACTTATCTATCTTGTCTGTTTCTAGGCATGAGATTGCATTATCACTCTCTTCGTAAGTATGTTTGCATTGGTCCTCCTTCTGAAACGTGTGTGTGTATGAGGACGTGTATTACTTATGTTGTGGGGACATAAATCTGTTTACACACTCACATTGTGGGGACTCGCCTTCTTTATGGGGACAAAACACGAGTCCCCATTTTGTAAATCATTAAATTTTAGGTGAGAACTTGGGTTGGGGTTACAGTAAGGTTAGGTTTAACTTAAGGTTCAGGTAAGGTAGAGATTCCCAAAGTGCGGGCCACAGCCCCCTGGTGGTCTGTAAAGGTGCTGCAGGTGGGCCACAAGATGTCATCAAAAATAGTTTTTCATTTTCGATTATATAAATAAGTTTGAAATGACCGTAAAATATTTCTAATTAAATATTTTACATTTAAAAAAGGTAACCAGAACTTCTTACATTAATACTGGAACAAATCTATATTTCTTCAGCGGCAGGGAACCATTGTTGATGGAATACAGAGGTGAAGTCACAGCTCTTCCAGGGGACCACATGGGACCTTCCGTCATAAAAAAATATGAACTGTGGTCAATGGCAAAAATATTTCTTTTGATCCTGTTTGAATTTTTCCATGGATCACACACATGATTTTTGTCAATTTAAAAGATATTTTTCATGTCAAGAAAGTCACCGTTTGTCGTTTGCCGCTGGTTAAAACACTTCAGGCCAAATAACGTTACAAGGTACAGCAGTGTTGTTGTTGATGAAGCACGTTGTGTGAGATGAAAAATGTAGTTCACTGAGCGGTTTCACCAAAACTAAACTAAATTACAACAAATCTACCACAAACTGTGACTTTGTTGGCTGTAAAATTATGTTTTAAATTGACAAACCATGTATTTGTAATTTATTACACAATTCAAACGGAATCAAAAAATAATTTGTCCCTCACCACTGCTACCGTTTATATATTTGTTTTTTTTCAATTAGGTCCATGGCACACTGGAAGGGGAATGACTTTGTCTATATTGGTGGGACAAGAGTTAACATGGAAAGGCATGCCACTTTACAAAATGTTATGTATATGTGGATAGATGATCAATTTGCACTGCATTACAATACGGCCACGTTCACATAGAATTGTTCTGTTCGTGAAATTAGTAATATGTAGTAATACACAGTATTACTGTAGTAACATGCACAGTAGTAGTTTATTCATAGTAATATGAATAAACGTTCTAGGTCTCACAGTTTGTGATGTGAAAGGTTTGGGTGGCGGCAGAAGATTTTCAGATCTCAAAATGGGATGTGGCATTCTTAAGTTTGGGAATGGCTGAGGTAAGGGTTAAGGCCTTTACACACCAACACTGACACGTATACAAGCACAAAATTGGGTATATTTCAGAGCTGAATTTTCTATCCATCTGACTTTTCACATCCAGTGCAACACGATTTTGCAAAGAAATGAGTAAGCTTCTAAAAATGAATCAAGGAAAAAAACGACATACCTGCAGCCAATATAGAGAAAGAGGAGAAGTTGGTGAGTTTCACTGCTTAGTTCAGCAGCTGAAACTGTATCAGAGCTGCTTCATGACACATTTCACGATGGCACCAAGTTAGAAGAAGCAGTGGAGTGATTTCAGAGAACCGATTGATCTGGAGCAGCAGCTATTCATAGGTAGGATATATTATAAGATTCGTAAACAGTTCCAGCTGTGCGTGGTGCAATTTTGGTTTATTCACACTATGACAGGAAGGGGGTCGCCGTGTTACAGGTTTAAACAAAGATGTTTCTGTAGACTGCTGAAGCTTGATAAACACACCATAGTCATCCTGAAGCTCATTGTTTACTCCTCTCCACACGCTGTCTTTGAAAGCTTCGTATCTGTAATTTCTTCCCTCTTTTTATCTTATAAAACAGAGTTCTGTGAAACGTGCGGTCCACCATGTTGAATGTTTTGAACATGACGCTGTTGACAACATGTAGTTTGATTGGCCAGATGTGTTCATGTCAGAAGTAAACTTAAGAAAAATCAGCAAAATCGATAAATGTTGCAATGTCGCTCAGCGAAATTCTGTTGTTGATGTGAAAGTTTGTGGTGGTGGTTGGTGTGAAAAGACCTTTAGGATTAGGCAAGAAGTGATTATCAGTAGGGTTAGTGTATGTCTCTGGGAAATGAATGGAAGTCAATGTAATGTCCTCTGAAGTGATGGAAATAAGTGTGTGTGTGTGTGTGTAGGATAGGTGTCGAGGGCTGCTTGTTTAATGACTTAGGCCTGCATGTGAGCATGAATGTATAAATGCATTTATATTGCTTCTCCCTCTGTCTTTGAAGCATGCGTGTTTGTGTGTTCCTGTGTAGCGCATGTGTGTGCGCGCATGCATCTTTATTTCGTCTCCCTCTCAGCCCGCTAATGAAATATTTATTTATTTCTCGGAGCGAGGGCGCCGGGTGGCGAGAAACTCAAATGAAATGTCATATCTCATTGTGTCTCCCCGTGAGGAGGGGCGACGGAGGGAATAGAGGAACAGAATTGCTACTGAATTATATACGGAGGATTCAGAGGGGAGTGATTACAGGACGGAGAGGGAGGGGATATGAGGAGTAAGACGGAGGGAGAGACGGCGAGGACGAGGGGGAAGAAACAAGTCATTCATCTCCCATCACTTATTGTTGTGTGTGAGTCGTGTTGCTTCTCTGTCACATCATCAGCCTGCGGTATGAAGCTTCAGATGTTGAACTCTGACTGTTGTGACTCCTGTTTGCTGTAGTGCTCATGCATGCCACACACACACACACGCTGAAGTAAGCCACAACAGTGTTTTAACACAGCCCATCTAAACATACTGTACCAGAGGGACCAGCTACAGCTTATCTAGTAGTAGCTGTTATCATTGCACTGAGGGTGCACACACACACACACAACACACTGGGCCTTGCCACCAACCCGGAGGAGATTAGAACTTCTTAATCTTCTCTTGTGCCTACTTGTGTTGCACAAACATGCACAAACACACACTCAAACACACTGAGGTGTTTCCTAACAGGAGACTCTTCAGGGACCGCTACAACCTGCAACACGTGGACAGACGGAAGGTGTCAGGCTACTCTCTGCTCGCCTCGCTAGCTAGTATCACCAAAAAGGTGACCAGTGAAGAAGTGCATGTCGCAACTGGCCTTCAATATGTGTTAAACTCTCTATAGGATCGACAACTGGCTCGCGAGCAAAGCTTCCCCTCCAGCCCACAGAATGCCCACTGATGAACCAGTATTTTATATTTCTCCATCACTGTACATCAGACCTGTCTGAGTGGCAAACTGTGAGCCAGATCCGGCCCTGTGACGACCCCCGTCTGGCCCTTTAATCATTTATAGATATGAAAAATAGTAAATAATTATGACCTTTACTTGGATTACAGGTGCCTTGTTTTTTTCCTTTTTCGTTTATACATAGAGTGTGCATAGTTTCACACATTTAAACTTCTGGTCAGTATAGAAAATGTAAATGTCTGGTCCAGTGGCACTTTACTTTTTTCATATCCGGCCCTTCTAAACAAGTAATTGAATAGTCCTGCTGAGGTTACCGCAAATGGGGTTAAAATTCTTTGAAGTTTGTCAACCAACCTTTAGTGCTTCTTTGCTCTTTCACCTGTATTTAGTTTTGACAAAGCAAGGATCTGCTGAACCACTGTGATTCAAATGTAATATATACATATATGTATATATGTATATATATATTATATATATATATATATTTTTTTTTTTTTTTTTTTTTTTTTAACTACATTCTAGATTTAAGAATCCTTGAGTATAAATTACTGTTAAATTCTTAGACATGCGAACAGTGTGGTTAAGATTGGTCTGTCCAGCTCTTTAGTACAGACTGACATCTCCACAACTATTGGATGAATTGATCTCCAATTGGAATTTGTACAGAATAATAATGACTTTCGTGATCTCCTGACTTCTCCTCAGGACCTGCATGAGATTGACGTTTGTGGTTTTTAGTGAAATGTCTCAACAGCTATTGCATGGGTTGTAATGCAGATTATTTCAGACATTCATGTTCCTCTCAGGATGAATTCTAAAAACTTTGGCTCCCCCTGGACTTTTCATCGGGTCAAAAGCTTGTGTAATACTTTGTTTTATGACCAGATACTAGTAAAACTATTGGCATTCTCATCATCTTGAGCTGTGTTTTGTGCTTAGTGCCAATAAGCAAAAGGTGGTGTGCTAACATGCTAAACTAAGATGGTACTTGGTAAACATTACACCTGCTCAACACCCACATCTTACCACGGTTAAGACAGGATTGTTTGAGGGTCCGAAAGGGTCCATGTGACGTACATTTTTTCATCAGATGGAGTACACGTAGGCTCTGTGTAGACATCCAAGTTGTTGCGACCACTATGGCAACACATCTTCCAAGAATACTACTGTCTGTTTAGGAGTATAATCCAGGCTTTACTGTGAGTATGTTAACACTTCGATTTTAGCGTTCCACTAAGTGGACGCCTCACCAAGCCGTTAGGCCGCATGGCTGTAGAGTCTTAATCGTGTTGTATTACAGGTCTGTTATCACAGAATTTTCCCTTTAATTCTTTAATGTGTGCGTCTGTCAAACACCAACACCATCTTCCACCAACTCTGATCAGAATGTCTGCAGAAATATTAGATAATGCAACTAGTAAATAAACAACAAACATCATTTTTGATTCCTAGATGCATTGTAACATCTTTTAATAAAAAACAAATCAATAGTAGAATACTGTGGTTTAAAAGAAAACATTGTTATAATAGATTGAAAAGGCAATAATGAACAGTCAGCAGCGAACATGCTAGCTTATTAGCTTGCTAGTGGTAGTGCTAGCACAGTACCCGATCATGTGACCCTTGCCTCGCAGGTCTTTGCAGGGCCTCGAGAGTCTCTGTTCCCAGGAGAGTTTGTTAACATGACCGTATCCTCTCCCCGAGCCTTTCTCACGACCCAACATGTCTGCGCTGCAGGTGCAAAAACACACCGATAAACAAACAAACAAACTGTGAAAACAAACGCCGGCTAATGACGGGACAGCTGGGCTCCGCTCACCAGGGTTCTCTCCATTAGTGAAAAGCCTCTTTATGACTTTCCCTTAAGGAGTTAAAGTGTCAGGCAGCGAGAGTGAAAGAGAGTTAACACCTCGGCACTCAATACGGCACAAGTCTGAGTCAATTCTCCATCTGTTCTGCAGACGGACACTTAAACCTGCACTAAAAGGAGGAAAAACACACCAAGCAAAGTGTGCAGTTGTCACCTGTTTGCAGAATGTTAAGTGTGCATTTAGCAGAATCAAGTATAATTTAGCCTACTTATCTAACAAATTCTATTTTTGTTGTTTGCTTGATAGGTTTATTTTCTGATCATATTTTTAAGCCAAAAAGCAAAAAGAAAAATGCACAAAATTGTAAGTTATTTCCACAGAGCTCTGCAGTGAACGACTAACTGAAAACTGTAAATATTCAGACTCTCAGTTGCACAAGAGCATGACCAAAGAAACCATTTGCAGCAACACACTGAACCTTCAGCTCAGAAGCAGGAGAGAGAGGAGGGGTTGATTAGGACAAAGTTGTGTAAAACAGAACTGATGCGCCAGTGTTTTCTCTATTAATGGTTGAAAAACACTCCTCCACCCCTGCGGGACGTTAATATTTCAGTCTGGGATCGCCAATAAAATACTGGGGCTATATTTGGGGCTGAAAAGTCAGCCTGAAATGAATTTTGTGGGTAAGAATATTGCTGCACTGTACTCAGAGTCAGCCAGGGGCAAGAAATGAGACTGTCACACGTACGATATTCAATAACGAAATCCCATCATCTTCCACTGCAGGCCAGCCCTAAAACTATGCCAGTCAGCCGCTGACACTTCCTGAAGTTGAAGAAATTATTTGCAGGCAGGTGAAGTCTTTCAATTCTTATTTGGTGAGGTCAGACTGTACCATATTTATACTTTGCACAACATTTTTTATGAGTTTGTTGTACGCTGTTAAAGTAGCACTTTTAGTATTTGTGTTATAACAGAGTTACTGTTCATGACAAGATAGTTTCAGCGAGATTAAATGTCTTTTTCAAGGAACATGAGGCCAAACACCAGTTTAAAGAAGGCATAAAGATTGAAGACGTATTCCTGTTAATTTGAAGCAAGATTTAACCAGCTGTTTTAACCAGCAGGCGAAGCAGCAGGAGTACCAGAGTAGGAAGCTAAGCAATATACTGCTGTGGACAGAGTCAGCAGCAAAATGTATTTTAGCCACCCTAAAAAAAGGTCCACTGTAAAAACCTATATCAGTTTAAGTGTACGCTATATTTAGAATATTTTTTAACTGCTTTACTTTGGCGTCAGTTAGGCTTTTCCCCTGAGAAACTGCCATTATATAAGCTAAATATCGCTCTCTCTAAAGCCACCAGACTCTTTGGGAAGAGAGAAGAAGAAAAAGAAACAGATATATCAGATATATCCAGAGATATTGGTCACTACGCTCGGTCACTACGGTGGGACAGACAGTAAATGTAGTTTATTAGATCTAAGAGGACAGCTGATGAGTAATGATGGAGTAGTTCAGCAAAATATGTAGGAGCCCAAACATGCAATGCTCTGTAAGTGAGAGTGAGAATTTTAAATTGGATCCTATATGCAACACGGAGCCAGTGAAGAGACCTACAGTAGTATGGCTCTAAATCACGTAACATAATTTTACCTCACAGAACATGGAAGTTTCTGCAATACTCCTGCTGTAATTTTGTAGTCTGTTTGTGTTATTGTGTGACTTTGGTGTTTAAAAGGGATAGTTTGGATTCACCAAAGTCACACAATAACACAAACAAACTAACTGATCGATGCAGCAGTAGGCCAGCGGCTCCTTTGTCGTATGTAACGGTGGTGTCCTGCTGGAAAAGATTGTCTGACAGCAAGGTAAAGCAGTGACGATATTCTAAATGCAGCGTACATTTAAACTGATAATGAATTTTTTAGGTTTTGCTGCTGACTGTGTCCACCAGCAGTATGTCGTGTAGCTTCCTAAACCACCATACAAGCCCACTTCTATACTGAGACCATATACTAATCAAGCCAAGTCAAAGCATTTATTGTCACATGCAGAGTTAAAAGCAAGTTTCCCAGTACAATGAAATTCTTCCTTTGCCTTCCACTCTGAATGTAGCTGAACAACGAAGTGAAGAAAATATAAAGTATAAAACGTGACAATATAAAATATAGAAATGCAGGAGACATAAATAAAGATATCAGGAGAGATAAGAGAAAGAACATAAATAAGTAACCAATGAACACTATGTACAAAAACAATATACAGCATCAAAAATACACACGTTAAATACAATGTCCAGTATTTTCGATTTAAAATTGAGATTGTGACACCCCTAATTAGCGGTAGTGACTAGTTTCTCCACAGCATCATCTGATGCACGAGTATCTTGTTGCTAGAACAACTTTATTCATCTTTTCAGGCCTCTCGGGTGAATTCTACATCTGCTGCCAGGCGAGTATTTTGCAGTTAGAGGAGGAACAACAATCCCCATTCAGAAATACTTTTGCTGAAGCACGTGAGATTGAAATGTTCGGTCCTGCTGTTCGGTAAAACACCGTGTGGCGTGTTGTTTTCTGTTTGTTGACATATGCCGGCGCCTGTGCTTATCTCATGAATAAAGTGAGGTTTAGAATAAAGCCGCACGCGAGAGGGCTGGCCTCAGTCTGGTGTGTATGGAAAAGGCTGCAGAGCAAGTAATAGCAGCAGGCATGTGGGAGTGTTTAATGGAGAGTGGAGTAATTTGCGCTTTTTAATGATGATTAGAGGAGGAAATTGGCTCAGATTTACAGTGTCACTCAGCACTGAGACAGAGGAGGGAGAAAATAGAATAAAGGCCTCTAAATTGTCTGATACTGTGTGTGTGTGTGTGGTGTGTGCGTGTGTGCGTGTGCACAGGTGTGAGACAGAGAGAGAGACCCGTAACGTACGCCTGACCCCCCTCACAACACCCATCCACCCACACACCTCCACACCTCCACTTCCAGAGGAAATGTATCACTTAAACCAACTGCAGCTCAGCTCACAGAACCTAATGAATCTGGACTCAATTTTACGCCTAGCTGCCCTTCCAACTGACACACACATACACACCCTCTCTCACTCCACACACACACACACACACACTTAAATACTGAGGCAGTCTTACCTATAGGCGGGTGGTAGTCTTTGTAACGTAAAGAGGAAATTGGAAAAGTGTGATTATGGCACTGATTGGCAGAAGAGTCTTTTCCCAGACTTTTCTGTCTTCTCATCAACACTTTATTCTCCTTTTGACCTCTCCATTATCCAGCGAAAACCCGCCGACATGAAACCGCTTCTCTCCGTGCACCTTCATCTCTTTCTTCTGCTCGTCTTCGTCCAATATTTTTTCACCGCTGATCGCGCCATTTGCCAAATTAATAGAGGGAAGACAGAGTGCGGCGGAGGAAGAAAAGGAAGTTGCTGAAGTTGGTTTAAATATTTAGAAAATGCAGATCAAGATCCAGCCTGGCCTCAAATGGCATATAAATAACATACCAGCATCCTAACTTATTTTGTTTTTTTATCATCGTGCAGTTTTTGTTTTTTTCCTGTTTCATGCCTGTTTCTACTGACTAATACTGTGCAGACTGTGTGTCATTTTACATGCAAACAGAAAAGTGTCAGGTGACGGATTACAAAGTGATAAAGTCTGAATCTGGAGGAGGTGAGGTGGATTTATGGGTCAAACAAACACAGGACGTTCACTCAAGAGTCCACTGTTTGTGTCACGTGGAAGTAAAGTTAATTAATGTAACATATTTACCTTGTAAAGTACGTAATTTGATCTTTTCCTAAGCCTAACTAGGTAGTTTTGGTGCCTAAACCAAACCCAACTGCAACTGTTTCACAACGTTTGTTATTGTTACCATTACGATGAAGGTCACCTGACTTGATCCACAGGTCTAACACTGCTAAAGTGCTGCATCTGTAACAGCGTAAAGACACGTGAAAAGCTTAAAATGTGAAACGTCGTTAAAAGTGGCGTGCTGTTTATGCACCATCCCACGAGACCACGTGGTAAGATCTTGTCCATTGTAGCGTTTTGCTTACAAAGGGGGTAATTTTGGACATTTTGTTACAACTTGTTTCATCTGACTTTGCCTTCTTGATACTGAAGGTGTTTGTGGGGACCATATTTATTTTTCTCCTAAAGAATATATCATATCTGGGCGATCTGATGTCATTTTAAGTCATCTCTAAGACTGTGCTAGCCAGCTTTTAGCTTTTGGCACAAGAATAGCAGTCAGTGTTGTTCTTACAAAAAAAATTGTCAGGTTAAATATTTTAAGGCAGGGGTGCCCGGGTAGCTCAGTTGGTAGACAGCACGTGGTCCACGTGTGGAGGCTGTGAGTCCCCTGCAGCAGCCGTGGGTTCGAATACTGCCTGCGTCCCTTTGCTGCGTGTCATTCGCCCACTCTCTCTCCCCATTTCCTGTCATATCTCCAGCTGTCCTATCTGTTAAAGGCATTAAAAAAAACTTAAGGCAGTGTAAAAAGATTTTACAATAAAATATAAGACCTTCCATCACCAAGTCCAAGACTTTTCTGTACTTTTCTGACACCTCTGAAAACTTTTTCTTACCGTTATAACATGAAAACTTAACAAAGACGACCTGTTTAATTAGCTCAACCTACGTAACGTGTTGTCCTTTTTGCTGACAAGCCAACAGGCCAGCTTTTTAAGCTCTTTGGCTAGCTTTGTAATAGCTTGTTCTAGCTACTGTTTGACTTGCTCCCACCTTGAGTTGACAATTTTCTTATGTTTCCACTGTCTTCTTGCCGTTTAATGCTGCATAATAAGTCACCTCTTAAAGAAGACTGGGATAAAATGCTGCACATTAAGAGGTGATTTAGAACAATTATTAAAGTGTTAATATATGTTGCATTAATGTCAGTTGGAGAAATATGCTGGTTTAATTATTTGTTCAATTTGAGTTGCAACAGCCTCAATGCTTGTGGTTATTGTGTCATTTTTGGATCACTTTTTTCAGATGTGGGACCAAGTCATTGTTATGCAGATCACATAGTTTCTGTACACAAACCAAATAGCTCAGTAATGTAACTTTAGTTCTTTATGGATCTTGTTCTCAAGATGTCAGATTGGTTCAAACAAAGTAGATCAGGAGGATCAAGCGTTGACTCTGTGAGAATAAATAACGTTAATGTTGGTTGATTCACAAAGTGATTTTAGATAATATACCTTTTAATCTTTGGGCTTTGGGAGGTATCAAGTATTTTCAAAAGGCTCAAGTCCAAGTGGAGTTGTAAATCTTGCAAGTCTTTTTTTATTTTGTCAAGTTGAGTCTAAAGTCATCAAATTTGTGACCTGAGTCTGAGTCGAGTCAAGTCATGTGACTCGAATCCAGGGGTGGAAGTAACTGATTACAAATACTTAAATTATTGTAATTAAGCAGGTTTTTTTTGGATATTTATGAGTAGATTTTCAAGTCTGTGCTTGACTCATACTTAAGTGTGCATTACAAGATGTAATCTACTTAGTTACTTTTAAAATCAAAGTTGAGTACTGAGTACAATTTGAATTAATATTCAAAACTTTCGTGTGCAGTTTAGTGGCCAGTCAGGTGATCTGATTGCAAACGGGCCAATGAAAACCAGGACATACGACTGAAAAACAAAACAAAACGCAGAGGCAACACACACTTAGAGTAAGGATGTTCGTGATCAATCATTAATCGATTAATTGCCGTTAAGAATTTAACCAATTAAAGATGTTTTCATGGATATTTATATTATATTTTGACATTGTTTTGTCTGGCAGAGCCATTTGTTGACTAAGGAAAATTAAACTCAGACTTGAAATGAGGAAAAATTATAACAAATGCTTTTTATCTTAGAAATTATTAATCGATTGTCAATTGTTAGCATGTTCAACTATGCAACCCAAGTTTGGAGAGTTGACTTTGACATCAACAGTTAAAAGTAACTAATACTCTGAGTAGTTTTTGAGATGAATACTTTGTACCTTTACTTAAGTATATTTCTAACATCAGTACTTTTGCTTGTAATTGAGTAATATTTTAATGTAACAGTACTTGTACTTCAGTTCTCTTTCCACCACTGCTTGAATCTACAACTCATAGTCTGCCCTACGAAGCTCTACTGAGCTTTGTTGTTACAACAAGGTAAACATCTATAAATGACTATAACATCCTGTTTTCATTGCTAAAACAAATCTGTGAATCTGTGTAACAAAGTAAAATCTGTAACCGGCTGGTCCAGATTATTTTTTTGGTAACTGCAGTTTACTGGTTCTTTCTCCAACACGATGTTCATCGGATCAGCAACAACCCTTTTTGAAACACGTGGGCGATTTCGAGGTCTCCAAAAAGCATTTTTAATTTTTTAAAATCTAGGTGTCACCTTTTTAAACGCTAACTGTGAATAATTCAGAACAAAACTCTTCAGTTTGGTGAAAACAAGCCGGGTTGGCACTAAACTGGTTTCCCACCTCCGTCGAGGCCTCTGTGAGTTTAGAGTGAAAAGCTCTTCAAAAAAAAATGACATTTAGTGAAAAATCACTCAAACTATTTTGATCATACGTGACAACTCCTCTGAGAGGAGAGCAACCCTTAAAATGCAGGTCTGTTATGGTTCACGCAAACCAGCCAAACCAGTCTCTCAAACACACACAAAGAGAGAGACACACAATCAGGTCACATACATTCTGTAATTCTGAAGATGAGTTGTGCAGCTTTTTTTTTTTTTTTTCGGTGAAGAGCCGTAGCATGCATTTCTCTATTAAGATATGTAAATTCATAATCTCTCAAAAGCCCATTTTTACATCCATTTCTCTCTGTCATTCAAACAGTCTTCATTCTCTCCTTCTGTCGAGCTTTTTCCCGTCTTTCTCTGCCTCTGCCTCGTGGTTTGTATGTCTGTCTTTCTGCTCCGTCACCCTCTCCCCTCTGCCGCCGCCATCCAAACACTGAACGCCGGTGACGGAGACTTGTCTCGTCCCTAAAGGCCAATTGTCAGGCATAATTACCATCAGAGAATTAGAGGTTGAAACAGCAGATTAGATTAGAGCGTGTTTCATTTTTTCCACCCTCCTCTTCTTTTTGGCATTGTTCCTCTGCACTCTTTATTTTTCTCATTATTATAGAATTAAAGAAGAAAGACAGAAAATTAAAGAATGTAGAAAAACAATGTGGAAAAAGGAGACCAGAACACTAATACTTTGCATTAGGGCTGCAACTAATGGTTACTTTTATCATCAATTAATTTATCTATTTTTTTTACTATCAATGGTTTTTAGTGTAAAAATATCATAAAATAGTGAAAAAAGCCTCTTAACACTTCTCAAAAGCTCATGGTGACGTCTTTAAATGTCTTTTTTGTGCGACTAAAGGCTGGTTTATAGTTGTAGGCTCTACATAGAGCCTACGCCGTAACATGCATTTATACTTGTACTTGTGCGCTGGTGTGTCTGCGTCACTCTGCATCTACACCAGCAAAACTCTGGCTGACGGCGAGGTTTCTTTGCAACTCTGTTAAGTTTCTTTGTGTGCTTCAAATAACGGTGACTGAAACTGAGCGGATCCTGCTGGAGTTGGTGCCAATAAATGTTGAACATTAGTTACTTTTACCGAAATTACTGCGAAGAAGAAAAGAAAGAAAACATCTTGAGGATTTTGTGCACGACCACTGCAAAACTCACTGAACCACAGATTTTTTTCTGCGGTCGAGTCTGTTTCACCTTGTTACGTCTTTTACATTATTTTTGTATTGTTACGTCCTTTTGTAACAAGACAAAAATGACGTGACCTTTTGTCTTGTTACAATTTTTGTCATTTTCATCTCGTTATGTTCTGTTACGTTATTTTCGCCTTGTTATGTCAATTTCATCTCACTACATCTTGTTACATTTTGTTACATCATATTTTTCTTGTTACACCCTTTACATTGTATTTGTCTTGTTACTTCTTTTAGTCTATTTTCTTATGACATTTTTGTCTTTTGATGTCTTTTACATCATTTCCTTCTTGTTACATTGTTTTTGTCTTGTTAGGGGCCGGGCAGCCTAAGCTGCCAGGACCCTATTGTAATCCTGCATGTTCTTCTTTCTTTCTTTCTTTCTTTCTTTCTTTCTTTCTTTCTTTCTTTCTTCTTCTTCTTCCTGAGGAAATCCTACTTCCCATGCACGAAATATGACCAAACTTTGCACAAAGGTCCAGTCCCATGTCAGATTGCCTCAGCTGCAAAAACAGGCCAATAGTCCTGATGGTGGCGCTACAGCAAGCCTCTAAAGTTCAAAATTTTGAAAATTCATAACAAATCAACCATATGTGCTACAGCTTTGGAACTTTCACTTTGAAATGTGCTTTTCCATGGCATGGATGGCTGCTGCCTGGCACCCTGATCCTTGGCTTAGTCAATTTGTGAAGCCACACATTAACTGTCACTTGCCAATTAGCTCAGTGAGATAAAAGACGGCCTTCAGTGTCAGAAGTCGTGAGTTCGAGCCTCAGCTAAGGCGGGATGGACTTTCAAATGTGAAAGCCTTATGTTCAGGTATCATGCTATGTGGATTAGAGACTACTAAGATTTAAATAATTATGATTCAGGGAGTTTTGGGAAGAGACAAATACTCTTTATCAACACGTTTCCCTGTTATCCCTTGTCTCTTTTCCCTGTTTATTTGGCTTAGCCATCAGTCAATATGCAGAGTCTCTTGTGCCAGAAATTGTGAGTTCAAGCCTCAACTGATGTAAAATGCACATTAGAATGCCACCTTTTTTTCATCTTCCTACACTCTGCTTGTTGCTCAGAATTGCCTAATTTTGCCTAAAATTGCCCGGCCCCGACCATTGCTGCGCAGCAGCTATAATTACATTTTAAATGTCGTTTTTGTCGTTATGTCTTTTAGTCTTTTTTGTCTTGTTACGTCATTTTCCCCTGTGACATTTTTTTTGTCTGTTCAATTTTTTACAAAATTTTCTTCTTCCTACATTGTTTTCACCCTGTTATGTCAATTTCATCTTGTTACATCTTCAAGTCTTTTTCGTCTTGTTACGTCTTTTATGCCATTTTAGTCTTGTTATGTATTATTATGTTGTTTTCGCTTTGTCATGTCATTTTCCTCTTGTTGTGTCTTTTTGCATTGTTTTCATCTTGCATTAAATCGGAAATGTTCCTGAATGTGACTGCATGTGTGAACGGTGAAAATCACCAGCGGTGCCTGAAAGGTTATCCCAGTAATTTACCAGGAAGTGTGTGTGAAAGGAGGTTTAGACTGCATTAGTTTTAGCTAGGTGGTCCTAATAAACTACTAACTGAGTGTTTATAGTCTAAGTATAGACACTTACACACACACACACACACACACACACACCACACACACAAAACAACACACACACACACACACTTATTGATTGACTGGGCAAACCTTCAATAAAGCTTCCTCCTCTGCAGCCGTCTTCTCCAGCAGACACACAGACACGTAAACTGCATAAACACCAGCCCACACACACGCACACACACACACACACACACACACACAAACACACTTACACTTTCTAAGCTCCAACACAACCACAAACAAGCGGAGTGCGACTGATCGAGTGAGGAGTAAAGCTCGATTTGGTCCTTTGGCACCCTGGAGTTTGGATCCTGTCCCCACTCTTTGGCTATCCTCTGTCATTCCTGCCGTGCCAACTCTGTCGTTCTCCTTCTCACACACACACACACACACACACACACGCCACACACACATACACACACACACACAGAGCATGCCAACTGTTACACTATCCAAGCCAGGATGACCATGTGTTGTTGTATCCTTCTAATGTCTCCATCATAACAGCGGCGCTTCTAATAGCACTTGATCACTTCTATGACTCAACACGGCTTCTTTTCTTCTCCTCCTTGTTCTCCTCTGCTATTCAGATCAATAGTGGCTGACATCATTAAAATGCAGCAGGCCGATCTTTACACACACACACACACACACACTTGCCCACACACACACACCTCCTAGAATCAACACAATAATTGAAATATTTTCAACCTGATTAGGTCTGGCCTGCTGGCTGGGTCGGTTGCTAGGGCTGTGCTCCCTGGTTGCTAGGGGGAGTAAATCATCTGGCATTATTTGATTTCTGTTCCAGATATGAAACCGTTACCGCAGCGATTAAATGTCTCACAGCTTAGACACCTTGAGGGGGGAAAAGACTGAGGAAGAGAAAAGGGAGAGAGATTAAGTTGAGGAGGTGGAGGGAGGTGGAGGGAGGAGGAGGAGGAGGAGGGAGGCGAAGAGGCCCCTCGTGAGAAAGAAATATGAGAAAAGGTGAGAATGATAATGCCTAAATACAGAAATACAGAGTGTGTGTGAGGGAGAGAATAACAGGGTAATAAGGATGAAATGTTTTCTGCACTTCCACGTCTCAGTTGGCTGTTCTTTCCTCCTGACGGCTGACAGGTTAGTGTGTGTGTGTGTGTGTGTGTGTGTGTGTGTGTGCGTGCGTGCGCGTGTGTGACAACAACGTGTTTATGCAAGCATGCGTGCACAGTTTCCGATGGGGCTGACAGGCATGTATCCCGGTGTGTGTGCGCGTGTGTTGTTTGCACGGTGTTGATATGGAGACGTCTACAGAGTCATGGTGAGGGCACGGGGATCCGCCTACACATGGGAGCTGTGGGCGTTCTCAAATGTTTATAAAACACAAACTGAACCAAGAACTCCCGCTGGAACACACGTCGTACACAGGAGGAGACGAGCAGAGAGGAAAGAAAAGACAGAGTGAAGGGAAGTGACATTCTGAGGGATGCTGTTTTACTGGCTTTTAAAATTAGTTATTGAGTGAATGGATCCATGCAACCATAGCTGTGTATGCAGGGCCTGACATTAAGGTTTTTCAGCCAAGCAGCAGAAATGTTTTACCTGCCTGACAGCCAAGCTTACTTGTCTGAAATGGAAAATGTAGGCCAATATTCCAAAAATAGTCACATTCTTGTTTGATATACAACTTCAGGTGCTCAACAGTCCAGAGTCTGTTGTTGTATTTTGTGCTTCATAATGCGCCACACATCTTCAGTGTGAGACAGGTCTGGACTACTACGAAGCCACGCTGTTGTAACACCTGCAGAATGTGTCTTGGCGTTGTCTTGCTGAAAAAGACGTTGTCTAGATGGCACCACATGTTGCTCCAAACCCTTTATGTGCCTGTTTGCATCAACTGTTTGTCTTGTGTTTGCTGCCACAGAAAAGAAATAAGAAATCCCTGTAATGTTACCACTGTGTACTCTTCACATCAGAGTTGGTCTAGATTGTGAAAAACTAACTAGTTAGAATCTACATGTCAGGCTAAAGACAACTAAGACAGCCAAAAAACCAGAGGTTCCCCAAAATATGTTTTGGATCTCTGGAGCTGGAAGCTGCAGGGATCAGATGAGATGATCGCGCTTTTTTCCACCACGGCAAAAAAGAAAATAGCCATGATTCCTAGTTGCTAACTAGCAAATGTCAAGTGTGAAAGTTAATTTATGACATTTATACAGCAGTGTAGCCAGTAGTTCAAGTGAAACGCAATCATGTTACACAACAAAGAACTTTAAAAAGTCTGAAAGGGTTTGAAATGATGTTCATTGTCAATTAATTACTAAAAGAATTCTCCGTCCACATAACGTGATGTTTTTAATCAGTACAGATCACTGCCATCTACAAACGCTGCCCCCGCTCTTACCTCTCAAAGAGGTGCATTGATACAACGTCCTCCAGCGCCGCCATGTTTGTTGTTGTCAGAAACTTGTGACGCTTTTGACTCATAACATAAAGACAGTATAAATAAGCTTAAAGGATAATGCTTTCTCCATATGTCAGACTTAAAACCTCACCTTCTTGCTCACCAAAACACTTTTTTTAAATACTTTTTGACTACCAAAGAAAATGTGTCTGTAGCATCCAGTATGAAAACCTTTAAAGCATCTTACTAGCAAGGGGCTGCGTTAATGTGGAGGTGTTACTAAAACGTGGCAAGTTTTAGTGATAGATGAACACAAAGATACACCAAAACACTGCACATCTGTTTACAGTACTGGAAAGTTTTCACAGGCAAAATCTACTGTCTAAATTAATTATGAAGTTAACAGTAAGATTACCGTGTTATAAAGTAACCTACCAGAAATACAGGCTTGCGTGTATTTTATTGGTCAGTGTGCTGAAGTACACTTTGCATTGTGTTGCTGATAAAGCTGAGCCCCATACAACCCTTTTTCTCAGCTGTGTCAGTGCACTGGTGTTATTGTTGCATCTCTTTTCACAAAGTAATGTCGGTCTGAACGTGGCTGTAGACTTGTTTACTTCTTGGATTCCTAATTTACTCAGGAAATCATAAATTGTTTGTTGATTTTAGACTATTTTATTTAGGCTAATTTCTTACACAATTGTACTTCTGCTGTAACACTGATGCATTAAGAAGGTCTGTTTATATTTGTGGGCGTTTATGTACAACTAATTTGCAACAGTGAGCATGTTCTTTTAACATAATGATGAAATGTTGTTAATTAACTTATGTGACAAGTCTTAAAAATGTTGATACTGAATGTGTCAGAGAAATGTTTAATGACAACATATTTAATTTGTTTTCTGCTAAAATATCCAACCTTGCAACACACAACAGCCTCATTAAACTTTTTTTTTAAATGTTAAGGTTCAAGAAAGATTCGAGGTTTTGGTTTAAAAAAGAAAGAGTCGACCATGTGGCCTTTATCTTAACCAAAGTGCTTTTGTTGCCTGAACTGCGACTTGGTACATAAATGTAGTGTCAAAAAATAATTATGTTTGTCAACACAACATAATTAGGAAAACATTTTAGGTAATTTCTAGGAGCCGGAGTTGGTTTTCATATGCAAATACACATTTTTGTGTCTCCTCTCTTCGTTTCATGTCGACACAGTTTATGTTGACCTCTCAT
The DNA here is from genome assembly GCA_034769285.1 of Lutjanus argentimaculatus. Lineage (NCBI taxonomy): Eukaryota > Metazoa > Chordata > Actinopteri > Lutjaniformes > Lutjanidae > Lutjanus > Lutjanus argentimaculatus. The sequence goes on from JAWZSL010000027.1 coordinate 4,985,752, forward strand.
GGGCCGCGTGCAGGCATCAAGCCCCGTCTGATAGGATTACAGCAGTAAGCGCTTGTATTTGTCTGTAGCTGTCTATGGCTGTCCCGCTCTCCCTCTCTCTCCCTCCCTCCCTCCCTCTCCTGTGTGTGTGTGTGTGTTTTTCTAACAGAGTAATATAAAGCTACTTGAACGTGCTGTCAGATGGAGAGATGAAAATGAAAGAGGAGGAGAAATGATTGTGTACCACTCTCGGCACTCCACGTGAAGAGCCCCCCAGACCGATTTATGTCAAGCACCCCAAATAGTTCTGTATTTGATCGTGGACCCCTTTTTGATAAGTTTGGGCCCTTACCCCACATTCATAATGTCAGCAACCTGGTGATGGATGGGTTGCTCTGCTCTGACCAGGTGTAGCCGGCCTGAGAGGCTCCGGTTTTAACAGTGTGCTTGTCGAGTGCAGTTCGGTGTTTTTACAGCCTCGTGCAATGACACAGTCTTCTTTAGCAGCCTCTGATTAGACAAAATGTAATAAAATAGCATTCTATAATATATTTATTGCTTTTGTCAATACATATTAACAACAATTACTAAACAATAATAATGTAAAAAGAAAAGAAGAAAAAAGAATCCACAAATGACAACAAATAGATCGAGTGAGGCAAGTTGACAAAATAAAAGATTTGAAAAAGGAAATACTGTATAACAAAGAGCAAGAATATGCATTGACCGAATAAATACAATTTGATCCATCGTTTACATTTTATTCATTCAGAAAGCCTAAAAATGTTAACAAGAAAGTCAAATTAATTTGGCAGAGATCTCAAACTCAGATTGGCTTGAGGGCACTAATGGTATTGTTGTCTCATAGGAGGCACTTCTATGTTCAAGTGCTGCAAAAAAGCACAATATTTCTGAAAATTTACTTTTTCGTTTTCACCATAGTTAAAGGAGCAGTATGTAGCACTTGCACATGCAAAAATACTGAAGAAATTATTTTGATTTTGGGGTGAACTGTCCCTTTAAATGAAGGTCAGCAGTTATTGATTCCATATAATACACCCTTTTAACCAGCTCTCTCCATTGATTTAATGTAGGTGGTCGTGGTTGCAGCCATGCAGTTATAATACCCTTCTTTGCAATAAGAAGAAGGACTTTTATTATATAAATATTTTTTGCTTTTGATCAAAATTCTCTGGGGAGACCCTAAATAAAACAAAATGCAGATCTATATCCAGAATCAACCTAATCTCCTCTTTAATTTCTTTCCAGTCATGCATTTGTTTCTCAGTATTTTTTTTTTTTCTGTAGGCTTCCAAATCAGAGAAATTAAAAAAAAAACTGTAAATGTAACTGAGCAGGACTGTTGTGTCATGAAATATAATCACAGGAACAAGGAAGCGTGAAAGTCTGATTGGTTGTTGATGCCGCAGCGACTACAAAATGTTCAGCCAACTCGTCTGCAAACTTTTCTCCGCCGACAAGCTTGTTAACCTCCTGACCTTCCACGCATCAGTCGCTCAGCTCGATCGGAAATTAATGGACTTGTAGTGACTTGTTGATTGTGTTGTTTACAATGTTAACATGAGGCCAGGGACCGAATCGGAGGAGGCTTTTTTGTTGTTGGCTTGACACAGAGTTTTATAATTATACGCTGCTATCACAGAGGGAGGGATGAGAAATAAAGTGACTCCCTTAAGCTGTGAAGTTCAAGCATCCTTTTTTTTTTCTAAGCAACCCTGTAGACCACAGATAGAGGACCGCTGCAATAAATTGAAATCTGATTAAAGAGCCTCAACTGTAGTGACCAGACACACTCACAGTGGATAATCCACAGTGCTGCATGTGAGGCCACAACATCGTGTTGTTTATTTTGCTATTTAAATATTATACAGTACGGGTTACTGTACAGCAAAGGCCACATTACTGTCCTGTTGAGTTATTTTCTTTATTTATTTCTTATTTGTACATATAACTTGGATTAAGTTTTAGCCTTGTGACTCAATGCCCAACTATTCATATGATATTCATAAACAATATAATAGAAAAGTGCACAATTTTGACTGCAGATTAATGTATTCTTCACCTTGAAACGTCATAGAAACCATAAGCTAATACTAGATCTGCAATGATAAGTCAAATAATTGATAATTAATCAATTATTAAATTAATCACCAACTATTTTGATTATTGTTTAATCGGTTGTAGTAATTTTTTAAGACAATATAGTCAAAATTCTCTGATTCCAGCTCATTAAATGTGAATATTTTCTGGTTTCTTTACTCCTGTATGATAGAAAACTGAATATATTTGAGGACGTCACCTTGGGTTTTAGGAAACACTTGTCGTGACTTTTCACCATTTTCTGACATTTCACAGACCAACTAATACTCAATTAATCAAAAAAATCTGAAAATAATCATTAGTTGCAGCCCTAGCTAATACACTGAAATGTATTAAAAACAACTCTTTTTACTTGTGATTCAGTTGAAATGATTCTGATGCAGTGTTGCCAGATTTTAATGACACTAAAGAGCCCAAACTCACTCTGTCATGAGTTTTTATTTAAAGGGAAAATCTGGCACTTTTCTGTTTATGGTAAATGCAGTCAAATGAAGCAATAAATTCCTCGTGCTGCTATATTGACCAAGACAGCTGAGCTCTCCTGTTCACAGAACCGTGGCGGCAGTGCCTACATGCACCATGATGCACTGACAATGAACGTCCACACTCATGTTATCGTGTATCACCACACTAGCCTCTATAGCCATTACTTTTGTTGGACAAAATATAGCGCTAGGTGACAAAAAACACTCATCTAGGATGCCTCATGGCTACCCAGAGGTGGAGACTAGAAATCCAAGCTGAGATACACCATCTCCTAACATGGGCGAGAAAACTTGAGTGGATGGAGTGTGAAAAAAACTGTCCAGATATGATAATGATATGATACGAGCACATTGCTCGTATCATATCTGGACAGTCTATGCAGCTCATGATTTCTCCCTCTGCAGATAAGATAACATGATTTCCTTAAGTCAGCTTTGTTTCTATATAATCAGTTTACTTGTAACTCCCAACAGCTCCCCATTTTCAGACCCTCATAATTTTTTAAATACATTTTTTGGGCCTTTTATGCTTTTAATTGATAAGATAGCTGATATGAGGACAGGAAAGGGTGGAGAGAGAGTGGCGGAACTGTGTGCAGCAAAGGGGCGCAGCCAGGAATCGAACCTGTGACCACTGCAGAGGACTCACAGTCTCAGTACCTGGGGCCCACAGCGCACAATTTACCAACTGAGCTACCAGGGCGCCCACAAACCTCATCCTTTTTGAAGATATTCGCATAAGAAGGGTACTGTGGATCATGTAAAAGGTGCTGCTTGTCAATCTCATTAATTTGTCTCTTGTCCTCCCTGTTGATTGCTCTGATGAGGGGAAACACAAACTTCAAGGACGGTAGCATCGATTTTGACCACAGGAAGCAGGTTCGAGGTGAAGCAAGTGCGCGAAACCTTGCTAAAATAGTTCCAGAGCGAGCGTTTTTTCAAACAAGTGACGTGTCGCTGAGCCTGCTCGCTGATGCACAAAGCGGATTAGGACATCTTCTCTGGGAAAAACTGATGTTTGCCTGCTCGTTTGCAGTTTCCAGTTAGGAAGCAGTGTCAGCCCGTAGTTCTTCCTCACAACAGCTACATAAATGTGGCTTCACTGGATGCAAGAAGAAGAATTTTGCAGCAGGACAACTCGGCTCTCTTGGTCAATATAACACACACTGAAGAATTTATTGCCTCAATCGACCACATTTATCATCAACACTAACTGGGACATCCACATAAAAAGTGCAGAATTTTCCCTTTAATGTTGCACCTGGTAACTGTGGAGCTAATTTTACTACTTTATATACTGCTTGTGTGAGTAGCTTGTGAATAGTTGCCTTCAAAATGTAGTGGAATAGACTTAAACATGAAATGGAAATACTTAAGTGCAGGTACATCAAAATTATACTTTTATACCAGACCTGGACAAAATGTAGGCCACTGAAAAGTTTCATGTGGCCTGCAAGGCCATCATGGAAATGCCAAAAATTAAATATCTAGAAAAGACAGTCAACAGCATTTTGCTTCCCATTGAACCACTAATCAGACCTTTGTTTTGAAGGTGTTAGTGCTGTGTTCATTGGTAATGATAATAATGAGTATCTTTTATATTAAACTGTGTCTTTGTTCTCTCAGTGCTGCACATCCATGTTGTTTATGTTGATCTTCTTCTACTTTTGCTGCTACTATCATTGCAACCTGTATGCAGCATGCATGGTGCACTGTAAAACATAAAGTTATGGACATTGCCAACAAAATATTAGCCCACAATTCATCACGTGGCAGTTCAGAAAGAGTATATAGCAGTAGAAGTGTCCTATGGACCATTCCATTATTAAAGATTTGGGCATTATTAGGACCTTATATCATCTGTGCCTGGCCCACAGCAGCCTGATCAATTTCTCATGTGCCCCCGCCCCCATGAAAAATAATCACCCAGGTCTGTTTTATACAGTGCTTGAGTAAATGTATTAGTTACATTCCAACACTTACATCACTGTTCTTATGTAACACGATGCAACCTTGTCTCTTTAAAATAATGTTTGCACACAACTAATTGGTTTCACCGTAAAGTGGCTTAACTTGCAAGTGTATTTGCACTTAAAAAACAATAATGTTTGGCTCTGAAAAAAAAAAAAAAACACTAGATGAGCTCCCCAAAAGCCCAACCTTGTGCCTTCACAAACCACCAAGTAATTTAGACTGGAGCAACACAGCACACTTAACACACACTGTTTCCCCGTGTAGGAAAACATTTTAGATTAAATTAGCGCGTGCTTGTACATGTGCTCCTTTTGAACATCGCATAATCTCCAAGAGGAGGTTGTGTACGTTAGATTTTCTGGTGCGTCGTGGTCGTGATTATGACAGCGCGGCCGCGTTCAACAAAGTGGCTCGTTTTACTTTCCTCCATTGATGTAATATTAGTCACACTTTAGGGGTAGTTGGCTAACTGCAGTGAAAAGGATCATAGTGGGTTTCTGGCGGAAAGTACACTACTCTAATTGCCTTAAACCTGTTTCTCCCTTCAACCAGTCAATACGCCTGCAGTGTGTGTGTGTGTGTGTGTGTGTGTGTGTATGCATGTGTGTGTGTGTTCCACTGGTCAATAAAGCGTGTGCTGAGAGGCAATTGGTTGTTTTTCCTCAACTTGACACGTTAAATGCAGTCACACTTCAGTTAAACACACACAGACACGCTCACACACCCGCGCGCGCGCAAAACACACACACACACACACACACACACACACACACACACACACACACACAGAGGCTACGAGGCTATTGGGTAAATGGTATTGATTCTGTCCTGTTTTCAACTTATTTTCCCTCATAACCCCTCAGAGCTCAATCACACTCACTGACGAGCGTGGAGAGTCTCTTAAATCACACCCACATGCAAACACAAACATTTATTCATAAGTGCAAACACACCAGCAGAGAGACAAAGCGCTGTTCTAAATGCCATTTGTTGACCCAAATGAAAAATAGATGATGGAAAATTTCCACTGATGACTTGAATTATTTACTTTTAAAGCCACTCTTGCTGAGGCCACGTATTGTCTTTGTTTCCAGTCGATCGGCTGCCGGTGTCGACCGGATTTAATTGGTTTAAGTTTGAGCTGCTTGATTTCCTCCCACTCCGGTCATGTTTGTATCAGCTGAAAGGTTCGACTGCTGTTCAGTGTGTGTTCGCTGCAGATTGCCACTATTCAGGGTACAGCATAGATTGATTTACCATTTTATTAGACAGGGCTGTACGAGATTAAGTAGTTGTAGTTTCCTTTTTGCTATTCAAAATAACACGTTGTGTACAAAAATATATATATTGTAGATTTGTTGAATAAATAATTTCTTGCTCTTTATACCACGTTCACATTGAAGTTATTTGAAAGCCTACTGCGTCTCATACAGACGCTCAGGGATACCCTCTGCGTCTGTATGAGACGCTGAGAAGCGTGACAAAACGTTGCTATTTGACGACCTCGGATGAGGACGGGCTGAAATGGAAGATCATTTCAGCACATCTGTTGTGTTCTGTCACAGACCTACTAATAAATTTGCTTTTATTGAATATCTGTGACCTTAATCAAGCATTTTAGTTTAAACTTCTAATATTTAAAGGAACATTACAGAAGAGTTGGTATTGTTGTGGACCGCTGTACACACGCATGTTTTATGATCACATTCCTTTGATGAAAAACTAGTGAGTTGACAATGTTGATAACAAAGCCAGACATCTAGCAAGTGCAACAACACAAGACATAACAAGCCAGCTAATATTACTTATTAAAGGGTTAGTTCACCCAAAAATGATAATTCAGTCATCTCCTCAACCTCATACTGATTGAAGGTCGGGTTTAGTTTTTTAGTCCACAAAACACTGCTGGAGTTTCACAAGAAAACTGTGCTTCAGAATCTCCCAAACAACTTAAGTGAATAGTGACCAGTTTTCAAACGTAAAAATCAACCGACAAAAAAACATAAAATGCCTCCATAAGAATTCAAGTCTCCTAAAGCCCCAACATGCCAACTTTATGTGAAAGATGTTATTTACACCATGTTTTTAAATATTCACTGTAGAGCTTTAGCTTGGATGCACATTCAGGTACGCTGTTTGAACTGGGTGTGGGATGGTGTGACGGTGTGCATGTGCAAGTGAACAGCATGTAAGAGACTTGGATTACACCAGACGAGCAGGATGGAGGCATTTTATGTTTTTTTTGGTTGTTTTTTCTGTTTGAAAACTGGTCAACATTCACTTAGATTGTTTAGGAGATTCTGCAAAGCTGTTTTCTTGTGAAACTCCAGCAGTGTTTTGTGGACTAAAAAACTAAACCTGACCATAAATCTGTATGATGGCGAGAAGACATGACTGAATTTTCATTTTTGGGTGAACTATCCTTTCATAATCCAATAACATGAAGACCAGCTTAGCATCTGTCTTGCAGGTTTTTATGTCATGAAGCTCTGGCCAATGACTAAAACTCAGTCCGACATTTCCTGATGTGCGACACTCTGACTCTTCTTAGCTTCCCTCATCAACGTCCTCTTTGGTCTCTTCGCCTCTGCTTCCATAGAGGTTGAGACCAGTAGTTCTGCCCACCCGCCTGTCTCTGGTTGTGGAACAACAATGGCTCCCTACCAGCAGACCTTTAAACCAGAGTTTATCTTAACCATACTGTAGTTGCCAAATGCAGATATTATAGAGGTACAACAAAGTACAAACATTCTGCACTCAAGTAGAAGTACAGATGCTTGTGTAAAAAAAAAAGACTTTGGTAAAAGTAGAAATACTGATTAAACTTCTTCACTCAAGTAAAAGTGAAAAGTTTTTTCGTCTCGCTATGTCTTCTGTGTCATTTTTGTCTGTTACATCCTGTTAGGTCTTTTATCTTGTCTTTGTCTTGTTACATCTTTAACATCATTTTCATCTTGTTGCATCTTGTTAAGTCATGTGTGTCTCGTTAAAGCTTTCATGTCATTTTTGGCTTGTTATCTATTGTTTAGTCTTTCATGTAATTTTTGTTTTTTTTTTGCACCTCTTACACCGTTTTCGTCTGATGTTGTTTTCGTCTGATGTCGTTTTCATCTTGTTGCGTATTTTGCGCCGTTTTTGTCTTGTTACGTCCTTTGACATGCAGTAACTTGCCTGTTTTGAAATTAAAGAGGTAGAAAGTACAGATATTTGTGTTCAAATGTGGGGAGTAAAAGTTAAAAGTTGTAAGACAAAAAAAAAATACTCAAGTAAAGTACAGATACCTGAAATCTACTTCAGTGCAGTAACAAAGTATTTGTACTTACTTCTGTAAGTAACTGTACTGTTACTTCCATCTCTGGTAGAAAGCAATCATTTAAAAAATGTTGGCGTTGAATCTAATAAGGATTTTTGCACAATGTCTTGTCTGGTGACATGATTGTTCAATCAATCTTTGGGAATTTATTTCAATAGATATTAATGTATATCAGTGTAAATATGGCAAACTAAAATAATCACATGTAACTATACTTGAGTCATGTAGGAGGCTGTATGTCCAAAAGTAGGCAGTTTTGGATTTATATGCAGAGATTTTGAGATATAGAATTTCAATTCATGTTTTTACACTGGAACGTTTGTCTGCCAAAGAAATAGTCCCTGTGAAAACTAAGAAACAGGGACATGTTTCTGCACAGACACTTTTTTTTTAATGTTTTTTTTTTTTTTAATTCGCTGTATTGGGGCATTAATCTCAGGGATGGATATCTCAAAATCTCTGCAGATAAAGCCGAAACAATCTGTCTGGCATGAAAATCAAAGATGATGAGTAATGATACTTTCTAATTAAATATGATAGAGTTACACATACACAAACACACAGACGATACTGCTCCTCGTTGCCAGTGAGGCAGAGGGGAACGCTGTTTTTTAGAGGCAGGAGTGTGAGCTTTGACACCCTCGCAGCGTCCAAGAATAAATAATTAGTGGAGTTGGCACCGGAGAAGACGGGGGACAGAGATGTCATTATTTACGCCAGATTATGGACACATGCACACATTGACTCACACATGCGTGCATATACATATTCACACACGTGTGCTTGCAGATGTGCGGCGGGTGATGATCGGGTTTTCATTTAGCAGGTGTCTTTAGATGCATCAGATTTATGAGTCCATTTCCTATTTTCACCCATTTGTTCCTTGGTTTTCCTCCATTTTTAGCGACATCAGCGGCATGGCAATAGGGGTGGCTCCGTCCGTCTGCTGCTGTCACTGTTCAGACTAAAATATCTCAACAATTATTGGACAGACTGCCATGAAACTTTGTACATTTATGGTCCACAGAGAATGAATCCTGCCGACTTTGGTGATCCTCTGACTCTTTCTGTTGCACCACCTCGAGGTTGACTTTTGTTTTTTGGCGAAATGTCTCGACAACTATTGTAATGACATTTGGTGCAGACATTCGATGTCCCCTTCAAGGTTATTTATTATAACTTTGGTGATCCCTTGACCTTCAATAATTACATCATCATCAGATCAAAGCAGACATTAGCACGCTAACAGGCCAAATTAAGATGGTAAATATGGTAAATTTTACATCCAAACATCAGCATGTTAGCACTGTCACTGTGAGCAGTAAGCATCCTGATGTTAGCATTTAGCCCAAAGCACTGCTGTGCCTGAACACACAGCTGCTAACCTGACTGTAGACTCTTAAAACCCATTTACATCATACTTGCCAACCCTCCCCATTTTCCAGAGACTCCTGTTTTTCATTGTCCTCTCCCTATTTCCTCCCACAATCAAAATTCTCAAATATTTTCACCTCTTTTTTTTTTCCCTTTCATTATCACAACCAGTTTCTGACAATGCACAACATGTACAAGCCCTTCACGACTCTGAAAGTCTCCTGTTCCCACCCAGACAACAATGCAGCTACACCAAACCAGACTTCCTTAGACTTCCTATTCTCGTTTCTTAAGGAAAGTTTTTAAGGAAAAGAGCATGCATTTTGTTGAATCTGCCGTGTCAGTTTTCTTTCAGGGCCAGAAGCAAAAAATAAATGAATGAATGAAAGAAAAATGATGAATATCAGTTAATATTAGCCATAGATTTATGCAAGTTTATACTATAAGGACAAATAATTCTTTATTCTTTCCTGATAATTAAAAGTAAAATTAATGCTGTTGCAGTGCACTTATTTTGTTATTTTCTGCCTGAACATACTTGGAGGTAGTCTGGCTCGCATTGTGTTCAGATCCTAGGCAGGTGTAAAACAATCCGACAATGTGCTATATACATAACATTGATGCAGATATTTGTTTTTAGTTTGTCCAAATTTAGAGAGCGAGCAAACAAGAACGCTGAAAGAGACGTATACATCTATTCTGTGCCTTGAGAGTGCCAAGAGATGCTGTTATTCAACAGAACTGTGTGAAATTAATGATAATACAGTAAGAAATAACTATGTGCAACAGTGTGGACTGCACTTAACTGTGCAGCTCATCTGCTGTTAATGAGGCATAATTTATCCACTCACAGAATAATCTACACACCAGAACAAGGATCATTTAATGTGTTATAATTTGCTGAATTTAAAAAGAGGAAACAAATAATCCTACCTTGCAAGGCAGCTGTTGTTGTGTTTCCTCCTCGGTGCTCTCCTACTTCTTCACATCATTGATCTGATTGGTTGAAATTAGCCCGAGTTAGACGTGATAGACAGATGATTCATCCAGTCATCTGCCAAGTGTTATTTGAAAGTGCGTGCCCTTTTCCAAACAGTTTCTAGGGATGACTTCCCAGATGGTTCTGTGTAACCAAACCATCTGACATGTCAGGTTACAAATAATTAAGAATATGTTGTAGACAGTGTTTCACAAAGTTTAGAAAGTTTCTCTAAACTCAACAACCGACAAAATTCAGTGATTTATTTAAAGGGAGTCTGCCGCCACCTCAAATTACTCTCCACAGGACAGGAGGACAGAGATCAGGTTTCATTGAGGATAACAAGAACACATTAAAAATACCAGACGTGAATACAAAGCCAAGGTTTATTATCGGTATAATGAGTCTGGATACAGATCCCGTTTTAATACCAGGTGTAAACGAGGTGTTAGTCTTGTTTATATGAAAACATCCAGATTAGCATCAGCTTAGCCCTGAGTTGCTCCTCTAATGTTGGAGGGTTAGCAGCTGTCTTGGGACTGGTTGTTAATCATCTCATGAATGTTGTAGGTCGTCTGCAGCTCTGACATGATTGTTTCAAAGGTCTTATGTGGTGTGATCATATTTTAAAATCTGGTCATTATTTGTTTTTTGTTTTTTTTTATTGGTTGGGGACAAGATGTCATATGCTGTGAATCTGACAAAGGAAAAAATACATTTTAAACATTTTGCTAAAGACATCACTCTCTTTGTGTCTGTCACAAGCCATCTTTTCTTTCCGTTTTCCAATGTCAGATCATTTTCTAATAGTTCCTTCTGTCTGATGCACTACCCCTCTGTGCCACTCTGCTCTTTTTTTCACCTCCACCCTCCCCTCAATCTGCCCCACCCACACCTCTCTAACTCACTTCAAGCGGACATCCAGACATTTGTAGACTCACATCTGGAAACAGCATTTAGCTCCGGTTGAGTCTCAGGAAGTTTTCACACTTCACGACTCATTAACCTGCAGACCTGCAGGCCTCCCAAGCAAGAGAGAGGGCAGCGGGGGAAGTGAGTGGAGGAGGAGGAGGAGGAGGAGGAGGGGAGGAGGAGGAGGAGGAGGAGGAGGAAGGCAGATAGTGGGGCGATGGGTTGGATACAGGAAGGAGAGGGAGATGATGAAGGAGGGCTTGAAGGATAGTTTGAAACCAAGGAAAATTGAGCTCTCAAGCTCAGCTAAAGTAAAAGTTAAGTTGGCATATTTAGACGGGGTTGCACCAAAAAAAACACTGATTTAATGTAAGATTAGTTTTAATCAGAGTTTAGCAAAATTAGGTTTAAAAGGATCCAGATTTAGAGCTCTGTTGCACAATTAAAAACTAATCTCTGCTTAGCAAATCTAAGTTTATTGATGTAAACCAAAATTAAATGGAGAATTATAAATTTGAGTGCTGTTGGGACCAAGTAAGTATAAAAGAAAGGGGAAAACCGTTAACTTTCGGTTGCTCTGTATTCCTTAACAAAATATTTTGTTGTTAGCTAAAAAGTTAGTGACCCTAGTTAGCCTTCTCATGATTGCTCAGCAGAGAAGCTTTAATTTACCCTCTTTTGAGATATAACTTGTTGGCCAAATTATCAACTAGAGTGAAAAAAGGAGAAATACATCATAAAACTCAATTTGGGTTGAGTCTGTCCCTTGACTTTCTTTTAGGAACTTGATTATTTTGCTCAATCCAGCTCAAAAAGGCAGCTATTTTAAAAGTTAAACCTCCTCCAGATTAAGTTTAAAGTTAATACTGGATCACAGGTGTAGTTTGATGATGTGGTGAAGTAGCGTGGGATCAGAGGAGTTGTTTTCTGATCCGACGGGCAGAAATCATGTTCATAGATGATGTAATATCAAAGTTTTATTCATGTGAGGTTTAGTCACAAGGTTTATTCAGGTTAGATTTAGTCACGTTTGCTGACTTCCTCCCTCACTCTCTAACATATCCTGTGATTTCCTGGAAGCTATAGCAACAAGCTAGCTATGGCTAGCGTGAAACACACCGTTTCCATGAATAAATTATGGATTTCTCTGCATTTTAACATTTTAATGTTACATATTATATCTCTAAAGTTTAGGTGCGACAGAATTAAATTAAATCTAGGCTTAGAGGTTTAAAGAGAGGCTTGAATGTAATCTTTTTAAAAAATTTTTATACCAAGCTTTAAAGTTTGCTGGAACGTAATTTAAAGGTGAGCCATGATTTAATCCGGTTTAAAAATTAATCCTTATTGGTGCATCCCAGCCAGACACCAAAATCTGCTCGATTCACCAGACCAGTTAAATATATCATGGTTGGATCTAATTGGTTGGTGGCTGTTTAAAACACTGGCAGTTTAAAGAAGGATCTTTGAGTCGGAGGAGTTACCATTAAAGAACATGAAAGACGAACAGGAAGAGGTGTGAAGAAGTCAAAAAAAAAAAAAAAAAGATCGGACTGAGGACAAGAATGAGGGGTGATGAATTAAAGACTGGATTGTGGATGTGTGTGTGTGTGTGTGTGTGTGTGTGTGTGTGGTGCATGCATGTGTGTGTGCTGTCCAGGGTGTCTGTGTCCAGCCCTCTGTGAGTAATGTGTCTGAAAGAGGAGCTTTCCTAATGAAACACTTTTCCCGGAGTGATAATTACACCAGTAGAAAGCAAGGACACCTCCAGTCAATGTGTGAAACTTAGCTTACTAAAACACAAAGTTCCTGCCAGGCTGCTCTCCGTGTGTGTGTGTGCGTGTGTGTGTGTGTGCGTGCGTGCGTGTGTGCGTGTGCGCATGTGTGTGTGTGTGTGTGTGTGTGTGTGTATTTGGGAGACATGCTTTCATCAGAGGTGGCAAAAGAACACATATTCTTTACTCAAGTAGAAGTACAGTTAAAAGTAGATAAATATCTGGTAAAAGTAGAAGTGCTGATTCAATTTCTTTACCGAAGTAAAAGTGAAAAAAGTACAAACGCTGAAATGTCCTTAAAGTATGAAAGTAAAGTCGCCCCCTGAAGGACATTTCTTTTTGTGTCTTCTGTTCGTTGTTTTCGTTTTGTCATGTCTTGTTATGTCATTTTTGTCATTACGTTATTTCGTCTTGTCACATCTTTGATGACGTTTTTGTTTTGTTACATATTTTACGACATTTTCATGTTTTTACAGCCTTTATGTTGTTTTGTTTTATTACATCTTATTATGTCATTTATGTTGTTTCTGTCTTGTTACGTCTTTTACTGTGTTTTCGCTATGCGCTATTTGTGCGTTGCGTCATTTTTGTTGTCATGTTGGTTTTGTCTTGTGGTCTCTTTTGGTGTTTTCGTCTTGTTATATCTTGCACATCATTTTTGTTGTTACATATTTTACGACATTTTCATCTTTTTACAGCCTTATTTTTTCTTATGTCTTTAAAATCATTTTCATTTTGTTACATGTGTTTTCATCATTTTATGTCTTTTACGCCGTCTTTGTTTTGTTACGTCTTGTTACGGCATTTTTGTCATCATGTTGCTTTAGCCTTGGTATGTTTTTACAGCGTTTTCATGTTATGTCGTTTTTGTCCTGTTACGTCTTTACATTTCATCTTGTTACTTTGTTTTCATTATGTCTCGTTACGTTGTTGACATCATGTTACGTGTCGTGATCGTTTTGGTTTTGTTACGTCAATTTTATCATATTTTGTCGTTATGTTGTTTTTGTCTTGTTGGGTCTGTCGTTGGTGAATACCCACTGATGGATACACCAAGCAGTCATCTTTTCTATGCGTTATTGTTCCATCCATTTAGGTTGAAATTGATCTTGATGTTGGGAAGATGGCAGCAATGATGAATCATCCATTTTTCCCCTAAAATGCATTAAAACTAAAGGAACAGGCCTGTTTTGGAAATGTAAGGTGTAGAAAGTACAGATATTTGTGTTAAAATGTAGGGAGTAAAAGTAAAAAGTTGTTGGAAAAGTAAAGTACAGATACCTGAAAACTTTACTTAAGTACAGTAACAAAGTATTTGTACTGGAAACCTCTGGCTTCTATAGTGTGTATACGGGATGCTGACATTATACACTTTGCTTAATAATCAGCCCAATAAGTTGGAGCAGCCCTTCTCCCAGATGTGTTTGTATTTTTTTCTTTAGCAGCTGACATTTACATGAGCTGAAGAAGCTGATTTAATGCCGTCACTTTCTATACGCTTACTGTATATCACGGCCGTTTTCTGTCTCAGGGGGTCAAAAATGAAATTATATTAACTTTGCCCCCCCCCATCCGCCTTTGGTTTGTTCTTCCCTTTCCCGTCTCTGATTTCAATCTCCTCGGCACAGCTGACTGACAGCCTCTGCTTTCTCTGCGTGTCACAGTGGTTGAAATCTCACTGAGGGGCTCGATGCAGATAAGCAGTGAAGATGTGGATAAGCAGTGACAGAGCCGGGGCTCAGATAGGCGGAGGAGAGGAAAAGGGAAGATGAAATATTTCCTATATGTATCGCAGACGCACAAACACACAAAAGATACCTGTGTCTTTAATGGAATTTGCAGGAAATCTTGTATCACACTTCGACAGCCAAAGAATTTAGTTAAACAAATCAGACCTAGACCAGCAGAACAATTCAATTATTCTGCGTGGCTTTAATAAATGTTTGATATGCATTACATGGGAACTTTCTCATTCAAATTTTACGATTTAACAGTTGGGGCTTTTCCCATTAATTCTCGACACACAAAGTTACAATTTGCACTGTGGGCGTTTATTAAATAAATATGAAAAAGTCTGACAAAATTATAGTAGGAGCAGGATAGGCTGGAGATTAGCGCACATGAGTAAAACAAAAGTTTCAACTACCGGTGCGTTTATAATACAAACTCCTGGCATGTGCACGCTGGCATCTGGCAGATGAAGTATTTAATTCTTTGCTTTAATAGATTTTTCCGCCTTTTTGGAAATATGGAAATGCCCTTGCCTCTTTTCCACATGGTGTAAGCAAATCTCTCTGTTTGTCCTGCTCTCTCTGTTGATGAGATTCTGAGTCTTCTGTAATTTCTATAGACATCCATAATGTTTTCCAACTGGCAGATTTACAAACAGTAGCATCTGGAGACTCTACTTAAGGGTGGCTTTAGCTGCCTGTTCAAAACTCTTTTAAAATTCAAGGATTACCGCCCTCTGGGATTTTGGTACATGACTATCCATACCTCGTGCCTTACTGGCTTCACACAGCGATGACAGAAATAATATTTCTCTGGAGAAATTATTTTGAGCGTCATGGAAAAAGAGAAAATTAAACAAAGTGCTTGATATACCAACACTTTAACAGCAGCTTTTCATGCACTGCACTTTGATTCCACAAGGAAAACACATGAACACATAAGAGACACTGAGTTTAAATATATAATATTTAAAGCTACTGCAAGGAGCTTTTAATTGATTATGAAATCGTCTCAATTTTCCTTGATATGACAGACTATCTGTAAGAAGATTTTCTAGTTATGTAGTTGTTCTTAATGGCTGCCACTGGGTCAGATTCTCCTTGAAATAAATTAAATTATTTCTAGCCAAAGTTACAGTTAATAGTATGTTAGCTAATTAAAGATTGCAAGAAGAGATTTTCATTCAGATGATTTTATTTTTAAAACTAAATCAAACCTTCAAACTGAATTTATAAAATGCTGTTTACCATGACCCCACCATGTTCCAATAAGGATAGTTTGGATGAGGAGCTCCAAAATATTGATGATTCATGTTTTTGTGTTTGAATGAGACATATTCTGGCAGGGAATTAGTTTAATTTTTTTTTTTTTTTTCCATTTATTTGACAGTGTCAGTAAAGTTACAGACACGAGATGAGAGAGGGAGACGTCCAGACTCCAACCTTGGGCACAGTTTTGAGGTAAGCACCTCAATAGTCTGGTCTCGCCAAATGGTGTATGACTAACACACTACTGTAGTAATTTTGTGTGATATCACAACACATTTTTTGCTTTTCCCGTATCATTTCACAGCATATAGTTTGTACAGAATTATGCCAAGACAGTGTGTCATTTTACGCACAAATGTCATAGAGAAAAAATCGTCAGGTGACGTAGCATAAAGAGTGAGATGAGGCTGGATGAATGGATGAACAGGTCAAGTTCATGTCTTGTATAAAAACAAAAATCAATGTTGACTTATTTTAACTTTAGTATGTAAGTTAACTTACAAAATATACCTAACTTACATGACGTATTTATGTAACTCAAAGGGACAGCTCTCCCCGAATCAAAAATACATATTCTTCCTCTTACCTGTCGTGCCATTTATCCATCTTTTTGTGTGAGTTTTTGAGATGTCAGCCGTAGAGATGTCCGCTCTCTTTCAAATAAAATGGAATTAGACGGCACTCAGCTTGTGGAGCTCATAGTGCCAAAAAAATACATCTGAAAAACTCAACAGCGATGTCTTTTTCCAGAAATTAAGACCCAGTTACTCAAGTTTATCATTTAGGAACTACTTTCTTTCCTGTGGCAAAAAGAAAATAGTTCCTACATGAAACTGCTCAAAACAAGTGCACTGCATCTGCATTTGTTCTGTGGGGGTCTGAGGAGGAGGATGTGGGCTGATGCAGAATCAAAGTGGGGTGATGACAATGCATCTCTCTCTGGCTCGCTGTCTCAGGTCTAAGCTGAGTCAGCTTAGCTCCTATCCCGGCTGTCTTCCACGATCACAGTCCGGCTCATCTGGCTGAGTGACCTGTCTCAAAGTCCGCTGCACTAATCGAGTCCCTGCGCTTCCTTTTTCCACGTTAATGAGAGTATTTCCGCCATCATGTAGACATACCAGCTGTATTTCACCATCCTACCAATGTTTGTTGAGATATAAGCTAGCTTTAGCCTCAGTCTTTTAGCAGTAATGTTACACCATGTGCGTAAGTTTATGCTTACACTTTCACAGGGTTCTTGTTTTAAAATGTGTCGGATGTTAACATTAAAACAGACTTTTCAGCTGAGTCAAGGAGTTAGCATTAGCTTACATCAGCCAGCTACACTTATAAAATCTTTCTTGTGACTCACTTCTGACTTGTGAGTCATTATTTTAGCTGACAAAATCCACCGTCATCAGCTAGAAATAAGAAGCTGCTTTTGTTTACGTCTCTAAAGATCCAAAGACCTCGTGTTTCAACAGTTACTCCCAATTTCGATGTTATATCTGCCACTGCAAACTGCATAAATGCAGTAAAAGAATGGAAAGTTTGGAAGGCTTAGCAACAGTGACTAAGGAGGGTGGGGCTTAGCAAAGGGTCAGTTTCACTTGCGATATTTTACATTTTCCATATTTTTAATATGTGCTTATGTCACGTCCCAAAACCACAGTGACTATATGGGAATTTCTCACATGTGACATGTTTAGCACATGTGAAAGATATGAGAAAGACAAGAGAAATCTGTATTATATGTGATAAACTCACACATGCTCTTGTTCACCTAGTCAAATGACAATGGATGGCATTTGCAGTAATGTAGGACAGCTGTGGGTGGAAATGTTTGTACACTGTTCTCAACAAATGTCAGAGCAAAAAAAAAAAAAGTGATTTTATGAGGACTGAACTGCTGGAGTGAAGGTATAAGCTAATGAAGTTCACTAGACTTTTATACCTGCACACCCACCAAAAGGCTAAAAACAAGGTGTGGTGAGTTTACTGGATTCATCCACTGAGAACAAGAAGTGAAATAAAAGTTCAATATGTAGATGGGATATTGGGAATAGTTCAGGAAGACTGCTACATCAAATATTAGCAGGATCACTTCCATAACCAGTTCTTTATAGAAAATGCAGGAAGTTACTTTAATGTAAAAACCTATTCTAAAAAAGGCCAATAAACCAAATATAAAACAACAAATATAAAAACAAGTGGCTGTACTGTTAAAGAAAAGTGTAAACACAGTTTAGTGATAACCAGTGGGACATGCATATTGTTTTTCCACGAGCCGGCGAATGAAAGCCCACTTATCATCTCGCCAATTAGCTTCATGATGGCTTTCAGCTGAAATTAGCTCCTCCACTGTTGTGGAGTGCAGGTTAGACTGCAGCCGCCACTAAATGTAAAGAGATACTTCAAGTCTCCTGAATGAATCAGGCAGGAACAAACTGCCTCAAAGCTTCACAGTCGGTGTGAGATTTAACTGCTGGCAAACACGTGAGGAACATGTTTTGTCATTTGTTCCTCAGGTAATGAAACTGAAAAACAGGAGTGCTGTGGGATAGTTGAGAAACAATAATTCACAATAATTTGGGTTGAACTGGTGTTTTTCCATTGTTTTTGCATTTGACTGTTGACTTTTGGACATAACTTTATTGTTCCTGAACACAAAAACATGGCCTATTGAAAGTTTCCTGTACACTTGGAAAGGGGGAGTAAGATAACGTGTTTGCAATCTGCAAGCTCAACAATAGATGCTATTAAATCCTACACACTGGCCGTTAGTCTTATTATTTGTAACAGAGTATTTCTGTACTGTGGTATTATTACCTTTATTTAAGATCTGAGTACTTCTTCCATCACAGGATACAAGGACGTACAATAAACCCTCAATAAAGAGACTTTAATGTTATAACCTTTGAGATTACAAACTCTAAAATACGATATTTAACCTAATAACTTACTTTAAGAGCATCCTCACTTAAGCAGAACTCAGGAAATACTCTTTTACACCGTATATATCATTATATTTGTATTTTTTTAGATTCAGTGTGCCGTGAAATCAGCTCCATATTGAAGGTTTATACTCAACCACAGTTACAGACCAACACTGCAGGGAGAAAATATAACCGAACCATCTGCATACATAAAATGATTCATCATAACATGATGAAAAACATGTAGAATCTGTGTCTGGACAAGTCATCTATATACAGGTTAAAGAAGAATGTAGATAATATACCACCCAGCCTAACCCCATTACTGACATGAAAAGAATTAACTCTATCTTATCTACTGTAATCTGCATGATCTGACAGGCGTAGCGATACATAACGATATTCGGGTGGTGCTATAATATATTTTTTTGCCCATAACTGATTCAATCAAAAGTCATAGTGACACAGAAGAAACACAATGAAACAAGTCAGATTATACATTCTAGTAAGAAGCTTTGCTGTTTGTTGTAATTTTTCTTTGCAAGTTGGACAATGAATTGGTGCTTATTTACACGTTTGTTTTACTGAAGAAAATACTGTATTTAAATGCAGCATAAAGGAACATTTTAAAGCTCAAATAAGGCGCCATGTCTGAGTTTTCCAGCCTGTGGTTTTCCAGCAGCACAGAGGCCTCTCTCGCTGCAGCGTTGAGTTCAGCTGCAGGTTCAAGTGAACTGATTTAAATTGTTGAATTATTGAGTTCTCAACCCACAATTTCAGCAGCGTGGGCTACAGAATTTGACTAGTTTTGTGATTTAATGCTCATTGGCACTTCCTAAAGTTTTTTATGTAAGCCCACTCTTGCACTTTTTTTGACTTTTTATCGATGAATCACATTTTTTCCAACACGTGTTTCTGATAAATCATGTAAATGTTGAAACTACTCCGATGTCCAGTGACCAAAAATCCATCCTGTTGTCAGATTTTTGTCTTACAGCTGAATATTTTGCCTGGGTGTGTGCACATTTGGTCCCTTATCAGTGACCAAATATCATCAGTGCAATTTTGTGCTATTTTATGTGTCCCAACACACTGACAATAGAGCATGTACTCAGTGTTGGGCTACTTCACAATGAAACTACTCTCAACAAAAATGATTCCAACTAAAACTACTTTCTTAAAGTTCAGCTACATCCAAACTACATCACAAGAAATTATCACCATCTGGAATCTCTAGAGTCTTGAATCTAGCTGCAACTGAACTGACTCAGCCCGTTTTCATTTCCAACCTCTTTGGATCTGCCTCTCAGCGACTCATAGAGATGTGCACTGTCAGCAGCTGTATGAGACACATCGAGCTTTCAACATAGTATAAAGAGGGAGAAGTCAGTGACTCAAACATACACAGGACATCAATTAGGTGTCCAGTGTGAAAACAAGATGTTATTAAAAGTTTTAGAGAAGGCAGATATCTCTGTGGCTGATATCTCCAAAACTCACCAAAACAATCTAGATGGATAAATAACACTGAAGGCCAGAGGAAAAATATGTATTTTTCATTTTGAGATGAACGGCCCCTTTAAACAGATAGTTCACCCTGCTTGCTTGGTGTAATCAAAGTCTTCTAATGCCCCTACCTGCCGTCCCTTTGCGTGCGCACACAGTCACACCACACACGCCCAGTTCAGACGGTGTGCATGTGCACATGAACGTGGCTCCAAGCTTCTACAGTGAAGATTTAGGCTAAAAACATGGTGTAAATGACATCCTTTAAGTGAGCTTGGCGTGGTGGGGCTTTAGGAGACTTGGATTACACCAGACGAGCAGTATGGAGGCATTTTATTTATTCATTTATTTTATGGTTTGAGAACTGGTCACCATTCACTTAAACTGTTTGTGAGATTCTGCAGCGCTCTTTTCTTGTGAAACTCCAGCAGTGTTTTGTGAACTAGAAAACGAAACCCAACTTTCAATTCACATGAGGGTGAGTAGATAATGACTGAATTTTCATTTTTGGATGGACTATCCCTTTAAGGCACATAATGTTACATGCATCACATGACTTGCATCATTGGGCTTTAGTCACATGAGTTGCTTCAGTGACATCATGTGATGTATGTAATGTAATGTACATAACGTAACCGAAACCCCAAATATGGTCCTATCCTAAACCTGACTGTTAGTTTTCCAGCCTAAACCGACCAAAATTACAACCATTTCACAGCATTAACCACGTGATAAAAGAGGCTTTCTGGCAGCATTTCATGCTGAGGGGTGGTGACAAAACCTCAGTATCTGATGAGTTTGGATGAGAACAGGTTGACTGACACTGAGTAAAGTGTAGGTGTGATTGATTTAGGGACTGGGGCAGGCCAATCCTCGCTTGGGCAGCATGAGGATGTGTTTTAAAGAAACAATAGGAAGAAAATGTTGACGTGGAATCAGAAAAATACTTTCTTTATAGGAAAATTCATAGTATTCATCTCAGGGGCAGACAACTTGGTCACAAATGACAGGTGATTTTAAATATTAAAGGTGATTGTGATTAAATGACACCTGTGTCACAGCTCATTGGCCAATGACAAAAACATGTCATGAGAATACTAGAATATGTAGTTTGTAATTTACCTCAATTACATGACCAAAAGTAGTTAACTACTAAAAAAGCTACTGAGATTTGAATGTAGTTAAAATACCATCCAACTACTACAGATTGTAGTTAAACTAGCAAATTAACTACATGTAGTTAACTACACCCCAACACTACGTACACTGTTCAGACCTTTTTTCTTGGTGCAAATAACCACAGACAAGAATCTACTGATAAAAAGCGGAAATTAAATATTTTTGCTCCGGTTTAGATCAGACATGTTCAGGGACGAGCTTCCTCTTCCTCCATTTCCGAGTGCAGCGGGGGGCACCGAGAAAACTTGTTCAAGTTTCACAGGGATAAGTGGTGTGGGAGTTGTGTACTTAGTCAGGAATGAAAGAGGGGAACTGGGGATGACACAGATTTTTATCCACAGTCCCGAAGCAGACATTTAGGGCTGAAGTGGGGAGAGCTGGTGTGCAGATCATAAACAGGCGATGTCACCACAGATGTTTAATTACAGAGCAAAAAGAGCTGTTGGTGCACTGTGCTGTGGGAGTTTGAGGAGTCATGAACTTCTGCCATTAAAGTGAACTGAGAAATGACTTTTTAACCCTTTTAGATCACATCCTCGATCATACTGTGCACCTATTTAACAATATACACTTCCTGTAAAGCAAAATATGACTTGTGTAACCTTGAACTAACCAGTTTCAACCAGTAATATCATGACATCCACCCATCAATCAACCTTCAACTTTTGTCAGCACAGAAGTAAAATTCCTTATTTAGCTAACTAGCAATAGCATGGTACCTCGGATGATGAGCATTCAAATCAAATTCCTCCCTCCCACCTGTCAATCATGTTTAACTCAGAAAAATGCCACAATACAGAAGCAAGATATTTGCGAAATATTGTTTCTGTGAGGCATACTTGTCAGCCAGCAAAAATAGGGAGGATTTTGATACAAACAAAACAGTTTCAGAGACTTTTTGGTCCTGCATTT
The DNA here is from genome assembly GCA_034769285.1 of Lutjanus argentimaculatus. Classification (NCBI taxonomy): domain Eukaryota; kingdom Metazoa; phylum Chordata; class Actinopteri; order Lutjaniformes; family Lutjanidae; genus Lutjanus; species Lutjanus argentimaculatus. The sequence goes on from JAWZSL010000027.1 coordinate 5,008,175, forward strand.
TGGTGACTTTTAAAGAATGAAAATATCAAATTAAGTACACAGCAACAGCATTTTTCTGTTGAACATTTGTATTTTACTTTTAATTCTCAGGAAAGATACAGAATAAGTTGCCTCTCTGGCATGAACTTGAGTAAATCTGTGGGATAAAGTAATATTCATAATTTTCTTTCATTCATTTATTTTTTGCACTGCCCCTAAAAGAAAACTGATGTGGCAGATTTTACAAAATGCATACCCTTATCTTTAAAACTAAAAGGGATAGTTCACTCAGAAATAGAATTCATTATAAGTCATTATCTACTCACCCTCAAGCTGATCGAAGGTTGGGTTTAGTGTCTTAGTTTTCTTTCTTCAAAACACTGCTGGAGTTTCTGCAGAATCTCCCAAACAATTTAAGTGAATGGTGACCATTTTCAAATGGAACAAAAATAAATAAATAAAATGCCTCCATACTACTCATCTGGTGTAATCCAAGTCTTCTAAAGCCCCAACATGCCAAGTTGACTTAAAGGATGTCATTAACAACCCCCAAAAAACATAAAATGCCTCCATCTGCTCATCTGGCGAGATCCAAGGCTCCTAAAGCCTCAAACTGTTTGTGAGATTCTGCAACTCTGTTTTCCTGTGAAACTCCAGCAGTGTTTTGTGGACTAAAAATTAAACCCAACCTTCAATCGGCATGAGGGTGACTAGATAATGACTCAATTTTCATTTTTTTCAGTGCAGAAACATGTTGTGATAGTGGAAAAGAAGAAAACGTGAAAATTTGTCCTAAATCGGGAGAAACACAGGAGAATTATGATCCCGGGAGGAAATAGAGAGAGGGCAATGAAAAACATGAGTTTCTATGAGGTAGGGGTCTACAGCAGCAGCCGAAGGTCACATGAAAACATTATCATACATATCCTGTAACCTGCAAAACAAGAACACACAAAAACGAGTGTCTGCAGTCCTTCAGTGAAAATGCAGTGTATAATGTGTCGGGCTGACTGTGTCCTGAGACCCTTTAAACAACACGGACCCACAAATTCACATCTTCTCAGCCTTTGTGCTGCTGTTTCACAAAACCAAAGGAAGCGTGATGCTCCACAGGAGAGACGTTTTCTCTGTGAGCAGAAGGTGTGACATGCTTCAAGATCAATTTCTCAAGTTTACAGGAGGGCCGATCAGATCTCTGCTTGTTTTAGTTTTACCATACCAGTTTCTCTTTTTTGTTTGTCTGTTTTTTTTATTCTTCCTTATATTCACCAGCACAAGTGTTTATGCTTGCTGATTTGACACTTTGAGAGAGGTCTGAACTACAAGTCATCTTACAGTTAAAGGATAGATAGGTTCACATTTTTCAAGTCTGTACTAAAACAACACTCACATGCCCCTTTGTGCATCTATAGACTTATTGTTCGCTGCAATTATTCCTCATGGCCACACTCATTGTAAAGAGATCCCATTCTGAGGCCACATTCAGACAGAATCAGTCAGGTTGTGCGTCAGTGTGTCTATTTGCACTGAGAAAATAATCGCTCTGAAAAAATCCAAAAATAACATTTTATTTCTCTGATTCACCAACTTTCTCACACCGAGACACGAGACTGAATGGGAGAGAGCACTCCCCATTCAGTCTGTACCTTGATCACCCACAGCTACACAAACCAAAAGAAGCTTCTTGGTGTTGCTGTTCTGCTGAATAAACTCCAAGACCAAGATCCAGACGTTGAAACCGGGTGCATGAAATAAACCAAGCAAGGACACAACTGTAGAGTATCATCATCAACTCCACCTGGATAGCGCCTGTGTTCAGAGACATTTCAGGCTGACTGTAGAGAAAGTTTGATCGCCAGCTAGTGATTGGTCATGGCAGCATGACATCAGGTTACGCTTCGCTAAAAGCTGACTCTTAACATTTTGTCAGCTACACAGAGCTGTGTTGTTGTTGTTTTTTTTGACAACCCATGCAGCCCCCAACACTGCAGCCCAAATGGACCATCCTAATTCAAATGGCCCTTTTCCATACACAGAGCTGGCTCAACTCTGTTTGACTCAGGCAGTCAGCCAAGCATGGCAGGGGTTTGTATTTCCATTACAACAGGGCTTGAAGGTGTGTCTTTTAACTGAAGACGAGTTTGAGGAAGCTTGAGTCGAGCAGCTGTAAAGCAATGGATAAACCATTCATATACATCTCTGGGATAAAGACACTGTTTCTTTAAATTCTTCACAACAAAAGTCCCGTGTTGTAGGCTTTTATTATGAAGCAGTACAAACAGGAAATGTTTTGTTTTGGGGGTCAGCTCTGACAGCTGAAAGCGGCTATTAAACTGTAAAATAGAGCAGATACCTGAAAGTACAAACAGCGACAGAGGAGAGAAACATTTAAAAACATTAAGATTCTGTTAAAAGCTACAAAAGTACTGAGAGCTGAACATGAGGAGACTTTAAGAAATGTCGTCCTCTCTGCTGTCCTGCACACACATGAGCTGAGTGTCACAACACTTGGTTGTTACAAAGGGGAGAAAGGAGGATCGTCATGGTTTGACCGCGGCCGGTGAGATGTCACCGCAGCCCGCTTGGAGGGGGTCGGGCTTGCTTTGGCCCCACTCCAGAGTAGGTCCATCTCGGGCACTGCTCGGCACACTGAAAGTGATCATGGAAATGCAATTCGGCGTGGTACAGTTTGGCTCAGCGCGGCCAACAGCGCCGGTGGAAAAGGCCCAAAAGTGAATGTGACCTGCATTTTCATCGCAGCATCTGATTCTGTCTGAATGTAGCTTGAAGCGATTTTAAAACTGCAGCACAAACCAGCACCCACCCACACCCGCAAAGCTGAGTACCAAAACTGACCCACCTAGAACTGGAATAGGATATAAGTTCAATGACCCGATCTGTGAACACACATACACAGTCACTCACTTTTGTTCTTGGAAAAGTATCTGTCAGTCGGTGCAGCACCTGAGCTCCTACAGCTGTTGATGTGTTTCCTTAGTAACAATGTGGTTAGCTTGCACCTATCTAAGGCAACTACTTTTTGGCACTTTTTTTACAAGCAGCAAAGCCTCTGACAACATTATTCTCACTGTCTCTGATCACACTAAATTTCTCTTGGCATTCAGCGATGTATTGTCCACAACTTGGTATTCAACACTGGCTAATTGTTGCCATTTTGTCATCAATTTTAGCTAGCTGTTAGCCAACAACACTGTGGGATCGGACAGTGACTTACCATTATTTGTCCAAATGTGGGGTCAAAGTTTGTGTCATAGGCATTCATGGTATTGGGCCACTGGGTGGTCCACCAAATCAGATTCTGCTTAGGGCCCCATAAAGTCTTGGGCTGGCCCTGAGTATACTGTAGCATACAAACCTTTCCTTTCTTACCACAGTTAAATCCCCTTTCATACATGCTGTTAATTTAATTTAGAAATAACATGTAGTTCATTAGATTGAATTTAGATATTGAACACAATGTCCTATGAGAAGCATCTATAATTGACATTTTAAGCACAAAGACATTGATGGTTGTGAACAACATACTTTGTCACAGGTTGCAGAAAAACACAATATTTTGTTGTTTTCTTGACACAGAATCTCTCACCTGAGCTCCATGCATGCACACTGTTTGTGGCATTGCAAATAAACTTGTCTATCATGATAAAACTCTTCATGAATCCAGCAGTTGCCTACTACAGCTTTTAACACTACCTTTTTCTTTTGGGCTATTTAAGGTTCATGTCCTAAATCCATTAACAGTAACAGACTTCCTTAACTGCTGCACAGAAATCACTGACCTATCACTGTATGCCTGCTGCATCCACTGTACATTTTCATGTTTTAAAATTGTATTTGGTCATGAATTATTAAATCCAATCACTATTAATCCAGTTTCCAGGTGAGGAGGCCATTCAGCCGCAGGTTCATAAGCATATGGGCTAAAAAATAGCTGAGTCAGCAGCACCGATCGACTGGCTGCTGGGGTTTGATTCACTAGATGTTCTTCCTCTTTGCCAACTGTGGACATGTTACTAACCAACTGTACATTTGACCTCTGTGTTGCCCCAATGCTGACTAGAGCAAATTAAGGTGGAAATAAGTCAATATTTTCACTTGAAACATTCAGTTCAGAGTCAGAGGTGCACACATTTACCCATGAGCACTGTGCCTTGGTAGAAATGTGAGGTACTTTACTTAAGTATTTCATGTTAATCAATATACTTTGACACCACTGAGAGAAAAATACTTGCCTACATTTTGCTGTGCTACACTTTGGCAGCTACATTTACTTTACAAATTATGATTTTTTCATACAATTGAGTATTTCTATTTTATGCTGCTTTCTACTTCTACTACATTTGTTTGACAGACTAGTTAGAAACTAGTTACTGTGAAAATACTAATTCAAAATATGATAATAATGTGACATGAGGGGGAAATTCACAAGGCAGAAGCAGTTATATAAAGTAATTCAAAGTAATTAAAGTCAATGACGAATACATTAATGCATCAATAATTATAATCCAGTATTAGAATATATATTATTCTGAACTTGCCCATCCATGAGTGCTTTTACTTTTGGTGCTTTGAGTATAATTTGATGCTAATACTTTTGTGCTTTTACTCACGTACGATGTTTACTTGCAGTAGAGTAGGGGAGACCAGGGACAACTGTGGCATCTTTTAGATTTTCCGTCATAACACACAGACTATAATACATGAGTCATCTTTTGATATAACAAGAACCGGTGCAGTGTTGCACCGCCATATTTCTACAGTAGCCAGCAGGCTTTAGTTTAGGTCTTTTGCGTTAATCCTGCACACGAGTAAAAAAAAATCTACTTCCTCCACCTCTGACAGTCGGGACCACTTTTCTGCACTGAGTATTTTGATATTATAAATAACATTTTCAATACAGGGGTTTAACTTGCTACCAGAGTTTTTCGTCAGTGTTCTTGCTCCTTTACTCAAGAAAAAGATCGATTTAGCTCCTCCATCACTGTGCTGTAGGTCTAATGTAAAGGCTAAACAGTCAAAGAATAATAACAGGTCAGTTATTGATGATCAATATGTGCTGAAATAGTTCTGTGTGTTTGAATGTTTTGTCAGGACGTGTGTCTGTCACTTCCATGCTTCAGTTAACCCCAATCAGCTGGTGCCAGACCTCTATTGAACAATTTGTCTCATACACTGTAGATAAATAACACACACTATCTCTGTGTGTGTGTGTGTGTGTGTGTGTGTGTGTGTGTTTAACTCTCTGATGGTGAATCAATGCGACACCTCAGGGATGGCACAGTGGAGGGGTGGGGGAGGAGGGGTGAGGTAGGGGAGGGGAGGGTCGTATGCCAGGCTCGTTCTTCACACTTTTTTTTTTTTTTTTTTTTTTTTAAAGGAGAGGTGTGTGCGAAATAATACCCGCTCATTAGGAGCTCGGCGGCTCCTGGTTAATTCATCCTGGACTGTCAGGGGCTTGTGTACGACCCCCGGGTAACACATAAATCACGCGCAGAACCAACCGGTCGAGCGGCAAGCTTCATGCCCCTAACGCCGCTGATTTATCAACCAAATTACTGCGAGTCCTGCTCGGCCCCAACACTTTGCCGAGGAAATCACCGACTAACCCCTGAGCGAACCGATTTATTGAAAAGCTGTCCCCCTCCACCTCCGTCTCCTCCCCGCCCCTGCCCCGCTTTCTGTGTCACTCCACTCATCTCTCACTGACTTAATTAAAATCTATCCCGTTGGCTCGTTGGCATTTATTACAACCACTGGGCTAATGAAACAAAGAACACGACAAAACCAAAGCTGCTTTGTGCCCATAAACGTTCATTAAACTACAACACACACACACACAGTGCTTCTGACTGTACTTATTGGCATTTAAACAAGGTGGGCTTATTGGGATGTTGTGTGTCTCAGTCAGCATCTAGAAAACAAACACCAAAGACTATAAAACAAAAAACAATAAACTATTAGGTGCAGATTAACCCTTGTGTTTCTGACATTCAAAGAAGATAATGCAACAATTCTGCATTAAAATGTCTAAAAATGCTAGAGATATGTTTTATAGCCTATTTTGTTGATTTGTGTAGTTACATTATTCCAAATGTTTCCAACAATGTTACAAAAGAAATCTGTAATTTATTCAAGGTAGTGGTGTATTTCCTGCTAGACGTTGCTATCTAGCGGCCACAACCTCCAGGAAAACATGGGATGTGTCGGATACGTGAGGAAGGAAGTTGGTGAACGTGACTTAATATAATGTGAATAAAACTTTGATATTATCTCGCCCATGAACATAATTTCTGCCTGAGTTTAAAAGTGAAAAAAAAAAATCCCACGCCACGTCATGATGTGATCAAACGTCTTTTGTCACTGTTTTGATGTGAGACTCCCCTACTGGCAGAATTTACATATTGTGCATTTAAATAAGGGATAATGTACAATTGAACAACAAATTTAAGTTCTGTGCCACCTTGTTAGGGTTTATTTTGCAATAATAACACCATCACTGTACATTATCCTGCTTACTGCACGGCTACCACTTAAAAAAAAAAACCATAATTTGACTAAATTTGAATTAAAATGATTTTATGGATTTAAGAAGGATTTTATTGCTCCTCTGGAGTCTATGATAGGAACTGTGTCAATAGCAATAGTCAGCAATTCAGAAATAACACACCATAGAATGCCGTAATTGACCAATAAGAATCAAGTAAAGCCGTGTGATAAATACAAAATAAAAAACAAAATGGTGCCATTTGCTATATATGCCATCAAAAAGGCAAACCCATCTCCGTATAGCTAGTAGCAAACTATATATGCTTATAACTATAAAAATCATAAATAAACTAATAAAAACTGTATTTTTTAAGTTTTCTTTGTTGCTTTTGTCATTTAAAGGTAGGCAATGATGATTACTGGGTAATATGTTGATATATTGATGTTTTCCAGTGTCAAGTCTCTGTGTGAACTTGAGCCCAACGGATACTAGATTTTTGAGGCCGATGACAATGCTGATATTTATGAGTAAAAAAATCTGATAGCTATATATTGGCTTATATTCTTTATAATAAATACGAAAACGTTGTTTCCTATAGTGACATTAGACCCAAGAGAGACGTAATTCCTGTTATAAAGCTCCAGTAACAGAAATCAAACATCAACAGGTGTAGATGCTGCTTAAAAATACTGTCGACACAAATCATAGATCTTAGGAGGAGTCATGGTTTTAGAGTCTCTGATAGTTACTCCAAACAGACGTAATGTAATATTTTCTCCAGGTGACTTCCAAAACAGTGCAGGTTAAAATCATGTTCATAAGCAATTCTCATCAAAGTCATGAGGTATTAAGGTATAAAACGTAAGAATGTGTTTAGAGCTGTTAGAGTCTCCAGGAACCTACACTGAACGTTATAGGATTAAATATAAACCGCAGAGTTCTGAAGTTTGGCTAACACGCTAATAAAGTATTTAACTTATAGTTTGTCTAATACTTTTAATTGGCTTTAACTCTAATTAGTTTTCTAATTAGTTTTCACAAAATTAAGATTCTCTCCAGTGTGTAGGAAGTGTACATGATTTGAAAAAAAAGTTTAGTGATCAGGTTCCTCTGGTCTATTAAACACATTTGACTGAGTCCTGAGCTCGAACTTTATGTATTTATTAAATCTGTCATGTTTGTTACCTTATTTAAAAAAAAGCATGAAAGTTCACCTCAGAAACATAAGTTGTCCATATCGCTTGGTTTTCATTGGTGTTCAGCACTGTATCGCTGAATCATAAAGGAATTTAGTAGAATCAACTAATGATGAATTAAATGAACGTAGCGTACAGAGTTCAATCAACTCATTAAGTTTCTAAAGATGCATCAGCATATTAGCAGACTTCCCAGCATGCATTTTTGTGAGAGTAACAACCCCCCTGAGACCCTTCTTTTTCATAGTTTGAAGAAAGCATATGATGGAAACATGCTGTGAGTCTCCAGTCATGGTTGCTTGTTTAATGAAAACATTACAAAGATGTCTTCTCGAGTACAACTGCATTAATATTAAGTTTATTTGACCAGAAAAAGTCTATTTCTTTTGAAAAAAATTATCTTAACTTGTCTTTTCAAATTTAGCGGACTTAAAATTTTAGGGCAACCTGGACACTAACTTTTTTTTAAAAGCTAAAAACTTTTTTTTACAGTGTCATAATGACTGTAGTACTTCTCAAAAAAAAAAAAATTAGGAATTGCGTTATGGAGAAAATTGCGCTACTTTTTTGTAAATCCACCTTGTATAAAGTCTATAAATCTTTATTAGTGCTGATATGGTTGAACAACAAAAGCGATTTAGAGTAAATCTTTGACACTGAATAAGATGCACTGTAAAAATCATACAGGAATTAAGTAGAATCAACTAATCTTTATTAATTAAATTAATGAAAAGATACTGTTTTGTTTATTCAAGTTAATTAAAGTTTTTTACTTATTTGCAGAACATGTCCAAACTTCACGAGTTCTTCTAACTTAAAGTATTTTGACTTGAAATGATGAGTTGAATGAACTTACTGTACAGACTTCAATCAACTTATTAATAAGTTTCTTTAAAAAAAAAAAACATGGTGTATTAGTAGACTTCCCAGCATGCATTTTTTAGTGAGTTTAAACTCTTACGATGCTTCTTTTTCATAGTTTGAAGAAAACATATATGATGAAAACTTGCTGTGTCTCTAATACAGTTCAGATCAGTCGTGGTCGCTTGTTTTCACAATAATGAAAACACTAAAAACATGTTTTCTCAACTACAACCAGAGATGGGAAGTAACTAAGTACAAATACATTGTCAGTGTACTTAAGTAGAGTTTTCAGGTATCTGTACTTTATTTGATATTTATTTTTCTGAACAACATTTTACTCTTACTCTTTAAAGCATTTGAGGGGAATTATTGATTGTTTTTATTTGACATCATTGTGCGCCGCGTTCCCAACATCAAGACTGATTTCAACCTAAATGGGTGAGACAATAACACATAGAAAAGACAATTCCTTGGTGTATCCACCAATGCATATCATGCACGACAGATGTAAAAAGACGAAAATGAAAAGATGAAACAGACAAGAGAGATAGATAGCACCTGTGGAGAAAAGGTGAGGTTCAGTTGCTTCGCACAGAAACACCTGGAAGAAATGTCCTTCAGAGGATGACTTTTTACTTTTATACTTTGAGTGCATTTCAGAGCCTGTACTTTTTCACTTTAACTTGAGAAAAGAAGTTGAATCAGTACTTCTAATTTTACCAGATCCATATGTTTTTTTTTGTTTGTTTGTTTTTACACAAGCATCTGTACTTCTGCTTTAGTAAAGAATGTGTTGACTTTTCCCACCTCTGAGTAGAACTGAATTAATATCAAGTTTAATTGACTAGAAAAGTTTATTTATGTTGAATCATTACAAAATGACCTCAACTTGTCTTTTAAAATTTGGTCAACTTAAAATTTTAAGGCAGCCCAGACACTAACTTTTTAAAGTAAAAACAAATTGCTTTTTTTTTTTTTTTTTTTTTACAGTGCATTAATAGGTCTAGCACCTTTCAAAGTTGTATTATAGTGAAAAACATTCTAGTTTTTTGTCAATCCACCTTGTATAAGGTCTATAAATCTAATGCACTGACATGATTTCTTCTCATGTCAAGTCTTTTGACTTTAAAAACAATGAGTTGAATGAATGTACTACACAGAGTTCAATCAACTCGTTAAATTAAGTTTCTAAAGACACATGATCAGAATGTTAGCAGACTTCCCAGCATGCATTGTGTGAGAGTTAAAACTCTTATTTTATATAGTTTGAAGAAAACATACAATGAAAACTTGCTGTTTGTCTTTAATACACTTTAGGATAAGTCATAGTTATTTGTTTTCACAATAATGAAAACACTGTAAACATGCCCTCTGAAGTACAACTGAATTAATATAAAGTTTATTTGACTGGCAAAGTTTACTTGTGTTGAATCATTACAAAATTACCTCAACTTGTCTTTTCAGATTCAGTCAACTTGAAATTTTAAGGCAGCCCAGACCCTGACTTTTTAAAGTTAAAATATATAGTGGTTTTTTTTTTTTTACAGTGTAATAATAACTCAAGCATCTTTCAAACTTACAAACTGCATTATAGTGAAATCTGTGCTAGTTTTTTGCAAACCAGCTTGTATAAAGTCTATAAATCTTTATTAGCAGTGACATGCTTGAATAACAGCAGTGATTTAGAATAAATCTTTGACACTGAATAAGATGGAATACACCTTTAGGCCTGTAGACCTTAGAAATGACTCTAAAATCACCTTACAGATTATTTTCTCAAAGGTCCCACAGTGTTGTCTGTTAGAGGGGTTTAGGCTCAGTAGCCTATATATATCTGGATTTCTAGATCGAGCAGGTCTAACAGGATCCATGGTGTCTGATTTTGGCTGCGGGCCCGTCCAGTCCGGATCAAAGAGGTCTGAACCTCCAGACAAAAGCTGCTAATTTACTCCGCAGCAGAGGAGGAGGAGGAGGAAGGGTGGTGATGGAGAGTCAGAGGGGGGTGGAGGTGGAGGGCGGAGGGGTTGTAATAGGTTCTTGAAATTACGTTGATAATTAATTGTGCAAATTTGTTTCTATTAAATAAGAATAACACGTATTGAAGAACTCAATTAGCGTTAATTAATCCTGCTTCGTCAGAAAAAAACAACGCTGATTGGAGGACTTTCTCTTCTTCTCTGATTCTTTCTAACCTCCGGCTGTTTTTTTTTCTTCTTCTTCTTCACTCTTGGAGGAGGTTAGAGGCAGCCATTGGACTCCTCTCCTCCACTCCTCCTCTCCTGTTTTTTTTTTTTTCCTCTCCTCTCCTCTTGAGAATTGGAAATGGGGGATGGAGACGGGGAATGTGGAAGGTGCTAAATTAGCTGGCTGATCCGCGCTCATTGCCGCATACACATCCCCCTATTACTGCGCCCCGGCGCCGCTTAATATTCCGGGCATGGCGGCCGCGTCTAGATAGCAGATTTATCAAATGGGAAAATGAATGTATGATGATCAGTTAAATTGAAAATCAGCGCCCGGGTGACAGGCCGCACTGACACCTCGGTAATTAGAAAGAAAAATGATGGCGTCCGAATGCATAATAGAGCAAAAACAATTTACGCTATCCCCCCACGCCGTAATGATCGCGCGCTCAAATTGAAAATTTCTCCCGGTTGAAATTGAATTCATAAAGTGTGATGCATGAGCGGCACGGACACAGCGGGAGGCCCGGCCCGGTCCAGGCTCACTGTGATCGATTGGTCGTTTGTGTTGGTGCCACCAAAAAGAAAAAAAAAAAAAAGAAGAAGAGAAAACCTCTCTCTCTCTCTCTCTGTTTCTATCTGTGTCTCACCCCTCTGACTCAACCTCATCCACTCTGGTTTCATGTTGGGGCCCCTAAACGAGAAAGACAATGATATTTTGTATTTAAAAACGAACGCAATGCCCTTTTTCTTTAACAAAATCTACAAAAAAAGTAACATTTCTCCTGTTTTAACACCCAGACTGAGGCTCGATGACATGTTTCATCCTTTTTAAAGTTAGTAGGGGAGACCTGGGGCAATTGTAACATTTTTTTCCATTTTCTGTCATAACTCTACTTGAAAGTCATCTTTTGATATAAGAACCATATGTGTGCACTAATTAATAATAATATTATTAAATCCAATGCAAGAAGTCAGAGTGTTACACTTGGCCCTTGATAAGAGGTAAAGGTAATTAAAAAATATTAGAGAAATTATTAGTTAAATACTTTATTATCCTGTTATTTTTAATCCTTATGTTCTGTGGGGTCCTGGGGACTCTTAAACAGCTGCAAAAATATGTTTGAAACATTATAACACCTTGATACTTCAGGACTTTTCCTAATTTTATGAATATCACTCATTAACATGATTTTAATCCACAGTGATCTGAAAATCATTTCTTATACTATTACTTACATATTACTTTGTTACTTCAAATCCTTATAAATGTCAGGCTCAGTATGCATTTAAAGCAAATGTCTATTTCTATTTTTGCAGAAGACTGCGTAGCTATTCTAGTTGTAACTAGATTTTAATAATTTGAATTGAGTTAAAAGTAATTTTTCATTTAAAATATGTGAAATATGTTAATTTTCAAACAGTAAAGTATGTCAACACAGACAAACATGGACATTTTTACTCAAGGATTTTGCAGCCATGAAAAGCTCACATGTTAGCTAGCAACATTTCATATTAGCACAAGTCGTTCATGTTAATTTTTAACCAATAAGCTAGAAATAAAATGGATGTAGGTTTAAATACAGACATCTACACCTTATATAGCAGAAGAAAAATCGAAAAGTAACTTTCATACCTAAAAATCAGTTTTTTGTCGAAAACTTGTGCTGAGGTGAAATGATCTTTTTTCTATAGGTAGATAAACGATAACTGAGCATGTGCAGAATAAGTGTCATCACTCTGGCTTGTTTCTGATTGGAGTGTGTTACACTTGCCCCAGGTCTCCCCTGTTTTCATGTTGGAGCCCCTAAACCAGATTGATAGAGCCTAGATAAATTTGTATTGAAAAATGGAAACACGAGACTTTTCTTCCAAAAGTAGCCTACTTGTGCCTATTTTCTCCTGCAGACTGCAACTCAATTATATTTTTTATCTGTTTGAAAGTCAGTATAAACTTAAAAACCAAAACAATAAACAAAAGCAACTAAAATCATATGATGACTTAAAAGACTTATTTCAGGCACTATACAATAATCTGTTGAATTTCTAACTGTAAAAGCTACAGTTTGGTTAATGAGATCATCAGCCTATTCCCAAATTAATTTAAGTTACAGACATATAGGCTAATTATAAAGCAACAGGTCAAATAAAACATAGAATACTTGAAGATATAGGCTAAGTAAATATTGTGATCTTTTTTGGTTGTTCTTGTTAAGTATCAGATATGTTGCCTATGGAGGCTTCTTCCCAAAATACAGACAAACCTAATATCTTCTCTTGTTTTTTTACATTTAACTGCAGCTCAAAGACATTTTTATCCTTCTGAAAGTCAATATCGAAGTGAAATAGCAAAACAATGTACAAAAGCAACAAAATTCATATGATTGCTTCAAATAAGTCTGTTTCTTCAGCTGATTTACATTACAGGCTACAATTTTAATTAGTTAAATTTCTACCTCTAGGCTACTATTTGGGTTCATCATTATATTTCCAAATTAATTAAAGCTGCAGACATATGGTTTTCTAATTATAACGCCTTTAATAAGACTATAGGTCAAAATAAACATACTGTAGGTACTTAATGACCATTTGCATTCACATTTTGGCTCTAAAACGGCTTGTGAATGCTCACATATGTTTCCTCTGATAACACAGAGGCCTATTACAGCCAAACTTTTTGACAATAAAATGGTAACCCTGTTTTTCAGCTTATTTCTTGAGAAAAAATAGTAAATAATATATATAAAGGCGCATTTTATAGGTTCAACACATGCACTCACACTTCACACACATACTATAAAGGCCTTGCTGAAGGGAGCTCAAACCTATATTTCCTAATTAATCGCACTCTTGAAACTAACCGATTATAATAAAGCGTTTCCACCTCCAAAAAAAAAGGAGAATAAAAGTAGAAATTTCACAGAGCGCGCGCGGAATGAACGATTTAATGTGATTGTTTCGGTCGAAGGGGACGTTTCCCGAGGCCTTATGGGAAAATAATGTCCTTATGAATTAAATAATAGGGTTATTACTTTCATTGATTTTAGCTGTCTGGGAATTTAGTGTTCAGCTCCGGTCTTAACCCATCCTCCTCCTCCTCCTCCTCCTCCTCCTCCTCCTCCTCCTGCACCACCTCCTCCTGCTCCTGCTGTTTTTCACTCTCGCTCCCTGCTCGTCCTCTTGTCTAATTATTTTCCTATAAGCCCCCCGCTTCCTACAGCGCAAATAGCAGAGTCACCGAGCGAAAATTATGTAAATATTATTAAAGGGACTCAGGCACGGAAATTCATTTTAGGTCGGCGCAAAGCAAAGTAAAGCTCTGTCCCTCGGATCCCCCTCAATTTATTTGCAAATAAAGGCGAGGTGACCGGGAGGGATCAGGGATATTTAGCCGGGCTGTCAACACGGCTCCTCCGTGCGCCGGCTCGCTAGAATTAATGGTTTTAATAATTGGGATTTCAGTTTCCAGGGAATTGGTGGCGTTTACACTTCATAAGCTAAACACACTCTTTCCTTAACGTGGGCACACGCCTTCTTGTCTTTTTCTGTCCCTAAACATCTCTAATTCAGCCATTTTTCACTGTCTCCCACCACAGAATGGATGCAATTCGAGGAAAAGGAGATGCCATGAAGGATTGAGAGGCAAAATAATTTAGAGTAACATCAGACTGTAACTCTGATAATCCATTATTAATATTATGGAGATCAATTAGATTCTGGGGATAATGTGAAGCACAGTGTCCTGGCTGTCATTAAGCTGTTATAAACATAGATTTTCTAGATATTTTTTTTTTTAAATAAATTCCTCCCGCAGTGGCACCTGCACTCTCTGTCATCTTTAAAACAGGTCGAATGACACCAACAAGCCATTAATTGATGGCCAAATCAGTGAAAACACATTAACAATATTTTACAAAAACAAACAGGACATTTTGAACAGCGAAAGCAGGAATTAAAGCCTGCATAAGTGATTTCATCAGGATATTTCCATATTTATTTATACTGTCTATTACTATAATGGTTAAAGCTACTACAAGGAGTTTTTAATTCATTATGAATCAGTCTCAAGTTAACTCTTATGCCTCAATATGACATACTTATGCAAACAAGACCATCAGTGAGAAGACTGGCTATTTCTGTGTGGTTTTTTCTTAGTGTCTGGCACTGGGTCGGAAATCAGATTAAAGGCTTGTGTTTACATTTTTTTTTTTCAGCCAAAGTTAGAGTGAATAGCACATTAGCCAATTAAAAGGAAGCAGGTGGAGATTTTTATTTCGATATTTTTATATTTTAGGTTATATTTTGTGGTTATGGCAGAGGCTGCTTATGCCCACAGGAGCCTCCAAAATCAACAAAATATTAAAGTTCCTTGTAGTAGCTTTAATTTTTGGTAGAGTTGCAACAATTAATTGACTATTAATCGGTTATTAAATTAATTGTCAACTATTTTAATAATCGATTCACTGGTTTGAGTAATTTTTAAAAGAAAAATAGTTTTAAAATTCTGATTCCAGATTTTTAAATGTGAATATTTTTGGTTTCTTCTTTCTTTCTGAAGCGCAGTAAACTGAAGACCTTTGGACTGTGGATACAAGAAGACATTTGGGGATGTCATCTTGGGCTTTGATCAACATTTTCCACCATTTTCTCACATTTTATAGACCAAGAAACTATTAATCAAGAAAATAATTAACGGATTATTCGACTATGAAAACAATCGTTAGTTGCAGCCCCAATTTTTGGGACAAAAGGGGCAGGATTGGGACAGCTGCTTGTAATTCGGGACTGTCCTGAATTTTTCAGGGTGTCTGCTCACCCTGACTCGTACCTTACTTTTTATTTTCTTTGAGCTCAGCCAACAATTGCTCAAAAAAACAACACAACAAACAAAAAAAAACAAACCCAAAACAAACAAACAAAACAAACAAAAAAAAAAAAACAGAAAGAAAATATTAATGCGCGCCTGGCACATCACTCGCCTCTTCCTCCTCTCCCTCTTCCTCTCTCCTATATCTTTATCTGTCTCCCCGGGGCGCTTTTGTAAAAAGGCGCAGGCAGGCGGGCGCGCGCCTGTCCTATTATGTGCGACACATGATCAATAGGGCGATAACGCAGCAACATCAATATAAGCGACAGAACAATGAGGGATATCATCGAACATCTATCTTAATATAGCCGACTACAAGGGCCGTCTGACAACCGCGGCAGCTCATGAAAATTCCGCCCCACGAATCTACCACCATCTCCTCCTCCTCCTCCTCCCCGCGCTCAATAGACTATGCGCACTCACGCACACTCACGCACACACCCCACGCTGCAGCTGGCGCGGCTATTATTTTCCCATTTCAATTTGACACCCCTGCCTTTCATGCTAATTCTATTATTGTAGGAAGTTTATGTGATTCCATATCACTAGAAATCGGTAATGTCTAATAACCCTTTGGGCTGAAAGGAGAGGGGAAAAAAACTGCCTGGAGACCCGCGGCAGCCAGTGGGAAAATAATTACTTTCATATCAAAACTCAGCAGGAGGCGCAGGGTCCTATAGCCCGCGGCCACTAACCTCATTCCAGCTCGGCCTTTCAAATGAATAAATTTGTTAAAGCAATAAATACAAACAGCCAGACGGACTTGAGCCCCAGCTCCGGCTCACTACACAGAGGAAAAAGGGGGATTTATCTGCTGTAACACGACAAAAAACTCCAGCCGCCATGATCCAAGGTTCTGCCACACAGCAGCAACCCTTTTCCCCCTCAACATGGCCCTAGAACAGGGTTCTAAACCTTTTCTAACTTCTGATTGTTCAAAAAATTTATGAGGACGACCTTCCAAAATAAATGAGACAAAAACATGACAAAAGAATTAGAAAAAAATAGCTGTAATATGACAGGGTTTTACCACATTCACACTGTCACTGTCTGCCACTGTGAATCCAAATTTAAAGGCATAATATGCAACATTTCCCCACAAATACATAATCCCAGTCATTACTTATGACCCACTAGAGATGTGTGCTGCTGTCTGTATCTGCTTATCTATTATCCCCTGCACGTATTTCTTTATTTTCTCATTATTTTGTTGTTTTTGCTGAAGCTTTACCAACCCAAAATGACACTATTTTATGTCCTGTGAATAAGACACAACAATAATCTATCTTTCTGGTGCAGTTATGAACAGCTCAAACAAATCCAACTCATTCTAGCTTTAAGGTCTGCTTCTGATTTGTCCAAAATAAATGAGCAAAAAAGACAAAAAATAACAAAAAGGAGAAAAAAATCAACTGGGCTGTAAAGGATTTTTACCACATTCAACACTTTCTGCCCAAATTTAAAGTATTCAGGGTCATGTTTCCTCAAGACACACCTTGGAGCTTGATGTGATCATCTCCTACATCACTTTCTCGTATCAAAAAAATCATCTATTTTATGTCACAAAGATGACAAAAGATGTTAACTAGCTAACAGTGGCAAAACACAGGAGAATTTTGAAGCTTTGTAAATTACCCTCCAAAATTTTTAACTTTAATCTGACCATTTGGCAATACCACTGCCGCCGAGGCCCATAGATGGGCATCTGAGGCCCACTAGTGGGCCGCGGACCAGTGGTTGAGAATGGCTGCTTTAATTACCATAGGTATAGATTTTGAAGGAGATGGAGGGGACAGGTTCCCCTCAGTATTTAGGACACATGTCCCACATAATAAAAACATTAAAGTAGCAGAGGACTTTTATTTTGACAAACCTGCAGTATATTCCATTAATTTTGAGTTGTCATGTCACGCCTGAATTGTGTTTTCCTTTACATAAATAAGACGTTCCCACTATATATTGATGCAGAAAAGGCACAAATTGGTGCATAAAAATCACCAGAATGCAGGAAATGAAGTGTTTGATGCTCAGTGCTGAAGCGAAACTTACGCCTTTGCCCTCGAAAGACAGTGATTCAATTTAAACAATAACTTTATTTATCAAAATGTTTACATATAAATATCATTTTCTCGTTTTTTTTACAATATCTGAGGATTTTTGTTGTGTGTAAGATGTTTATTGTAGCCTAGTTTTTGTTACAAGTTGGTCACCAAAAAAGAGAGAAAGAACCTGCTTCTAAAGGTGTTTTAGGCCTAAAGCCTGAATATGAGACGACAGCCACAGCTTTTTGTGGAGGGCCATCTGGATTGATCACACATCATGATTAAAAAATAGATGAGAATTAAGTCTCCTGATTCCTGATATGTTTTGAGTGTCTCAGCAGAGCTTTGGGAATGTTTGAATAGTCTGAGCGGTGTTCCTGGTCCTTTGTTTATGTTTGCTCCTTGCAAGTGTTAGTCCATATCGACATCCTCTCCATCTGTTCCGGGTGTTTCTTGACAGTCTGTGTTTGCCTTGAGACGCTCGGAGAGGTCTGGAGACGCTCGCTCCTCTCTTGCACCCTTCTCTTTTACACACAGCTCGGCGACTTGGCAGCCGTTGGTCGCTGCCTCCGTTCGAACTTTCAAACTCCTCGTCTCCTCGCCACTGTCACTGGACTGTGAGGAGCTCAGCCTGGCCAGAGCCATCTGAGTTGCGCTGTTTGGTGGAGGAGAAACGGAAATCTTCCGTCTCTGCAGTCACCACCACCACACTCGTCCACGTCCGTCCCTTCCACTCTATTGCTAATGTGATTGTGGTGATGCTGCGTGCTGTGCTCCATATGATCCGAGTGCAGAGGCTTAGAGACAAAGCTGGAGAGGTCAGGGGGAGCCGGGCTGCCCTCACTGGGCACACACCTCTGTCCCAGGCTGAGCCTGTTAATGCTGCTGTCCTGACACGGTGAGGCCTTCAGGGCTGTTTGGGGCACTAGAAAGCCCAGGGGCTGATGGGTAATGGGGTAAAGCAAGAAGTGACCTTTCCCCACCAGTGTCCTCTGACTGGGCAAACGAGGGGAAGTCCAGCTGAGCTTTCCGCCGTGGCGTGGCGTCGGAGAGGAGGCTCTCCACGCTGAAAGGGTTGCGTTTCTGCAGGGCAGAGGACCGTGGGCCTCCAGGACTCGAGCTGTGCGTGCTGCCTGGAGAAACCTGCTCCGCTTCTCCCGTGGTTCTTTGGTTTTGGTGGTTTTGTAGTTGGCTGAAGTCATGTCGAGTTTGGTCACAGCTGGATTCAGTTTGGTGTCCTCCGGCGCCCTTCGTTGCTGGCAGTTCGATGTGAATAGTCCCGTTAACGCTTGAAGACTGCTGCTCGCTGTCGGTGAACTGGGAGACCCCGCTGTCGCTCTCCGAGCCCCCAGGTGTGTGGAAGTTGTCACCTGCGAGGAGTTTGTTCTGCGACTTCAGCAGCTTCCTCTCCTGTTTCCTCTTCTTCTTCTCGGCCCGCTCCTGCTCCCTGCGCGCGATCTCCTCGGGGTCCATGGGCTCGCCGCTGCACGTGGTCGGGTGGGAGTTGTGAGCCGGCCGCCCCGGCCCCTTCTTTGTGTTCTCCTTTTTTTCCATTTAGCTCGTCGGTTTTGGAACCAAACCTGTGCAAACACACACACACACGAAATACACACATACACAGGTGGAAAAGAGGCACATGAGATGATTTTTGTTTTGAGTTTCTTTCAATGTCAACATCTGTCAAACAGCATAATCTTTTCATTCAGTGCAGGGCTGTCCCGATATCAGATTATCATGGCCAAAACAATTTATGATAACGATATTATCGTGATATTTATAGAAAATTTGAAAAGATAATAATGCTATCAGTCAAATTCACCCTTAACTTTGTTTATTGTGCTTTTTGTGTCTATTTTGGTAAATAAATTACACTTAAAATGTGACTGTAAGGGAAGTGGAGAGAGAGTCTGTAACAGAGTCAAAACAAAAATAAAAAGCTAAATTACACTTATTGGAGAATGAAAATGCAACAAGATAAACTGATAAACAAAAGAAATTAAAAAAAGAATGTAAGAGCATACAGTAGGTTTAAGAGGTATTGCATTAATTGCACAGTATCACCATATGTGTATTAATAACATGATATCAATATTTCATTTTTTAAATATCACGATTATCATCAACACCGGTATATTGCAACCCTTATCTCATGAGTTGATTAAACTGTGATCTGGTTGGAATTATTATATTGTGATATGAGACTATATATATCATCTTAGATATTTTTATATTGTGATTTGGCATAAACGTTGTATTTTCCTTGTTTGAAATGAAACACTACAGTAAAATTATGTAATTTTCTTAACTTATCAGACTTATCTATTAATTGGCTTCACCCACTTAGTCAATATTTCCACATTACTGATGATTATTTATCAAAAATCTCTTTGTGTTAATATTTTGTTAAAGCACCAACAGTCATCCTTTGAATATTGCTGCAATACTGACATTAAGGTATTTAGTCAATAATATTGTCATATTTGATTTTGTCCATATCATCCAGCCAGGGCCACTATTGGGTAGTTTAACCAACAGCAGTGCATCATATTCTATAGATCATTAAATGTTTGCTGTATTTGAGAATTAATATGTTATTTTAGAAAAAATATGTGTCTTGAGATAAATATTGTAGATCATGGAATAAACTATAAGCCATATTGCCCAGCTCTTGTTGGGATTCAGGCTGAAATCAGCTGATTAATGGATTGGACGACTACCAGATCATTAATCAACAATTTTCCATCAATTAGTCATTTAAGTCATTTGAGAAATACCAGGGATTTGCTTCTTTCAGATTTCCTAAAATGATTATTATCTGCTCGTTTTCTGATTTGTATCATTATAAATGTCTTATATATAAATGTCTTCATCTTTTGGACTGTTGGTTGGACAAAAAAACAACAAACAACAAAAAAAAAAAAACAAATTCAAGACATCACCTTGGAATTTTTATGGGCATGTTTCACTATTTTCAGTTATTTTACAAACTAAATAATCATAAAAACAATGGATTAGTTACTTGGCAATTAACATAATTGTTAGTTGCAGCATCGGTTGGGACAACACTGCAAGTTTCATAAAACAAGGTCTTCATTTGGAGTCATGGGACTGGGACCATTAACACCTCCACAATCTGGTGCAATCCAAACCAATACACCCTCCCTCTACATTCACTCTTTGACAACTGTATCGTAGATAAAGCTGCACGATATGGGAAAAATGTATATATATATAGTGATTATTTTGATAGAACGATTGGGATATGATTTCATAATTAGAGGGAATTATCATTTCTGCATCACAATTTTAATATTTTTACTCAAAAAAAAAAAAAAAACCCAAAAACCTATTAAAATCATGATGATGTGACATTTGTTTGGGTCTGTACCAAACAAACAGGTTTTCTTACATCTGGAGAACAGGATTTGTAGGCCAGAGCATCTCTGCAGCACTACAGTAATTCATTATAATGCTGTTTTCTCTCTCATTTTCCCTTTTCAGCCTCTACCCCTTTTCCTCAGGAGGCCTTTGTCTTTTGCCAGGCTGCAACTGTAAATAACAATTTGTTCTTAACGACTTGCCTGGTTAAATAAAACTAAAGTAAAATAAAAAATATATATCAAAAGAACTGCAGCCTCTGCGATTTGGATATTGGACTTGGCCATATTGCGATTTCAATATTTCAATTAACTGTGCAGCCCTAATCTGAGATGATTTGGTTAAAATCTGTGTTAATTTTAAAGGATGAGTTTGTGTATTTTGAGTAATTTTCTTGGATTGCGATGTTCATAATAATTTATCCTCAGGAGATGAAAACAGACTGAAGTAGGCTGGACAAGATGTCACTTCTGGTGTGTGTTTAGACAACCCCAGACAACAGACCTCACACCTGCCACCATAATAAATCAGTGTCAGGGTGGTTATCAGATGTTAAGGACAAAACCATATTGCCTACAAATCCAAACAAATTCCACAAAGCCCCGAAATGTTCAAACCTTTGTCCCCCGCCTCTCTGTCTGTCTGTCTTTGTTTACTGCAGCTTTAAACATCTAAAGAGTACATTAGGTTAATGGGTCACAGAGGTGGACCAGCAGATGCACACATGTGCCGCTGTTAATTAGCCTACCAATGAGTCTGTGTAATGGGCAACTCCGCCAATTACATTTAATTGTACCGTAGCTAAAGCAGCCATATCCCCTCGTCTCTGTTAGTATATTCTTTCACAGCCAGCCAGCCAGCACTCCGCTCATATGGGGCTTAACACTCGCACGGCAATCCCCGGCTCTCCTCCCTCCGCACCGAGCCAAGAGAGGCAGCTTCCCCCGCCTGAGAGCTCTCAGTGGCCGGCCTCTGGGCGCGCTCGGGGCCGCGTGTTCGGCGCTGATAACGGCAGGAGTTTTAGCATGCAAAGAAGTCGGATCGGCGAACATTGCATAATAAGGACGGGACACCAACATCATGTGCGACAATGGCGCTTCTTATGAATTGTTAATGTTGGTTATATCTTTCCCCCGCAAACCTGGTGATAAAGGAGCGTTAAGCAGCTTGAGGGAACAATAATCTGAGGTTTAGGAGCGAAAATCCCCAAACAACATACAGCAGCGACGGCGACGAGCTCCGCTTCTGTCCCGCTTTTACTCGATCCAGCCATGCATGAGAATTCTATGTAGCTCATGGAGGAATACATGAATATACGTTAGATCCCACGGAATATCATAAATGGATACGCAGATTTTACATTCTGAGCAAATAATACGTACTAATATGTATTATTATAAGGAGTATTATTATTATTATTGTTATATTATTATTTATTATTATAATTATTATTATTATTATTATTATTATTATTATCATACTATTAGGCTAGGGTATCATTATCAAATTAAATAAAACTCTAATCGTAAAAATGTATTTTGTTCCTTTAAATTTAACTTAAACTGCTCAAAAAGACATCATATCCAGCTCTTGCATATTGTAATTATTATTATTATTATTATTTTTATTATTATATTATTGTTATTATTATTATTATTACTGTGGTAAGACCAGTAATTATGTAAATAATGTTAATATTTTAACACTACAAAACAGCATAAACTTAAAAACATCGCACTTTTATTAGGCTACTTTACTAGTAGTTAGTTTTTACCTTACTCGCTTTTTTTTAAAAAACAACAACAACAATAATAATGTCATAAAATGAGTAACAATAGGATGATGATAGATTTATCTTAAATCTTAAATTGAACTACCACAAAGTATACAAAGTACAAGTAGATTTTAAAAAAGTAAGAAGGGTAGAATTGTTAATAAACTGTCTAATAATAAAACATATATGTGTAAAAAAAAAAAAAAAAAACGAAGGTAAAGGAAAAATACTAGTTGCCATTTTTACACCTTGGTTTGCTCAGTAAATAGCCTTGTTTTTATTAACCCATAAATCAATAGGTTGCCTCCATGCATAATTCAAAAGAGACCCTTTATTGATACTTTGATAATTGACAAATAGCCGTCTCACTGTGGGATGGGCCTTCGGGAGCATCACGAAACAAACGCCCCTCTGACATTTTCTTTATGTATTGCGGATTTTGACATGGAAGTAAGATTTTAATTTATTTGCAAAATCATAATAAATCAAACCCATCTTTAAAACTCCTCCCCCACCAATAAATAAATAAATAAATGAACGCATGCATCTGAAAATTTTGGACTCGTGTCTTCGTGTCTTTACCTGAACCCTGGACTCCACGAGGTCGAGCCTGAGCGCGAGCGCCTCCCGCATGAACACATCTGGATAGTGACTCTCGTTGAAAGCCTTCTCGAGCTCCTCCAGCTGCCACCCGGTGAAGTTCGTCCGCGTGCGTCTCCGTTTACAACCGGGACTGTCCTTATCCGGGTCCCCAGAATCTGTGTGTGCGTGTGTGTGCGTGTTTATACAAGTGTGTGTTTGTATGTGTGTGTGTTTATGTGTGTGAGTGAGAGAGAGGAGAGACTGTCATGGCAGAATTTGCTTGTAAAGCACCAGCTTAGTGTGAAACTGACCTTTCTTTTTTTTAAAATATATTGTTGCTCGTGAACTCCTTTCACAACATCTAACCCTAAAATAATCCTCAGTGTCATATCTGATATTTAATTTATTTTAGAATCAGCAGTCAATATCAGTGTAAACGACATTAATGGCAAGGTCCTACCATTATTTTAACATACGGTGCAGTTTTTACAATACAGTTATTAAAAACTAAACTTTTTTCAATTTATTTTTTTAATTCAACAAGCTCCAAAAGTTTTAAGCAGAACGTTTTTCTCTGCAAACTGACTTTCTCGTTCAAAGCATGTCCTCAAAGGCAAAAGGGTGATTAATTCAGCCTAAAAGTCAAGCAAAAATAGCTTTTTTTGGCCATAAAACAAGCCACTTCCATTCATCAGCCTACACCTTTCCTGTGTATTAATGAGACAAAAAGAGCCAGGCCTACCTGAGAGTTTGAACTGCTGGTTGTCGGACGAGAGCAGCGGGTTGGAGCTGACCACCGAGGCCGAGCAGGAGCCGTTAAGTAATCCGTCTATAGAGAAGGGCACGGCGGCCGTGGACTGCAGCTGGTGCCCGCCGGCGAGCTCGTAGACGTGCTGGTGATGGTGGTGGTGGTGGTGATGGGGACCGAGCGGGTACGGGAAGCCCACCAACCCGCCCAAGGAGCCTCCGAACTGGGCGTGAGGATGCTCGAGTACCCGACTGTCCATGCTCGCCCGGGCTGCGGCGGGGCCGAAGTAAAGATGCAGAGGGAGGCAGTGTGGCTGAACATGCAGTCAAAAAACAACAAAAACAACAAAAAGTCAAGGGAGAGGAGGAAGAAGCTGCGAGGAGGAAGAGGAGGCGGAGGTGAAGGCGAACCCAGGCGGACGGCTGTCTCCCGGTACGGTCTGTAGTGAGGCGGCGGAGGCTCTACGAGGTATTTCACGTTTACGGTCCAGCCGAGATGTCAACCCTGCTCTTTCTCTCCGAGAGCCAGCTCATTAGGACTCCTCCATCTGCTCGCGGGACCAATAAGAAACGTTAATCGCCCTGTGACGTCAGAGACGCGGTTAATGGAGTAACGGAAGGCAGAGCACGAGGAAAAAAAAAAAAAAAAAAAACGAGAGAGAAAGAGAGGGAGAGGACGTGGTTTTTTTTTTTTTTTTCTCTTTCAGGATCGATCGCTAATTACACCTGGCGTGGTCCTTTAATTCAGCCCTGTCAAAACAATGAGGACGAGGCTCAACCAGCGCCTGCAAACAGCCAAGTGATTGATAGGCCGACTCCATTAAATACTGGGGAACATAACCTGCATGTTTTATACGTTTTTTTTTATGAGAAAAACACGTTTTCTTCAACTTTAAAGCTCACCACCAGAGATGGCAAAAGTACACACATTCTTTAGTCAAGCAGAAATACAGATACTTATGTAAAATATTTAGGTAAAAATTGAAGCAGTGATTCAACTTTTTTGCCAAAGTAAAGTTGAAAAAGCCGTTTTAAAGGACAATGCAAAGCTTTTCTTGTGGTAGAGTCTCCCTCCCTTGACGTTTTTGTCTTGTTGCATCTTTTACTATTTTTTTGTCATGAAGTCTTTTACATCTGTTCCATTTTATGTCTTTCAGCTTTTGTCTTGTTGCCTCTTTTCCAGCTTTGTCTTATGTCACTTTCATCTTGTTGTCTTTTTACGTCACTTTGGAATTGTCACATCTTTTACGTTGTTTTTGTCTCGTTACTTCGTTTTCATCGTTACATCTTTCACAGCATTCTTGTCCTGTTACATGTTTTACATCATTTTCGTCTTGTTACTTTCATGTAATTTTCATCTAGCTACCTCTTTTACGTGGTTTCGTCTTGTTATGACATTTTTATCTTATGTCTTGTTACGTCTTTTACGTAATTTTCATGTTGTAACATCTTTTACGTCATTCTCGTCCTGTAATGTCTTAGCTGTTTTCATTGTTACATCTTCCACATCGTTTTCGTCTTTCACTTAAGTTTCATCTTGTTGCCTGTTTTACTTAGTTTTTGCTTGTTCTGCCATGTTTATTTTATGTCTCGATACGTCTTTTACGTTGTTTTTGTATTGTTATGTCTTTCACATCATTCTTGTTACATCTTTTACATAATTTTTCCGTCTTGCTATGTTTTTTTTAAACATAGTTTTGTCTTGATATGTCGTTTTTATCTTGTTATGTCTTTTTACATCTTTTACGTCATTTTCATATTGTAAATCTTGTATGTTGTTTTCATATGGCCGCATCTTTTACGTCGTTTTCATTTTGTTTAGTCTTTTACGTCATTTTTGTCTTGTTACATCTTTTACAAAATTTACGGCTTGTTACATCTTTTGCGTAGTTTCGTCTTATATCGTTTTCATTTTGTTATGTCGCGATACATTTTTTACGCTGTTTTCGTATTGTCACATCTTTACATCATTTTTGTCTTGTTGTGTCTTTTACGTCTGTCATCCGTGATATGCACCAATGAATCGTCTTTTCTATGTTATTGTTCCATCGATGTAGGCTGAAATTAACCTTGATGTCTGAGGGTGGTGTACTATGATGAAAAAAAAAAAAATCAATAATCCCATCCAATACTTTAAAACTTAAGTAAAGCCTGAAAATGTAAGGAGTACAAAGTACAGATATTTGTGTTAAAATATAGGTTGTAAAAGTAAAAAGTTGTCAAAAATATAATTACTCAAGCAAAGTACAGATACCTGAAAAATCTCTGAAAGTACAGTAGCTAAATATTTTGTAAACTACTTCATTACTTCTCTGCTTACTACAAGGAACTGTCATAATGTGTTGACTTTGGAGGCTCCTGTTGACAAAAGCAATAGTGTTTCCACCTTCATAACAACAAAATATAAGGTCAAACATACTGTGTAAATCTCCTCCTGCTTCATTTTAACTGGCTAACTTACTACTCACTGTAACTTAACCTGGGAAAATGTCAACACAGGCTTGTTTCATCTGATTTCACTGAGACTCCGACCCGGTGGTAAACATCAAGAATAACTACACAGAAACAGTCAATATTCTCGCTGATGGTCTCATTTGCTCATGTAGGTCATACTGAGGTATCAGTAATACAGTGAGACTGTTTCATAACCACTTAAAAACTCCTTGTAGTAGCTTTAAAAAGCGACCACTCTGTCCTTTCTTCCTCCGTCTCCTCTTCTCGCTCGTGTGCGCGCTCCCGCTCCGCGTGTGTAAGTGTTTTACGGGGGCATTCAGGGCCAGATTGATCCAATAACAGCGCCTTTATCATCCCCCCCTTTTTCCTGAGCTGTCACATCGCATTTTAAACTACAAGCCTCTCTCCATCTCTCAGGCACCCCCACCGCCTCCTCCACACACCACATCCAATGTGTGAGGCGTCTTACCAAAGCCAAACTCCGCGTCATTATCTCGATGTTTCACCTGAACAGCTTACACCGATGTTTAGTTGTAAATGACGACCGGAGTGGGTTCCTACATGACGTGACGCTTCCAAGAAATTCAATACTCGCACATTCAGGCGCCATTCAGCCTGAAACCGTGCGTTATATGACGATTTTGGGTGGCTTTTTGCTCGAGTTTAACCATGAGGCTTTTTCCCTCGAGTCTATTATTTGTGCTGGAATCCCTTCAGCTGGATGCCTCATGCAAGTTTATGTAGAAAAACAATAAAACAAGAGCAACCTGAGGTGTTGAAATGCTTCTGAAGTTTTAATTCGCCTCGGTATTAATAGAGCACCTTTTAAAAAACACACACACAAACGAAAAACAATGAACTCAACAGCTTGTAAACATGTAATTACAGCTCCCTTCCAGAAATGCATTAAGACATAAATAGGGGAAACTGGGGAGTGCTGAAACACTGGGTTAGTTGTAACACTATCAGTTCGACCAATCAGAAAACTGCGGTGGTGATGTCATCAATATCATACTCTCCTGTTTCCTTCTGGGGCTCACAGGAGAAGTCGTCATTTTTCTGTGTGCAACATTGCGGATTTTATGACCAAAAAAAAAGATTTCAATTAAGAAAGAAAATTTTTTATCAAGATTATTTTTTCCTAGTGCTAACTGTAATATAGATATACATATGACATACATATGATTTGACATACAATAACCTAAAGCGGCAATTTCTCTAACTCAATTTAATGTTTTGCATTCATTCAACCCTCAAGCCCACATGCTTAAACAGTTAGCCATGTAATGGCTGCTTGGGGTCAGAATAGTTGTAACAGTTCATTAAAATTAAAAACTAATAAATTGATAAACTAATAAAGTTCTTTCATAGATTGGATAGTTTGGATCTTAATTCAGCAAATCTATCCCCAGCTAGTGTTAGAACTCACCCCAGCAGTGGGGTAGGTTGTAACAATGGAACTATTTGTACTATTTTACATGTAAACTTAATTACTTTTAAAGTTTGCTTGCTGGGCACAAGAGGTCTCCAACTTCACTGTAATATGTGCACTGGTGGCTTTAAGTTTCTACATCACACTTGTATAAGTTGCAAATTGAACCAGAACTGACTTCCAAACTCGTTGTGATGTCACAAATCATGCTTGTAGGCCCACCCCTCAATATCAGATTTTCAGTGAGCTCAAAGAAACTTTTCACTCTCTGCATATGAATATGAAAACATCTTTCTAGTGTCAAACTCTGCACATGTCTCATTCTGCACAGTAAAGTTCAAACATCCAACAGTAGGAACAAGAAGAAAAACAGATTTTGAGTGGAAGGAGACTTCTTAACATTCATATGAGATAATAAAAATTTTAGATTTGTTTCTGGAGCTTTCATTCATGTCACATGACAACTGGGCAAACTCCACCTGCTGATGAAGATCATGTGATATGATTGGAAGTAGACAGCAATGCAAATGACTTAAAAATAATCTATTTTTGCAGTATGTAAATGTATCACGGCTGATGAATTAATGTTTTGTTGTGCAGCCGATGATGATACAAACGTGATTCAACCTACAACCTGCCTCATTAATAGATTTGTTCTATTTTTACTCTGAAGCAGGTAGTTAAAGGTGTCAGCTGACATGTGACATTATGTTTTTCACGTTAAGGTTGACATTCACATGAAAAATGAAATCATGTTGTCTTTTATCATGTGATGTTTAAGATTAATTTCCTCATGCAAAATTTGGTTTCACATATGGAAACTACAACCTCATATGTGAAATGTTTCCGTTCACATGTGAAATTAACTTTTTCACTTGTTAATGGTTTGTATAATTAAGATACACGTTATTTTCAGCTTATATGTAAATGATCTTTTTCACATGTGAAAGATTGCATGTCACATGCATTTTTCATATGGGTGGTAGTCTTCTGAGAAATTAAGGAACAAATAAAAGAACAACAACATAGTCAGAATTAAAATAATTGTTGCAGAGATCTAAAATTGAAATAAGAAACAAAAGCAAAACCCAAACACAGCCTGCATGTACAATACGACCTCAGTGTTTGATCTCTATAATGCAAAAAAAAAAACCCACAGATGATTTTTTACATTTTCTAGAGTTCTGCCATGATCGAGAAGTATACTACATACTACATACTATACTATGGCTTTCTATATTTATGTATAAATTTACATAACATAATTACATACTTATTCACACACTACCTGGAACAACCGATTCATTCTACACCTCCATCTACACCCAGTCTTTAAATCAATGCTTCAGTTTAAGTTTTGAAGCCCCAATAATTCAGGGTTATGTTACACAGGGTTCAAACTGACTGTTTTAGTCATGAGCTGTTGTACTTGACTGAAATGACTTTTAATACAAGAATGGACCTACAAGTGTACAAGTGTACAGTAGAAACAGCTTCCATTAGGCTTTTCCGTCGTGTATCTGGTGTAGATTCTGGATGTGGTTAGCTGAGCCTTCTCTCAGTTTGCTCCACCTTCATTAGTGGCACTTGAGGTTAACAACACTTGAACTCAGGCGTGTGTGTGCTAAGTGTTGTGCCTCCTCTCTGAATGATGATCTCCTTTAAGTCAAATGGACAATAAGGCTTAAAAGGCATGAAGACTCAGTGGCCAACGAATAGCAACAGAAAAATACAAGCACAAGCAAGATGGAGTTGGTGGGCCCTGGTGGTATTGAAGGACCAGTGTGTAGGATTTAGTGGCATCTAACAATGAGGTTGCAGATTACATACACCTTGCCTCACCCTCCCATAAATGTGTAGGCAGTGTTGTGCATGAGCGCCATGCTAAAACAGAGGTGTTAATTGAATGTGCTCCTAGTTTTTTTGGAATGGTGAACTTCAACAATTTCCCCTCGGGGATCAATAAAGTATTTCTGATTCTGATTTCTGATTCTGAACGGATCAGTTTGCATTTAATGAACAGAAACGAGAGGAACATTCACAGACTGAGCATGCAAATATGGACAGAAATGTCCACATGATATCTAACCCACTTTGGACCTCAGAGAGCAAGGCAGAAAGAGATGCCTCGTCATCAGCCCATGCCGGGAATAAGCCTTTAGTTTGGCAAATGCAGTGGTATCTAACACAAGTCTGGCTGGGGGTACATGTTACTGCAGCTAGTAAGCTAGTCTTAGTTAGCCAGACATGCTAATGCTTGTAGCTTACGTTAGAGCAGATAAAGACGAAGTGTGATCCATTCCCCACACGTGTGCGCTTGCATTTTAAGTTGTTGACTACAAAAAAGACGCCACTTTCCAAACTCATGAGTCATGACACACCGAGTATTGCTCTTCCTACAACCCCATACGTGCCGCTTCAACATGTAGATAAGCTATGATTGGACAGTTGTTGCTTCCAGGGGCGGGGGTTAGCAACAGGTCAATTACAAATCCATCCGCCACTTCAGCACCACAGACAGCGCCATAGTTTTATCAATACACAGCGCAGTTAGTCTACTGATATTTCAGAGCCATGGTCGGGTCCATGAATTCTAACTTCAGGATCAATGTATCAGTCAGACTGGACTAACATGTTCAACTAAACAACTCCTCTGCCTGCGCACCATCTCTGCTTCCAGGGGATGCAGACGGGTGATGGCAGGTTAACAAGTGGGATGCATTTTGGTTGTTTTTCTCACTAGGGAGGATGGCATCCCCCCTCATTACCCCTAATATCACCTTCTGGTTACCCACAGCACTCTTGTCTCTGTAGGTCAGCAGTGATGTTTTTGTGCATTTTTAGAGAGGCAGAATTTAAACCATAAGAGTCCAGAGCGACCCTTGCTTCTCTGTAAGGTTGTACTGTTGAGCTAAATGCTAAATGTTTCATGCTAACAAACTAGTGTTTACCAGGCATGTTTGCATGTTGTTTAGTGTGTTTGCTAATTAGTACTAAACACAAAGTGCAACTGAGTAATGTGATAACTTTTTCGAGTATTTGGTGATAAACTTAAGTATTGAGAAGAATAAAGTTTTGACTAGCTGATGGTGCTAAATGAAAAGTTGAGGGATCACCAAAATTAGGATAGTTCTTCCTGTGGGGGAAACACGTCCTCATACCTAAACGACAGAACAGTGATTGCAATGATTCCCAAACCGACATATGAGACTGTTGGAAAGTACCAGCATTGACTTACATACTGATCTAAGTTTAGATCTTTGGATATGTGATTTCACAAATAACAGAATCAAGTTGATATGTATTGATTTGGAAGCAGAGTATGTAAAGAAGAAGACAAGAAAAATACAAGAGTGGGGACAATAATAAAATAAATGGATGGGCTGCTGTTTTATACCACCTCACCTGACTTCCTCCTTTGGTCATGTCATAATTACTACAACCTCTAGGGGACGCCACCTAACAATAAACTTAATTATGGGTCTGCTTGCACTGACAACCTATACCGCAGTTTTTCTGGACAGGTTGGTGAGGGGCATTAAATGGTAATCCATCCAATAGTTATCAAGAGATTACCACAAATGTTAACCTCATGGTGGTACTAAAGGAAACGCAGGAATCATCAGCCCATTATAAATCATTAGAATATATCCTCTGGAGACCATGAATGTCTGTAAAGACAGTTAAGTTTGTACCAATCCGGCAATATACAGCGTGTTGAAATACTGTACCAAAACCAAAACCAAACAGAAGAATTAATAATGCCATAAAAAGAAATTTTGTTTTTTTTTCAAAGATCATTAAAGCCATTTTAGCAAAACTGAATACAACATGTACAAATGTATGTGGAGTCTGTCTGGTGGAGATTTAAAAAAAAAAAAGAGAAGATAACAGCAATTAAAATTTGAAGTTATCCTATCGAGTTAAGGGTCTTGTCTAATGCAGGGGAAATGGTGCTCAAACTGAAGTGTGCATCAGAAAATGAACAGTTGTGAAATTTACAATCATGGCGCAGGCCAGGAGCAACTGGGCGTCCAGGTGGACATCTCTGCTGAAGCGACGGAGGGAGGTGGGAGGAGGGGAGAGGAAAGATTATACATATAAATTGTAAACGGTGTCGCAGGGGCCAAATCTTGCCCGAGGCGGTGACTGCTTCATTTTGTGTTAAATTTCTTGACAGAAAGCCACCCGCGTGCTGGTGAATACTGAATGGTAATCAGAGCTGCTTGAATAAGTGGCTCCCCCTCCCTCTTCCATTACTGTGAATTAATTCGACTTTATTTATCCAATTTCTGGAGCTGACAGAATGTTAATTTGAGTTGAGATTTCTCTCTGCTGTTCTGCCTGTGACCCGTAGCCCTGGGATTGGCATGTTGTAATAACCTGAATCTTTCACCAGAAGCTCCGATAATTGTTACCTTATTAGCATGTAAATTGTTTAATTAATATTATTATGAAGAACCATATAATCCCTCAGTTACTTGACCCCGAGTCCACACACGAGCAGGCTTTCTGCATTTCAATGTCTAGTTTTTAAATGGACTCTTTAATGTTGGCTGGTCGTCGGGCTGTTATAAACCCCCTTTCCCCCCCAATCTTAGTGCAACTTTGAACGGCTTGAGAGGCGCTTTTGATGTCACCCCGTCTCTATCTCTCCCTTCTGCTCTCTCTATCCCCTTTTTATTTCTTTGCTGCTCTTTCTGATGTGTATTTATTTTTGTGCTGCCATTTTTGAACATCAAAACCCGACGCCTTCTTGTCATTTGCTTATAAAAGCTCTTTTTTAAAAAAGCAACCCCCCCCATTCCCTCCACTTTCGCAGTGGCTGTGCGAGCCAAACACATGCAGCGCTCGATGAAAAGCAGCCCTTGACATGAGGTCCTAAGAGACCGCAGCATTTTAAATTCGCTTTTCTTCCTTCCTCCTCCTTTTTTGCTGGGCACGAGTGACATTGTCAGATGCTAGCTTTAATTAATTTGATAATAAGATGGGCGACTCACATACAGGCCAGGGTTTGGCTGCCTCGCCTGCAGCCTTCCTCCCCTCTCTCATCTCTCTGTGCAGGCAACACAATCAGTCCTACAAAAGACAAAAAAACAAGACAAAACACTGGTCACCACTGAGGTGATGGCTTCTAAAGCTGTTTTCATTCTGAGACCTGAGGTATTTTGACACTAATATTTTTAATTTGGTCAAAATGTCAGAAGCACTGTGGAGTTACAGGGGATCCCCAACTTAAGTAGAGAGAGTAAGTAGAGAGTGAGACAGGATGTTCAATCAGCAAACTCACCGCTATGCCACTAAATCCTGCATACTGGTCCTTTAAGTCTGTCTCAGCTATGAGTCATGTAGTAATGTAATAAACCCTGCCATAATATGGTCCAGCTGGGGTTAAATATACAATTAAGCCATGATTAAAGCATCCTCAAGGGGCGCTCCAGTGAAAATGCATTTGGATGTGCTGACTTTGCTCCAGTTTATCACAATAATCGTAGACATGCTAATCTGCTAAAGAGTTAAATGTTTGAAAAGCTGTACTTTGTCATAACTCCATTCTGCCAATTCACAGATGTACTGCACTGAGACCGGGAACTTCCTGACTGCCTAAAAACACAACTGCCACCAGTTGACAGTTGGAGGCTGGAAGTCAGATTTTTCACAGACCATTGAGATAACCATTGTGTACACGGGGCTGGCTTAGAGATGAAGAGGTGGCAAACAAAATTATTTATCTCGTCTTTGCTGTGTTTGGTCTTTATCTTCGTTGGTCTGTCTGTCAGCCCGTCTGTTGTCCACCACTTTAGTTCAGATTGAAATATCTCAACAATTATTAGATTAATCCTCATACATTCATGGTCTCCAATAGGGCTGCAATTAATGATTATTTTTATTGTCCATTAATCTGTCGACTATTTTCTCTAATAATCCATTAGTTATTCGGTCCACAAAATGTTAGAAAATGGTGAAAAGAAATGATCAGTGTTCCCCTAAGCACAAGATGACATCCTGAACGTCTTGTGTTGCCCACAACCCAGAGATATTCAGTTTACTGTCATAGAGGAATAGAGGAACTAGAAAATATTCACATTTCAGAAGCTGAAATCAGAGAATTTGGACATTTCTAATGAAAATATGACTCAAAATGATTAGCTGATTATAAAGGTAGTTGATGATTAATTTAATAGTTAAATTAATAATCAATTACCAACCACTAATGTTAGCTACACAGAACAACTGCTATCATTAGATACACAGACCAACAGCTAACATTAGCTACACAGACCAATCGCTGTTGTCACCTACACAGAACAACATTACGTTAGTACACAGACAAACACTAACTTTAGCTACAGAGACCAACACTGACATAGCTACATAGTCCAACCACTACTGTTAGCTACATAAACACTGCTAGCATAGACCAACCAACAGACCAACTGCTAATGTAGCTACACACACAGACTGCTAATGCTTAGTACATAGACAAATGGATAGCTACACAACAACCATATGTAACCTATATAGACACATTAGCAAAAATTTTAAATTAGCTACACAACCAAACACTAGTTAGTACACAGACCAAACATAGCTAACAAAATAACTGCAATTGTACTAGCCAATATTAACTTAGCATCACAGACCACCGCAAACTTCGCTACACAGGCAACTGGTAAGTTAGCTACACAGACAAACAATAGCTACACAGCACAACGCTAACTTAGTACACAATCAAACTAGTGTTAGCACACAGACAATGATAGCTACACAGACCAATCTAACGTACTACACAACACGCTAATATAGCTACACAGACCAATCGCTAATGTTAGCAACACAGAACAAACGTTAAAGATAATCCAGAAGTAACAGAAAATAATCAAGTTACATTACTTTAATATCGTGATACTTAAATTAGGTTACTGACCACACTTTTTAACAAGTATATTTTTAAAGTAACCCGTCCAGCCCTCGCTATCAGTCATTTACCAGGTATTGTCTACATCACTGTCAGTCTACAGACAAAGTTCACGGTGGGTAAATAATTTAACACTTATGGGTTGTACAGTACAACTCCAGTCTCACACTGTTGGCCACTGAGCAGCTCCACAGGGGGAGTTCAGTGTTTTAATCTTTGCTAAAAAAGCATCTAAACCTTAGCTACTGAGGGAGGAATGAGTTTTAGTTGTTTATTTCCTCTTTTTCCTGCCATTCCAGACACATTCCAATCACAAACCCACCCACTCGTATTTTAACCCTCACCACCAGACTCCAAACAAGATCAAAGCACTGGACCATCATAGCAATAGCTCCCAAAATAACAAAACTCACGCTATTCATCCGATTTTTAACCAAAGTTAATTTGAGAGGAGGTTTGGGGCAGGCCTATTTCAGGTTTAGGTTAGAATGTATTTGATCGTGACGTTTATTTTTAAGATAACTTCAGACATTTCATGTGCATTCTTTAGCAAAACTGTCTGTATGTGTTCAGAAACCAAGATAATCACAGCCTGGACTTCACCTGAGGTCACCTGTCCTGTGGGGATACATGCCCTCCACAATCAAATGTAGACCCACTTACATTCATACGAACATGAAAACACCAAACCTGAACATCCAGAAGAAACTCCCCTGGTGCTCAAGAAAACTCCTTTTTTCTTTCAAACCTGGCTCATAGATAAAAAAATATAAAACCATGACCATGGAGGTTATACTGCACATAACAATAAGAATCTCTTTCGAGCCGCAAAACCCTCAATATGCCTCTTGAGAGAAGGAATCAAGTCATATTTATTTTTTAATTAGCAAACTAAGGTGAAGCAGTGGAGAGTTAATTACTCAATTACTGGTACAAGTTAATTTTTAACTATCTGAAATGAAGTCAGTCATTACTTAGGCGATTGGTTGATAATTAAGAGTCTAATCTGAATTAATTGTTGGGGAGGCGGTTTTTGATCCAGCACTGCTGCTTTGTGCAGCCTAAAACCAGGAAAGGATGCGATTCCAATTAAAAGTAAAGGGATTTAATGTATTGATGTTTTGTTTTTTTTTTCACCCCACAAATCCTGACACATAATGGAAGCTTTGATAATTTAGAGAAGGAAAAAACACATTTCCAGGCGAGTGCGTTTTAGCTCCTTCTCTCGACGCAATTAGAAAGTTTTCCTCCATCTAATTATGAGCGTAGGCCTAATTGTGCATCTGACAGAATATCGGGGGGAAATGCAAATTGTGATTGATTTAAAGTTCTTTAATTCACCTCTTGTTTGATAGATTAAACGTGATGCCTTTAAGTCTGTCAACATACTGTGGGCTGTTTAAAATGAGTGTAACAAAAGCCAAACTTCCCCTGGAGCAATAATTCCATTTCAATTAAAAGTGACTTATCACCTTTTCCTAAAACGTGCTTAATATGCCAAAAATTTTCAATGCTTGAAAGAGTCCAAAATGCCATTTTAATTGTTATCAGAGAGTCGGATCTCCCCCCTTCTCTCCCTCTTTCTTCTGCCCTCCCCCCACCCCCCTTTTTCCTTGGCTGTCTTGGCACAAGCTGCACGGAAATAGACCTAATTAACCCCCATACCCCACAGGGAAATCCGCTATGCAAATTAACATTTTCAAAATATAGTAATGATATAATTTGAGGAATGGTGACGCCAATTTTTCACGCACTGGCTCGAGGTGTATTTGCATATACATTTAAGCAGCCCAATCAATACTTTTCTTCTCATCTCTTGATCATCTGGAGCGAGCGAGCGTGTGTGCGTGTGTGTGTGTTTGAGAGAGCGTGCGCGTCTGTGGAGGGGAGGTGGGGGGTGTTAAAACAAATGCTCAGATCTGAAGGGCACACTGTAAAAAATAAACAATTTGTTTTAACGTAAAAAAACAACAACTTCTGCCTTAAAATTGAGTTGACTGAATTTCAGAAGACAAGTTGAGGTAATTTTGTAATGATTCAAAATAAATAATGTCTCGATATTAATTCTGTTGTACTTGAGAAAACATGTTCAATAAGCTCAAGATCTGAAGTTGAACCCACAACTCTTCAGTCACACTGACAAACATTACAAACAAATTTGATTTCCTTTTACATTTTCTCACTCAAGTCAGTTCTCATTAGTCCGTTTTCATTATTGTGGAAACAAGCAACCATGACTTATCTTAAAGTGTATTAAAGACACAACAGGTGTCCATCATATATATTTTCTCCACACTATGGCTGAAACTAACGATTATTTCCATCGTTGATTAATCTGTCAATTATTTTCTCGATTAATTGATTCTTTGTTTGGTCCATAAAATGTCAGAAAATTGTGAAAAATGTTGATCAGTGTTTCCCAAAGCCCAAGATGACGTCTTCAAATGTTGTTTTGTCCACAACTCAAAGATATTCAGTTTACTGCCATGAAAGAGTAAAGAAACCAGAAAATATTCATATTTAAGGAGCTGAAATCAACATATTTTGCCTTTTTTTGCTTAAGAAATTACTCAAACCAATCGATTACCAGAATAGTTTATTTTATATAATTTATAATCAATTTACCGATTAATGGTTTGCAGCACTGCTTCACATTATAAAAAGGGTCTCAGGAGAGTTTTAACTCTTAAACAATGCATGCTGGGAAGTCGGCTAATATGATGATCATATTTCTTTAGACATCTAAAGGAGAAACAGAGAATATATTTATTGTAATGGCCATGATGTGTCATCACAGATTAAGGAAACATGCCTACAGCCAGCATGTTCTTAGAAATTTCCTCTCCAGTCCAAAACAACTGTTTTACTTTGTCCTTTTCACATTAATCAGAGTTCAAATTGATGCCAAATGTTTGCCGAATGAGTAAGTGTCTGTTTATGAGTCATAAGACATCATTCACAATCTTTTAGAAGGAGTAGATATTTGAAATGGTTAAATCGAGCAACATGTTAATGGAGTCTGGCAGGCGGTCACTGAACTCCAGCTCCAGAGTGAGTATTTTCAGAGCAGTGGGCTTTTGTTTTAACAACTGACAGAGTTATAAACAGCATTTCAACTTACAGTATAGGAGTCCTCATCACTTTTTATGGTCTAAATATAATGTTGCGCTCGTCTTGCGTTCCTGTTCAGTGTCCCTGCAGCCTGCAGGCAACCTGCCTCAGTGTTGAGTCTGGGGAGAAGGGGGCAACTCGCTTCAACCATAGATTATGTATTAAATAGGGATTCAATCCATTCAATATACAGTCTATGGCTCAAATTTGCTATTTGGACTAAAGTACTTATTTTACATATTTCTCCTTTAATTTAATGCATTGATTAAACTTTGTTCAGTACGTTAATTCAACTCATTATTTTAAATTAAAAGACTTAAAGTTAGAGGAACTCCTGTTTATAAGTTCTGAACCATTTAGAAAATAAATACTAGTCATCTTAAGGTCAATTAACTTGACTAAAAAAACATTTATTTATTTCTATTTCCATTCAATTCATGAGAAAAGATTAGTTGAGTTCACTGAATTCCTGTATGATTTTTTTACAGTGCACAGAGGGAAGAATGGATCAGCCTATTCGGCCACTGGCTGGCTACTGGAGCCCAACAAAACCATCTGCCGGGAGAGAAACGGTGGAGGGGTGGAAGGAAGGAGGAGAAAGTCACCTCTTCCCTCCCTCCTCCCCCACAAAGAGCTCAGCTTTAAAGCCGCTCTGTAAACGAGGAAAGATGTTTTAATTAGGAGGCAAGTTCACGCGCATCTCATTTAAATCACTTTAATGAACAGCTTAGTCAGAGTGGCCCGTGTGCACTGAAATGAAAGGACTGATGCTGTTTGAAACAAAGGTGTTTTCTTTGGTTCATGTTTTGTTTTCTTAACTCACCGGGGTGGCTCCTATCTCCTAACCTTTTTAATTTCAATTTACAGTATAAACACCATTTCAGTTTACTTAAATATATTTAATCTAATGCAAATACGGCCGTTTTTACTGCCTGTTAGTGTTCAAAGTGTGTCGATCTAACATTTGGATTACACAAGGACCCTGAACACCCAACACACTGGGGGAGACGGGAGATTCTGACATTTTTTACACTGTCCTTCATAACTTTAAATACATAGTCATAAAAGAAACATATATGTACATGTGCACTAACTGATAATACAAGTTATATATTTGCATTAATTACAAGATGCAAGAAGTCAGAGTTAACAGTGGTTGGGGCCAATTGTAACGCTTAGTCATATTAACTAATTGTGTCTCAAATAAAAGCATTCTGGTGATTTATATGCACCAATTTGTGCCTTTTCTTAAGTCATTTATTGCGGTAAAGTCCTTATTCATGTAAAGGAAAACAGGTGACAATTTGAAATTAATGGAATATAATGGAGCGAGGCTCTCTGGCAAGCAGTTTGTCAAAATAAAAGTCCTGTTACTTTAATGTTTTTACTAACAGGGACAAATGCACACAGATACGCCTGTCCCCTTGATCCCCTCTTAAAATCTACACCTATGATCACATGTTTTAAAAGAAAACGATAATAGGTTCAGGTATGGTAGGCTGTGCAGGCTGCCAATTTGTATCAGAGGTGCTCTGTTGATTCATCTTATTTCCTGAAAGAGATGTGTAAATACATATTTAAGGCTTCTATACGCTCTTTGTTCTGACAGATAATTCATCAGTTCAGGCATTACACAAGGATGAAGGATGGAAGGATGACACTGGTTAGTCAAGTCAATGTTATTTGTACAGCGCCAAATCATTACAGAGTTATCTCAGGCACACAGCAGGTGTAGATCCCACTCTTCATAAACCCAACAGTTCCCACCAGGAGCAAGCACTGTGGTGACTGTGGTGAGGAAAAAAACCTCCTTTTAACAGACAGGAACCTCCACAAACCTGGTAAATCAGTTTTTTTAGCCATCTTAAACTAGCCAAAAAGTATATGCCTGTAACAATTAAGCAATAGTACAGGGAACATTCTTTGAAATATAAGTGCGTAACAATTAACACAGTATGAGAAAAATATAAATAAAGATAAACAGAGATAAATAAAGGTGAAAGCAAGATTAAATTAGCGTTGTACTGACTTGTCATGCAATGTTTTCTGATGTTTCATGGAGATTGTTTGAGGCAAACGGTTTTAATATATTAATGTAAACTTTGGGCCCAACCTGACCAGATTTCTGACTCATTTTGTATTTTTTTGTGATAAATTTGCTGTCTGCTAAATCTGTTAAATTGATCATTGTCACGACACATTGATAGGGTTTAGATTTTCTTTTTATCCTTCATTTCTTGGTACTTTAAATATTCTATTTAGATCCTCAGGTGACTCAAAGCCAGAAGGATGTTCTTAAAACTTCTGTTTCAGGAACTATGATGCTACAAGATTCCTTAAATTTCTTATATTTTTCATCCAAGATTAAACCTGGTTGATGCAGTTGTTCACATTTCCTTTAGGAATTAATTGATGTTGTTAAAAATGTTGTCAGTACTTAACATTTTCTTCTGCATCAATAGATTAACACTCAAGTATATGTGAAAACATCATAACATTATTGTAATTGCGCAATCTAGAAGTTTGATTTAAAGACACAGACTAAAAATTACATAATGAAACTGTAGATGATCATTTAAGTTACAACTTCAGCATCAATATTGTGGTTTTAAGATTATTGGATGAAAAATCAACACAATTATCCTGATATTAAAGCACTAAAAGTACTTCCTCTGTATTATAGTCCTCTTTATCAGTCAAATAACCACTTTTCAAGCTATTTTTCTTGCAGCCTTTTTTTTGCACAACTCATGACAGCATGCAGTCGATGGCATGCAGCCAAAATGACAGAACAGTTTAAGCAATTAATGCTCAAAGATATCAGTCAGTGAGTGAAATAATTCCAGATAAACTGCCAGTCCAAGCACAGCCTGATGATACCCTGCGGAATATCCCATCCTAACATATGTCTAATTGTTTACTACTGCTTGTTTACATAAATACAAAATGTTGCAGGGGAGGAGGGGAGAGAGAGGGGAGACGGAGGGGGGAGCGGAGGAGACTCGGTACACTATAAGACAGAGCTGGAGAATTAATAACAATTTGTGGCAGATAATTACTTATCAATTAAAGCTGTTATCCTGCCTAATTAGGCAACGTTCATTAAATTCAGCCAATTTAAACCTTAATCAAAGTTAGCAGGGCCTGACAGCAGAGGAAGGATCAGTGGAGGAGCGCCCCCCAGTGGAGGAGAGCGAAGGAGAATTCACTGATAGTTTTTATTTATTTAATTTTGTATTGTATTTTGTAGTACTCTAAGAATGAGTAAGAATAAGTTGCCTTTTATTATTTTTTTAGATTTTGCATTACATTATTCACAAAATGACCTGGAGATCCACTGATATTTAAATCATATAAGAGTAGAGATGCTCCACAAAAGGTCACAGGTGGTGTTGCTGTTTCACCAGGAGCAGGAGCAGGTAAACATCAGGTGAGCCAGGCGCTGATGCTGTCACAAGTCTAAACTTCTGGTAAGAGAAAGAAACATACCAGCACCCAAAGTTCTGGGTCTTCTTTGG
Organism: Lutjanus argentimaculatus; assembly: GCA_034769285.1. NCBI lineage: Eukaryota > Metazoa > Chordata > Actinopteri > Lutjaniformes > Lutjanidae > Lutjanus > Lutjanus argentimaculatus. Next base: position 5,049,729 of record JAWZSL010000027.1, read on the forward strand.
ATTAACTCTACCCTAATAAGATTTCCAAAAAACCAACTGCCAAACAATGGCCCCATGAGGTCTGGGAACCCGGGGCAGTTGTCCCTATTGTCCCCTCTGTCTGGTTGGTAATCCAGCCATGAGTACAAGTATCTTAAAAATTCTAATAAAGAGCAGCACTTGAGTAAATATACTGACTTACTTCCCACTGATGATGATGATGATGCTTATTGATATCAAAACTTATTGATACTCTTATTGATACTATTCACCATAATCTGGTGCAAAATACAAAGACATGACATATAAAGATGTGAAAAGATGAAATAGTTATTTTGTTATTATCCTATTGCAGAAATAATTAGTTAAATTGTTTCCTGAGTTATTGCATTTAGCTGCATTTTCATCAAATTTGAGTGAACAATGTCAGCTGTTTACGTAACATTACATAAATATAGACAGTAGTTATCATTTGTCCAGGAGCTTATTAATATTTTTCTACTGACCAGTCAGAAACTGGTGCCATCCCTAATGATTATTATGATTGTTATGGTAGTAGTACGACTACTAGTAGGTGTAATTGTATAAAAGTACTCTCATGCTTTATGCAGAGTGTCCCCTTTCTGAGTATTATTATTAGCAGCCAGGTGGGACTATTCTATTTTATTTTTTGCTCATTTTCTATGCCGTTGAGCAGTTTAATCCAGTTCCCAAACCTTTTCTTTAAAGGACTCCTTTTCTATCATTTAGTAAACTGATAACCCTGACTAAATGAAATATTTTAGGGATAATTCATAATTCATAGTATATTCTATGCGTAATAATAAAGGTAAAAAACAACTGATAAACTATAATTAACTCAAATAGTGATACAATAACTGCAAGAAGTTTGTGTGAAAGAAGCGATTTGGAAATTGAACTTTTTAAGCAGACTATTGCCTGTGAATATTGCATCAGAGATGAGTTTTCCTGATATTTTCAAAACTTTTTATACAGTTTTCTGTCTGTATTATGTTTTTATTTTTTAAATAATTTTTAACAATTATATATATTTAAGAGGCTTCTTTGTTTTGACAAATGCAGTGTTTTCTTCTCCTTGATGCTTGGCCATTGTTGTATTAGCCAGTCCCTCCAGGATTTCATAGGCTTATTTGGGGGATTCTTGCAGCCTAAAATACCTGATTTCATGGCAGCTTTTCTAAAAAATTGTGAGGCATGTTACAGTGTTTTTAGGCGTTTTTTTGCTAAGAAACTGGGGGCAAGTAAAAACGAAACAAAACAAAAACCTCACTGGAGGGACTGATTAGCTCTTTGATAATTTTAACTGCATACTTTTGCTGTTCAGCAGAGTTAGCTCTCTGTGAATACAGCTTGTGTTCAGGTCTCCCATGTGCCTTTATCCTGTTAGATATTTAAGTTTATATCTTACCCCTAATGCTAACAATTACATTTAGTTTTCTGCACAGATATGAATGAAATACTGACATACAGGCCAACTTTTTACTTTTAAATATGAGTTTACTTACATTCCATTAAAATCAAGTAGGCCTCATGACCCCACTGTGAAGCTCTGGTGACCCCTATTAGGGGTTGGGACCCCCAAGTTGGTTTAATCCATACAATGGTATCATCTCCTATAAGATAATCACTTATTTTGTATGTAATATCTCAATTTTTAAAGTAACTTGTAAATTTAGCTTCCAAATAAATTCTTAATAAATTTCCCAGTGAATGGAGTAAAAGTATAATGTGGTAGAAAATGGGGATAGTCAAATAAAGGACCTCAAAACTGTGCTTAAGTGCAGTACTTGAGTAAAAGGTTACTTTCTATCAATGATTATTATTAAATGTAGTATGTTATAATCGTAAAAATGTGCACTCAGACACACAACGGCTGCAGGTTTAACACTCCTTCACCCTGTGGCCTGTCAGCTCTGCTGTTAAAGCCTTCACTTCCGACCACTGTTGTGGCCAATTGACAACAAAGCACGCGCTTCTCGGGGAGGCCCCGGCACGAGGAATGAGTTAATTAATATTGGCTCTTGTTTGGTCTAGTTAATGAATGAGTGAATTATGCACCTCTGGGACACCGCCTCCCCGATCGCTTTAAATTATCCCCCACACCCCTCTCCCAACATTGTCCTCCAATTTCCCCACTCTGATCCTGCACTGATGGGGTCCCTGTCAGCAACCAGACCACGACACACACATACACACACACACACACACAGAGGGACCGAGGCTACCCCTGCAGTCTCCATCTGTCTGTCTTTGTCCTGCTCGGGTGTATTTTAGTTCTTTGTCTCCAGCAGCACATTTATTGACGCCTTTTTTTTAATTCAACGCTTCTGTTCGACCTCGCATCGTCAGCTCAGGGTGGCAAATAACTTCCATCCCATTAACTCGTTTGAGAGGGGAGGCTAGTCAAACAAAGCTTGGCCGCAATCTGATCCTCACACACACACACGCACACACACACACTCTCAGTCGTGTTGGTCAGAGAGGGGAGGAAAAAAAAAGATCCATATTAGGCCTATTTGCATTAAAAGCCTCGCACCGTGAAATTCATTTATAATTACAAAGCGGGGTTCTGTGTGTGTTATGCAGATCAGGGACATGTGTGTGGAGCGAATGGCTCGGATTGGTTATTTTGTGATATGCTAACACGGAATGTATAGTGACAGATTGCAATTATCCCGTTATTGTAATTGTCAAAGTCAATTCTCTGCAGGCTGAGTGCAGGCAGCATGAAAAAGAGAAGGATTTACACACACACACACCACTTAGATTTGGAGGTTGTCTTTTTGACCCTCAGTTTCAATCTAGTCTTTAAAACAGTCAAAACACACTCTTGTCAGGTCATCACCTCAGAAGAGTTGTCGGAAGTGAAGATTGGCCTTGACTTGAAGGTTTGTTTATTTATCTATTACTTGTATATATTAACGGGAGAATCAGTAGAATTTGTCCGAGCTGATAGCTGACTGTTGAGTCTCAGTCCCAGGATGTCAAGTTCGGACATTTTTGGTTGGTAAAGGGTCCAGAGTTCAGAAAAATAGTGAGAAAATAAGGAGGCAGAGGGCCGGCTCTCTGCAGATACACACACCACCACACACCTCAAGTGGGTCATAAGTGACGATTGAGGAGTATTATATTTATATGAGCCTATAAATTGTTATTGTTTTTTGGAAAATGGTGCATGTTATGACTTTAAGTTTCAACTGAATCTGTTATGAAATGATCAGATATTGACCAGGCTTTTTAGCATTTGGTAAAAGTCAAGTTTTTTTGTCCAGTTAAGGGAAAATTCTGCAAAACTCTTCCAAGTACTAAAAAAAGACTAAGGCCTGCAGTGATTTCATAATATTAACTGGCTGAAAACATTGAGTAAGTTTAATCATGTTTAGGAAAATATGTAATAAAGCCATCTTTACTGAAAGATTTACCGTTTTCTGAGATTTTAATCCCTATTTCATTGTCAAACAAAATACAGAGTAAAGTGTGTGTGTGTGTGGGATGAACAGTTCATAGTGAATTCAAGGTAAACTGCCCCTAAAATATCTGTGTTGTTACTTACTGTGTGCTCTGCTCAGCCTGGTGGACCTCCAGCGCCCCCGTGTGGTGAACAAGGCACAGTGCTGGACAACATGGCCATCCCATCATTGACAATTCTCAATTATGCACCAGAAGCCAAATCCATTCTCATTCCAAACACCATGGCATTTAATTTCACCGAGCATCAACTGGAGAGAGAAGGGAGAAGATCAATGACATTAACTTCGACTTCATTGACTTAAGGTTTGTACTGATTTATGCTGTGCTATGCAGTGTTCTCATTATCACTATCATTAAATGTATGAAACAAGATAACTATTGACTGGTACAAAGAAACAGAGGTTCAGTACAGAGCTGCAACTGAGGATTATATTCACTGTTGATTCATCTGTAGATTGTCTTCTCGATTAATCGATTGTTTCCCAAAGCCTGAGATGTCGCCCTTACATGTTGCCCTTTGTCCAAAACCAAAGACAGTTGAAATGAGCCAAAGAAAAAGTAGTCTAAACTCTCAAAACCCTAAGGTTCCAGGTGATTGTAGGATCCTTTTAATTTAATGCCGACAAGTGGCAGCAGTCCACTACAGCTGTATCCTTGTGTTGATGTTGAGCTTCTGCTGGTTCTCCTTCACTGAGCAACAGATACCACCCTGTTGGACAGCGACTTAACACTTAAAAAAAGGGCATTTGCTATTTACTTGTATAGATTTCAGGGTTGGATACCCTTGACAATAGATACCCTGCTGATGTGTCCATAAAACAGAGGGAAAATCAGAGAAAAAGTGCCTGAAACATTAGCAAATATGCTCAGCCCCATGGGGCCGACAACATGCATGATTTCCTTAAGATACAATTTTTTGTTAAAGCGTACCCAACTGTCCCATCTCATGACAGTAACTTTGTCCAGCTGTGGTTCTGAAATCAGGCCTGTGTCACTGTTGCCAGGGAGTCTGTGAAAACTCAAAACTCAATCATTTAAAATATCACAATATAAAAAATATATATATTTATTTAGGTTTGTTTACAGGAGGCTTCATAGTTCAGTGAGAAATATTTTAATTCTAAAACCTAAAATAGTTACAACAATCTATAACTCTTAATATATTTATATATTTTACTGCCCACCTGTCATACACACATCACCTACAAGTCACCCATTAAGGGAAAATGGCGCTCTGTCCCTGTCTCTCAGGCCTATTTTATATTTCATATTTTTTAAATTTCCTGATTTTTTTTCATATTAAATAATCACATGAAATAATCATTAAAAAAATGTATACACTAACAATAAACATACTTTTGATGTGTGCTGTATATATATGTATTTTGCGTTGACATGGTGCAAATATTTAGAATTTTGTGCTCAAGCCACACCAAAAAGGCACACAGGTATTCACATCTGTGCAAAATAGCCCCTATAACATACTATCACTTTTATGACTTTGTAAACGTTTATTTATTTATCTTTTTGCTAATGCTAAATAGAATTTGACAAACAACAATATAACTCATGAAACATTTATTACTAAAATAATACAAGAATTAATTCAAGATAGTTGACACTAGACTTGTAGTTCTCGAGACCGGTCTTGGTCTCAAGACCACTTTTTTGTGGTCTTGGTCTTGTCACGGCCTCGACAGTCTTTGGTCTCGGTCTTGTCTCGGTCTCGGGTCTCTCGGTCTCGCAATGTCTCGGACTGGCCGAGTGGTCTCGAAGGGATTTGTACAATTTGAAGTACAGTTTTTTATTTGTATTTTGCATTTGATTTAATGCATTTTTTTGGTGCACCTGCATGTGTGTCTATGTATTTAATTACAGTATTGTGCTTATAATGGCCTTGTTTGAATAAATATATGGCATCATTGGCCTTTGAATAATATTTGCATATCGTTGTGATTGATTAAGCATTAGGCCTATGCCATTTCAGTGATGCTGATATTACACAGTGTAATTTGGCTACTATAATGGTAAATAATGCAATTTCAAGTTGATAATTGTGTGTATCTTTAATATTTAAAATTCATGTTTCATCTACAAATTAAGTACAATTTAAATCAGTGACATATTTACCATTCATTAGACTTTTTTTGAGGTGCAGGGTGGTGTTGGAGGCTTGTTATTTTGTTAGATGACTTTGGGACTAGTTAATAGTCATGTCAGTCCTTAACAGCACACTAAGCAGCTGAACCCAGTATGGTGCTTATGTTCTACAACTCATGCAAGATGACAAAAAACTAGGGGTTTTTTTTGTCTCGGTCTCGGTCTCGGTCTTGAGCTGAACTAGTCTTGGTCTTGACTTGGTCTTGTCTTGGTCTTGATACTCTCTGGTCTTGGTAGTGTCTTGGTCTCGGTTTAGGCGGTCTTGACTACAAGTCTAGTTGACACTGCTCACTGCATGATGATATTATAATAGGCTATGGGATCTGCCTCTGTGTTGGGAAATAAGTGTGCACAAAGTACTGATACAGTAAATTAAAAATTAATTCAGTATTTTGCAATAATAAAGTGTGGCTGTCACAAAAAGAGAATTCTTGGAGCTTACTCCGCAGTTGCCAGGCAACCAGCGGAGACTCCAGGAACCTGCGCAGCGAAGAAGATTTAACTGGCATCAAGTTTTTGGATGAATTTAAACTATTTCCTTAAATGGAGAATGACTTCAGTATTGAACCCGGTGACTACAGCAGATTAAAGGCCACGCTTGTCGTTCTGTTTTTTGATTGGTTGTCGGTCAGTGCAGGTGAAACACAGCTGAGCAGTGTGGATGAACACACCTGCATGTGTTTCTACTTAATGACTGGAGTCCTTCATGGCACAAACCAAACCACAGAGACCGCTGGTGTTTACCGAGTGAGGTGTGATGGCGGAGTCACGGAGAGTTCAGCTGACCACTCTGTCCTGTGATGAACCTTCATCCTCCGTCAAACCGTCAGGTGTTCTGCAGGTGAAAGAAACCAGCCCGGACCAACCAGCCGACACAGACACAGTCACAGACACAGACACAGTCCGCCTGGTGCTCACTTTATTTGAGCCTGATGAGCGCAGCTTTCCAGAGTTCAGCTACAGTCAGCTGCTTGAGAACAAGGTGAGAGTTTAACTTAATTCTGCCAAGAAAACTCAATTCACTGATGTTTTGAATACTCAAGAATTAGCCTAAGTTTGAATATCTGGCAGCTACTGTACAGGGTTTAAAAAAAAGAAAAGACCAGCCCATACTCCAGATGTTTTATGTATATCCTCAAAAATCAGAAATGTGGTCATGACTGGACTCTTATCTATTAACAGAAATAGACTGCCTGTTTTCTTTTATTATACATATGCTTTCCCCTTATTTAATTGTGTGTTTCATGTCAATATCATGATTAATCATGTTGAAAAAAATACTTTGAAACTCAAACTAATGATTTTTTTTTAACAAGCTAAGTGATTAATAAGTGTTTACTACTTACTTTTTTTACTCTGTCTGGATACGTATTTAAACTTTTTAATGTTTTTTTTCAGACTGTTAAAAGACTTTAACACGAATCTTATTATTATAATAGTGATTTTAGTTAATCCTTTCAGCTATTACACTACATCAAAACACTTCTGTATTAGAAAATATCCAAATACCCAATCTGTCAACTCTCTCAAGATTATTTGTCCTTTTCTGTGATGAATTTGTGTTGGTTTCCACCAGATGGCTTTTCCTCAAAAAAATTAGGTAAATCAGAATAAGTCTGTCCATGCTGTTTTTCTGTACACTGCAGCACTGCACTGCATTACATTAACACACGGCTCCTGGACTCTATCTTACAAATTACAAATACTGTTTAACATAGTACGATGAACTTTGTACATTCCTTGGCCAATATTTTGCATTCTGCAATTTTTTAAATGTATTTATTTTTTAATATTTTTGTTTTTCATATGCTATTGTCAAATTTAGATTTATGCTTTTGGACTTGTAGTACTTGCTTTTAACTTTTAAATGTTATTTTCTTGCACTGTGTTTGTTGCACCAATATACCACAGCAAATTCAATGTATGTGAAAATCTATTTGGCAAATTAACCTGATTCAAATTCTGCACAGCTTCTGAAATTGATTTTACAAGTATGCTACATGTGACTAAAGGACACAGAACTGTTTATTTTTGTGTAAAATCTGGACTTTGTAATTTTTTTAGCTCAACCACACAAAAGTTGAAGTCTCCCTGAGCAGATTTGAAGAGGAAGAACAGAGAGAGGAGGATGAGGTCGCTGCTATCGCAAAGAAGCTGAGGAAAAATATGTGAGTAGGTTTGCAAAACTTAATTATTGGTAAATATAACACATTTTGCCAGGGACCCTTTAATTAAATGAAGACAGGTGTCCCCCTCCTTTTTGAAATTGAAAATATGTGAGAACTGGACAAGATCTGAGTTAGGATCTTCATCAAAATGTTGTTGTATACAAATGGCACAACAGTATTTTGTATCGTCTCGTCACAGGGTCGCAAACCTAAGAAAAAGAAGGACCGCATTCAGGACTTGATTGATATCGGATACGGTTATGATGAAGAGGATTCTTTCATTGACAACTCTGAGGCTGTGAGTCGATGTTAAGTCACACATTTGAGTTTCCCCAGCGTTGTTATTAATTCATACTTCTTTGTATTATATCAGCATCTTTGTTAGTGCTGCACAAACAGTTTTGATATAACTAAGCCTTGGATTTTGCGATAATTATTAGGAATTTCTGCCCTTTTAGCCGCTGACCACATATCTTCTCGCTCGAGCTGTGACTCATTCCAAGAGTTGTTCACTATGGTCTCAAAATACAAAGACATTATTCAAAAAAAGGGATCTGACAAAAATTTCCATCCATCAAAGACCATCAATATGTTTAAACTTTTTCTTTGGCTCAATTTAATATTCAACCCTTTCTTAGGCTTTTTAAAATATTTTTCTAATTGATAAAATCTGTTACTTCTGGTTCTCTCCGTAGTATGACGAGTTTGTGCCGGCCTCCATCACAACTAAATTTGGTGGATTCTATATAAATTCAGGCGTGCTGCAGTTTCGCCAGGCTTCTGACACGGAGGACCTCACAACAGAGGAGAAAACACCTGAGCCTTCAAAAGTAAGTTGTGCATCTAAGAAGCATACAGACCATGAAAATGGATGTTTTGTTAATCTCAGGAAACAAATTTCAATTTAAGCAAAGACTCTTTTTAATGCTGTTTTCATCAGTGAGTCAATTCCAAAACTGTATCTTTAAAAAAATTTCAAAATGATTAGATTTGTTACTCATATCTGATAATACTTTAACACATTTTAGAAACGTAAACTCAATGATGGACAGAATAAGCCAAAGAAGAAGCCGTGCAAAGAAGGCAGAGAAATGAAAAGCAATGAGGATTCAAAGTCCAGGTGAAGCTGACCAAAGTAATGTTTAATGACTAAAGTAATGTGGTTTGATTTAATGATTCTTAGAATATTTCTCTCATAAGCGTAATGTGTTTATATTGTAGCACTGAAGCTGCACCAAATGATGAGCTGAAGAAGAAAAAGAAAAAAAAGGCTGCTGGCACATTAAGTGTCACCAGCATGTTGAAAAAGTTTCAGAGAGAGAAGGAAAAGGAGCGACAGAAGATGGAGAAGGCAAATCTGAGGGCAGCAGCATTCATGGGTTCACCCACAATCCCTCTGTGCCCTGCGGATGCTGCTGGAGGGGGAGGCACAGGATTGGCTGACCCTCTCCTCAGTTTAATCGGATCAACCAATGACCACGCTCTCATCCAAGCAGCCAACACAGTGGATTTTGATATCGATTTGGACTCTTTATTAGACGTCAGTGAAGGGATTCAACCTGCAACAGAGGAGAGCTTTTTCAACCCAAAACAGATGATCGCACTCTGCCTCCAAATACAAAGACTGACCCTGCAGCTGAAGGCTCAGTCAGACCAAATCCAGCTCCTGTCACAAACCAGTTCAAAGTCACCTCATCAGTGTGTCCCGCTGCCACTGGGACTTTCCCCAGGACTGGAAGATAGCATTCAGAAACTCATGGTGGTAAGTTTAGATTTTGTTATTTGTGTATGCTGAAGTGAGGATGTCTTCATGTGCATTTGTTGATAGATTTAAAGGGTTTGCTCTATTTATTTATTATTTATTTATTTATTTTTGTAGTGGGGTTGTTTGTGGTAACTGTCCATAGTCGGTGTATTACCTACAGGTGATGGCAGTTGAAAGCCCCCAATTTGGAGAAGCAGTAGAAGTACCATTGTATGAAGCTCATGAATGTGCTGCTGTGGACAGGTGCAGCAGCAAAATGTGTTTTACTCACCAAAAGAAATCAGTTAAAGTGTATGCTATACTCACCATTTTATCTTGCCGGACAGCTATGTAACCCAAATATCGCTATCTCCAAACCAGACCAAAGACCAAACCAGACTCAATTGGCAAATTCAGTTATTTTACCTCCCAGAAGATGGGAGTTGCTGGTCTACCGCTTCCTCAACAAGTTAGTGTCATTGTGGGTCTTCAGTATCATAAAGGGTTAGTTTGGATTCACTGAAGTCACACAATAACACAAACAAACTAAATGATCGAGGCAGCAGCAGACCAGCAGCTCCCATGTTCTGCAAGGTAAAAGGACTGTCACTCAATAAGATTCCATTGGCAAAATCAGAGCAATATTTGGCTTATATAATGGTGGTTTCCAGTTGGAAAAGGATGGCTGATCGTAAGGTAGAGCAGAAGAAATACTCTAAATACAGCGTCACTTAAACAGATTTTTAAAAAATATATTTTGTATGTTTTTTTTGTTTTTTTTTCTCAAAAATAAATTTTATTTTAAAATACACTCGTTGCTAAGCTTTCCAATACCTGCTCCTGCTGCTTCTCAAAACTGGGGGTATGTCGACTGCCATCTTCAATAGGTAATACACTACACAGCGATATATACCTCATACAACCCCACATTACATAATCAGAAGTTGTGAAGGGACGGATTCACAAATGACGTTCACTAATTTTTCAGGCTGCCAGGACCTCAGAGGGGGAGTCAAAACTCAAGTTCTTCACTCCAGAAATCAACTCAATCCTGCTAGAGTGAGTTATCCAACAACACAAACAAAACAGGTACCCACTCGCTGAAACATTGCTTCATGGCGCTACTACTGATAAAAATTCCGCAAGGTACCTTCAGGTCACATTTGCTCAGATTCAAGTCATGAATATCAAACTTTTTGACTGCTCAGATTGGTCTGATGGTCAGTCGATAGACAGATGATATATACTGACTGTCCATGGTAGCCTGCCATGATCATAGTTTTCATATTTAACATGGTGCATGATTCAGCTCTCACTGTGTCTTTGTCCAGAATTGATTTGCAGTGTCGGGAACAGGGTGGCCAGTTGCGCTCCAAAGTGTACACACACCTGTCATCCTTCCTGCCCTGCAGCAAAGATGCACTCCTCAAACGCGCTAAGAGACTGTTGAACACGCACATGGTGAGTTTGTTTTAATGTTTCAGTTATAGTATGGGTTATTCTTTAATAGGCAGTAGAGTTTCTTCAAATTTAATTTGCATGTGACGGTTTTCTTGAATTTGACCGTGACAGGAGGAACCTCCTGGCGTGGAGGATCCCATGCACAAACTGAAGGAGGCCATTGGCAAAGTTATGCCCGAGCAGATTGCACATTTCCATGAAAACTGCCAAGTGTATGAACAAGTCAAGACTTCAAAGTAAGTTCATCAGTGTATGTTGATTAATGAGTTTGGAAAAATACTTCATATATAGGGTAAAAATGCACAATATGCGAGTTCTGCTGCTCGGGGTCTCTCACATTAAAACAGTAATAACAGACTTAGCTTAATGTTTTAAGTAATGTGGGATCATTGGAGTTGTTTTCTTCTGTTAAACAAATGCCATTTCTGATGAAAATCTGACTTGAGTCAGGAAGAAAACATATTCATGGATGAGTCTGAATCTTCACTCTCTAGCATATTTGATGTATCCTGTGTTTTCCTGGACATTATAGCAGCTAGCAGCTAGTAGGAAACTCACTGTTACCTTGAATAAATTTCGGATTTCTCTGCTTTAAAACATTGTTGGAAACATTTGGGATAATGTAAGTACACAACTCAACAAAATATACTATATAACATGTCTAGCATTTTTAGACATTTAATGCAGAAATGTTGCAATTTATAGCTTTAACTTGTACTGTGAGATTAATTAAAAACACTGGAGGACGCATTTACCAAAAATTCCATTTGATTAAAATGTCAGTCTGTTCTTTCACACTGATTTAAGTTAAAACATTGCGCTGAAGGTATGGAAACCCTATTTTAAAGTTAGAGGTGCCAAAAACACATGTTATCATAATTGCTCTGATAATGTCCAAACTATATATGTACACAGGAAACTATAGCAACAGAGCATCAGTAAATGATGGCATTTAGCTCAATGTAAAATCTGTCAATTTACTATCAGAGCAAAACTGACACCACTTTTAGATTCTAATCCTGAAGTCAGTGTTTTTTCTTAAAGAAAAATTTCATACTTGTTACCTTTTTTTCCAGTCAGTTAGTGGAAGCATCAACAATGTTTTGTTGCCTTGTATCATAAGGCATAAAAGTTGTGTAACAGGCCTATTAAAAAGTCTAAAATCCAATAATTTGATTTTTTTTTTACCTTAAAGTGTCTTAAATATGACTCTGACAGGTCTTAAAAATTGATCAGATGATTAAATTAATGTTGCTTTTATAAAGTTGCACCTTCGCCTCTGTTTTAAATGTGTTTTGGGGAAAAAATGTGTTTATCATGCTGTATCAACCATAAAACTTGATCCTCACCAAAGTCTGGCACCCAGCGTGACCCACTATGCACTAACAACGTTAAGTCCTACAGCTCCAGTAAGTGACCTTCAGTTAGCAGTTGAATCTTTGTCAGCATAAATTAATTTACTTTGAAAGTAATTATTGTACTACAGTTTTCCTTCATATCCTTCATACTTTTTTGGTCAGTATGGATGTGAAATAGGTCTTAAATTGCATTCATAATGCTTTTAAAAAGTCTTAAATGTACATGTATAACTTGTTTAAACCTGCAGAAATCCTGTATAAACATTGTCAAAAGATTCCTGTATACACCATTAGATGTGGTACAAATACACATCTTTTAATAGAGTTTGGGTTCAGTGGAAATGCATTTCTATTCCCCAACTTGAACTCTGCTTCTGTCCATGTCAGAGCAACAGAGGAGGAGAAAGACGGCAAACAGAAGGTGACTGCTGGTCCAGAGGACAATGTGGAGGAGAAAGGCGGGAAAAAAGGAGGTCCTAAGAAGTTGTTCAAATGGAACGAAGAGATCAGGTCAGATATATAAAACATCACTAGATTATTTGAAATGGACTAAATACTTCTCTCTCAGCTTTGAGAGAAGCAGGCTTTGGTGGTCTGTGAAAACGGGGACAGAAGGCCAGTTATGTGCTTCAGTGTGTATTACACCTTTTTTTTTTTTTTTGTTTAAACATAACCTTATTTTCTCTTGTACAGGGAGTGCTTGTGTCATGTGATACAGGTGAAAACAGAGAAATATAAAAAGGAAAACAAAGGGAGCCAGGATATGGAGGAGTACCTTAAGACCTTGTTGGACAATGAGGTCAAACCGCTTTGGCCAAAAGGGTGGATGCAGTCCAGGTATGTGACACTGTCAAAACCTGATTTTCATACTTTTAAAGGACAGTTCACCCCAAAATCAAAAATACATATTTATATTATTTCTCTGGCCTATAGTGCTACTACTGTGAGTCGCTGGCTCGTGATTTTTGGAAGGGGACACTGACTTTGAATTTTTCAGATGTATTTTTTGATGCTTTTAGCACCACAAGTGCAATCTGGTCCCATTATGTTGGAGAGAAGCCAGACCTCTATATGGCTGAATTCACACCACAACAATCTAGATGAATAAATGGCACTACCAGACCGGGGTAAATGTGTAATTTTGATTTTGGGGTGAACCGTCCCTATTAAAAGTACTTCTTTACCTGATTGTACATTCAGACGTGTCCTTTTTCAACATGTTTTGTTTCAGGGTGCTGATGAGAGAGAGCAAGAAGATTTTAAACCTCTCAACATCATTACCGTGAGTACAATTGAGTTTATAAGAGACGTTTTTGTCTCGTGATTGGCATGAATGATTTCTAAATCCAGTTAAAAGCTCCAACAGATGTTAAGAAAAGTCAGTAGTTTTTTGGCGGGAGGTAAAAACATGTTTATGTTACTAACTCATCTGATGTGTTGTATCTGCACTCAGAGTAAAGAAGGCCAGGCCTGAGAAGAAACAGTCATCTATCGTTGGTCCTCCCACTATGTCAGATGGCTGCAGCATCTTCCAGGGATCTCCACCAGTGAGAGGACTACCCCAAGAAGAAGTCGGTGGCTTAATTGAAGCCTCAAATATCTCCAATTCTGTATCCCTTGGTTCTTGGAAGAAGGAAGTTGCTGCCTTGAAAAAGGAGGAAGCTAAAAGCGGAGGAGGGGTGGCAGTGGATGCTGGTTCCTCCACACCTGTGGAGGCAGACGAGCCTCTGGTCAACGCCACATCTGCCGCATCTGCTCCAACTCATTCGCTTCTGGATCTCCTTGCTGATCAAGCACTGGCTCGGGAACAACCTCTCTCTGTTTCCCAGGAGCTCCTGGTAGCAGCCGTCGCGAAATACAAACGTTCATTACAGCACTGGAGCTTTGCGGAGGACGCAAAAAGTCCTCCTTTTCCTCCTCCACCTCCTCAGTCCAGCCCAGTCGGTTTCCCGGTGAGTGAGGTGTGTCAGGCTGTTCTGCCCCAGCTGGCGCACATCGGAGACTTCGCCAGGCACATGGATGCTGAACAGGTGCAGATCATCTCTGATGATGCTGATGTGACTATACAGTGACAACTCCCGATGCAGAGTTACACACAGTAAGTTTTATTTGTTCTTGTTAAAACTTATGTTGACCTTACAGTTATTTGGTACTGTAACTTTGGCAAAATGTTTCCTTACTTAAATCACTACTACTCCAAAGATTTAGCGGTGCACTTTTATAAAGTTGGGTTGCTCACCAGAAACAGATTAAAAATACTGCATACTCTTATCAAAATCAAAGCAGCAGATATCCTGAACTTTTAATCCCCACTCTGGATCAAGTAAAAACCCTCATTTCCCATAATGCAACAGATGGCATCTTTTCTTCCCTTGTCTGCCTGATCAATACCCGCATCTTTCAAACTCCACAAGCTCATGGTGACAAAATCACCTAAACTTAAAGGTTCACTTTGTTTTTCCACGAGACCTGAGCCAACTACATATGCTAAAGAGGACCATCAGATATAGTTGAAAGCTGAGGAAGAAGAAATTACTCTTAAACAATTTTTTGTATAAGTGCTATTTCCACTATATTATTCAACATTTTCAACATTAATTTTCAGTACCACTTTACAATAAGACCAATTATTTGATTTTATGATTTATAAATGGTTCATAATTAGTTTAATTTGGTTGTAAACACTCTATAAATCATTATAAACAATTAAAACAGTTTCAAACAGCTCACACATGTGGGCTGTCTGTTTTGCAAAACCCAGTTCCTGTGTACTAATGAGGTACTAACATTTATAACTGTGAAAATGGAACCTGACTGCAAAGTGTAAAATGCTGAAAATGTCAAGGTAAACAATATTGCCAAAGCCTTGTGTATGAATCCGGTATTTTAACGCTAATTTGATGCCAAATGAAACTTTCTGACAATTAAAATATATACTGATGGTGGTTTAATGCTGGTAACTGACGGGTATAAACGCTGACAAAGTAAGCTGAGTAAGCCATGAGATCTGAGGTTTAACAGTACAGATGAACATGGGCTCGCTATATGCCAAGCAACAGGTAACCGTTGCCCTTTTTATCTAATGTGTTAATGATTTCTCAAGTGTTAACAACCTAATTATAAATCATTTATTAGGTTAGTCTTATTGTAACAAGATACCTTTTATCAAAGTACGACCCAAAGTTTTTGAGTTTCGTGCAGTTTAGTTTTATAGACTTTGGCAGTTTCACTGTATTTTATTTCAGCCGTCAAAAGGATGTGATAAATCGATCTGTTTTATACTGGTGTATAGTATAAAGCTTTTGTAAATTACAATAATGTGCTTCAGTGCAGTTAACACAGCTGTATGATGATCAGTCACATTACCCACACATTGTTATCACGTCGATAGGAAAAAGTCTGTTATGCATCATCTTTATTTCTAGATTTGAGCAGTTTCCAAGCAGATGGGCCGACATATGATGGGATCCTGAACACAGAAGTTAAGCTGCCAAAATCAGGTGTGGACAAGAGCTACCCGGAAAAAGTAGATAAACTTGCAAGAATCTGACTTTGTCTCCAGCCACAAGTTGTGGTTCTCAGCAGAAATGTGTTGTCAGGTGCTTTCAGCCATCTTTACTTGTACTGAGTGTTTTTTTCCTGAGGTGGGGAAGAAATTAAGGGGAGTAATGCTAATGAAAGCTCTTTTATCATTGAACAGAGACGTGAACTAAAATCCCACCTAATCTGTATGTGAGAAACTTCTGCTACTCAAAAATCACCTGGGATAATAAATTGTTAACTGACTTGTATTTGCAAGGCTTTGTTTGAAATGTAAATGATTTAACTTTGAATTAATAAATAATAAAGAGCTTATTGTGTAGTTATTTGTTTTTAGCTTGTTTGTCTTAATATGAAGCAGCTGAGGCAAATCTTAGCTGCAGGTTTTAATATTATTAATATTTAAATGTTTTATTAAAAAAAGAAAACATTTGAAGACTTGCTCATACACAAAGCAGTCAGAGTATCGCCCACCTTTTATTCTCTAATGAGGTGCTATGTATTAAATGAAGGATGCGTTTTGGGTTGGCGTAAGATCCGGGTAGCAGAATTGAAATTTTAGTCGCACTTTTTAAACACCAGTTTCAACAGTTCAAGTCTAAAGCAAGGACATACTGCTGTTTGATACAAAAAGGTTCAGCATTTTAATGTACAGCACAGAGAACATAACCTTGGTGAAAGAAGACCTGGTAGTGTAGATACCACAGTTGTGTACAGTAGCTCCTCGTACTACAGAAACCGTACACTTGAAAGCCATTGTAATGATGTTTGGTAAAGAGTTCAGACAGTTCATTAACACCCCCTCAATAGAAATTGGCAAGGGAGAAGAATACCATTTTCACTATGATGGTATGATTGTTGATTATTATGTTTTACAGATGTGAATTTCTTTGTAGAGCAGCTTTCAGTCTGGGAAAATATGAAATTTACCTTTGTGCAGATTACATGGAGACATGAGTTTATTAACATAAGAAAATGTACCTGGGCAGAAGCTCTCCAAAAGAGAACTTTTTTTTTTGAAGTGTTGAAAATGAAGATGCATAAAAAGACACAAATCACACGCAAAACTGATCAGTTTGAAACAAAGGGAGAGACAAAGCAGTTGTCCCTGACAAATATTTCTCACAGGAGGAGCAGTTCATCCAGACAACATGGAAAGATCACGTTGGGTTCTTTAAAGAGGTTTTACAGCCAGTTTACCATCTGAATCAGCAAGACAGCCAGCAGGAAATGTCTATTAAAGCTGTTTGTAGATCCTAGAAAGAAGAGACAAATTAATTCCACTAGAAGAGGATGACTTTAAATTTTGCCTCAGTTTAAATTCTTTCCCCCCTTGATCATGTAAGATCTTAGAACAAAGCAACATTTCTGAGATAGTCAGGAAGGAAAACCAATTTAAACATTCATCATTAGAACTAGAACTACTCAATATAAACAACATGGATTTGAAATCTAGTTTGCAGCTCTCATGCATGCATTGTTGAAATTCAGAGTAGAAATGCAATAACATTCATGTTATAGTAAAACAGATTGCTTAGACCTACCACTGTCAGTAAGGACCACCACCTCCACTGTAAAGTTTTTCTGTTCAAGAACTCCTTCTGCCAAGACTGTGTATCTCCCAGCATGCTTCCTGCTTGAGCGAGTGGGCAGGGTGACCACCTGCCCATCTTTGTACCAGGTGACTTGTGGTTGAGGATTTCCTCTCACCTCACAGCTGAAGTGCTCTCCCTCTCTCACCTGCAGTGTAGTTGGACAGACGAGCTGCGGACCAACTGAGAGAAAAGAAAAGCCAGACAGAGAGGAAGATAAGATGGTCGATAGAAAAGCAACTTTGATATGTTTTACTTCAGGAAGTGGAATATTGACAAGAGAAAAGACGGATCTTAAAAATATAAAGAGGCCAAAGTGAGGTAGAAAGGTAGACTAGGATCTCGTTTCCTTTTCAATTTCCATGGGCCGTTCTCAACAGGTGCAGACCAACAGGATTCTGGATGCAATTGGATAGACCTACAACCAAGACAAGAAAGGTCTGCACACTGTGGCCCCCTTTTGTGTAATTTATTTTGTTCATTTAAAAGTGACATGTTGAGCTTGCACTCTTCTTTGGACTTGGACTTAGACTTCCAGAAACGATCATTCATGTGACCAGAGCACATGAATTCAAAGATGATGTTTCTGTATGTACAACTAAGTCTGAAGGAGAGCGCAAGCTTGAAACGTGGAGGTGTTGCGAGGGACTTGGACCAGTAAGGCTTTTCTGTCAGTAATCTGAATCTTGGAAGCCAGTTTGACTTGGTGGCCAAACTGTGTAACAACAAAGTCACATGATGCACTGCAGCAGACTTTTTGAGTGTCACTCAGTGTCAATCAGAATTTGATCTGTCCAGTCCCAAAACATTTGTGAAGTCTAGAGGAGCTGCACAATTAAATCATTTTATCCACATTCGAGTTAGCGGGGTGTTAACCGCTGAGCAGATTCACCTGGTTCCCTGGCTAGTAGAAAGTGGGAACAAAGGGATTTTTTATTTTCAACCTCCTGCCTTGGAGGATGAAAACAGGTAAAAATCATACACCTTCAAAGATGTAAAAACAAATGTTAGCAGTTTCACTCACAGAGGACTGTAGCAGTCAGTTTTTGTGACCTCACCACTGGAGGGTGCTGAGGTCCTTCAGGTCCCAGTTCCAGCTTGGCTTCACACCAGAACTGGGCACCATTATCATCTTTACTGGAGGTGATGGTTAAAGTGAAGATTTCAGTCACTGGTGTCTTCACTGTGTTGTTGGACTGCAGATGACCCAGTGCTGTTTGTCCTCTGTAGAAGGTCACAGTGAGGTTTTCGACAGGAGCAACATCCTGTACCGTACACTGCAAAGTGTACTGATGACCTTCAGACATCGGCCCAGTGTGATTAAAAATGCTGATGGAGATGTTATCTGGAGGCTCTGTGGAAACAGATAAACAGATAAATCAAACAAGAGGCTTGATGCATTTTCAAACAATGTCAAAGACAATTATTAACTCACTGTAGACTATTAGAGTGAGATTAACGTGGCACTCCCCTCCCTGCTCGGCTAGTGCATAGCACAGGGGCCTGATGTCCCATCCAGTCATCCTGTCCACACTCCAGACGAGGAAACGATCCATAGTGGCTTCAGGAACCGGCTAGAGTTGCAAAAGGTCACAAATCACAAAGCAGATTAAGATTCTGTTTAAATGGTGACTACATTACCACTGTCTATGTGGTATTAGTTTATTAGGTACACATGTAATCCAGTACAGTAAATCATATCTTTGTAAAGCCTACAGTGTTCAGTATTGTTGGCACTGTCGATGGTTATCTGGCCTTCTTGGAGAGAAGGGTGGGTGTGGGTGTGGTCCTGTCGAGTGCGCACCACCTTGGGCTCTCATGTTAATGATCATGGTGAAAAATCCTGAAGGCTGTCACTTGGAGAAACAGGCTGCCTGATCTGAGCTTGAATGGTTCTCTTTTATTAGACGTCTATACTTGTCATTAATGGATACTTTATAAGTCCCGCCCCCTTTTGCTCTGTGATCCAGTAATATATAAGCAAGCACCCCATGAAACCTCAGTCGTCTTTCTCCTTTCTTATAGCTAACTGTTTGTAGCTAGCTAATCCATCAATCATATTGATTGATAGGATTGATAACTGTAGTTAGCCAGTGTTTTCAACATATATAAGCACATAAAACATCTTAAGAACAGGAAACAGGAAAGGAGAAAGTTGCCAGAGGTTCCACTGGGTGCCAAGCTCAACTGTTATTGGTGGGGACTCGCTAAACTCATCACCTGGGTGGGTGTGGTTTTGCAGGACATAGCAGTGCAAGGTCGTCTCAGCCCGTGCCCCGAGTACACAAGAAAAAGTTGGACTGAGTGACAAAGAATAGGAAAATACGGCGAAGTGCCGCAAGTTAGCAAGCTGCCATTGCTGCAGTGGTGTCTCCCTACAGTATGACACAAATCAATGCAAGCTGACATAAGAAGTCCTACAATTTTCTACTTTTACACTTAATTTTAATGTAGTTACTTTTGACAGCAATGTCCAGGAACTAATCCTGGACAGTTCGTCTGCTCCAACAGTCGTGTCAAATTTCAACTTTGGACAAAAACGAAATGCAACATATACAAACCTTTATTTCATGAAGAGTGCTGCTGTCTGAGATCAGAGACTCTACAGAGATTCACTGACTGTACAGAGGACCACGATGTGTCATAGTGGATCAAAAATTTTTACAGAAAGGAACTTTATTCCTGAAAATCTTGAATACCTGATGAAAAATGTGAATTTATATATTTTATTATATGTTACACAGTACTTCCATCATTTAAATGTGGCATTATCCATTTCTGGTTATTGTCACAACTAACATCTAAGTACTGATGTAACATTTGATTAACGTTAATAAAAGGAAAGGAGGGTCACTGTCAATCCAGTTATCTGTGCTGTCACTATTAGCAAGTGACAGCACACACGGTGTCTAGAAGGGAACCCCAGATCCACAAGATCTCACAAGAGTGAACATTTTGACCGAAACCATGAAAAATCTAGCAAGAGTCTCACAGATTTGGTGTCCCCTTCTAGACCCAACCAGAAGATACACGAGAGTGACAGACGCGACATGCCACTGCAGCAGTTTTAGCACTATTTAGTTCAGGGGGCGTAGTGAGGGGTAAATTCAGTTTATCCACCTCTGAAATGAGGCTGATAGTTTACTCATCTATTTTCAAATCAGCTGTATCAATCAATGAGGGGAGGTTACTTTTTACCCAACTCAAGATTTTGCTACTACACTCCTGATTTAGTTATATTTTCCAGTATAACATTATAATGGTCAATTCGAGAATCAATCTACAGACAGGTAAAAGTCATTTGAAAATCTGCAGGGATGTGTATATGCAGTTGCAGCTGTGCTGGCAGTAAAAGGATCATCCCATAAATAGAGATCTCCTGTAGGTTTAATTTTGGAGTGAGGGCAAAGATTAGGTTCATGAACAACTTTTTCAAACTTTTTCAAAAAGTGATGAGACAATCCAAAGGGAGCTGACAAGAACGCACAACAGGCACTCTGTGTGACGAAAGGACATAAGGCACAGACGCTGGGTGAAATGCCAAGTTTATAGGGTGTCTCGTTATTCGAGCACAGAGCGACGCTTTAGGTGAAGCATCCCAGATGCAAACAAAATAACGAGAAAATGAGACAGACAGAGAGCAGGGTGCAGATAAAGCCACCACCACACATTCTAGTAGGTCATAAGTGATGATTGAGAGTGATTATTTTGATGACATACATTTTTTAATGAAAATCCTACAGAGTATACTTTTGACTTACTCTTTAAAGGATGCATGTTTAGGATCTAGTGGCCTAGCGGGAAACACTTCTTCTCACCCTCCCCTTCCAAGCATGTAGGAAAACCTATGGTGGCCACAAAAATGCTAAAGACCATATCTAGAGCCACCTGTCTAGACCTGTTTGGTTTGTCTCTTCTGGGCAACTGTAGAAACACGGTGGCTCAACATGGCAACTTACATGAAAGACGACCTGCACCCTTTGTACTGTAGCTATAAACGGCTCATTCTAGAGTAATTAAAACACAACAATTCTTATTTTCAGGTGATTAAACACTAATGAAAACATACATATGAATATTATATTCCAATCCTGCCATATTATGCCAATAAATTCCTGTAAATCTTACACACTGGACCTTTAAGTTAATGGGGCTTTCAAGTCATATAATAGAGAACACTGATTCCCTTACCTGCGGGACTATCCAACCGAGAGACAGAAAAACCCAACCTTTGTACAGAGCAGTTAGCTGTGACTGGATCTCCAAATCTATGACAGACAATTTACACACATTTAGTTGTCACTAATTTACACAGAAACATGCAAAAACACAGAAAAAGGAGGGGGATCCCTTCAAAGAAGCTGCAAGTCCAAGCCTCTTTTTTTAATGTTGTTTGCTTGCTTTTATTGCCACACTGCTTTTGTGCACAAACTGGGCAAAGTCAAATTATTTCTGCATTTGCAGCTGTAAAGCATTGATAAATAGAAGACAGTTGTGAGAAAACCTCCAACCTCGTTGCTGGTAAAGGGTTTAAATTATAACTAACGTTAACATAAACATTCACCAGCCATTAATGTTAGGCTAGCTACCATGGTATACATATGAAACACTGACAAATAAGTCTTGGTGGCTTTCAGCTTGAATCCTTCATGTAACTTTATACTCATTGTCAAGTTCTCTATGGTTTTGATTTTTCCACAACATTTGGCTGAACTTGGAAGCCCAGAAGATTATTTTGTGCTTGGATGTTTTCAACTAAATACGAGCTGTCGAACAAATTCACACTGTCAGGGGAAGTCAGCATGAGAGCTTAACTGTAGCTACAGATTGATGAAGAATGAGAAGTCACACAGTTTGAGAATACAGTGAAATCTGTAGTGATTGTTGCTCTGAGCTTTCAGGGGAAGTCAGCGTCATGGTCAGATTTATATCCAAGGACGGAGTGTAAAAAAAAAGAGCCATGGTGATCAAACATTAGCAAAGCTGTGAAAATCAGGCTAACGTTGGTGCTACACTGAGGCTAACACTGCTTGCGCTCATCTAAGATTCTGAGGTAATTAGCATAATTATCAAAAACACTATGCTATATACAAAAAAAAAAAAAAAAAACCTGAAACAAACAGTAAATACTCTAATACAACAGTTAGGTTTGACCAAGTTATTTGATTGGATGAGAGACATTCATGAGTGCTGATACAGAGTATAACAGCACTGGGATTTTTAACTACATGCATCAGGTGCTCTAATAACCGTTAGCCTTCATTAACATTACAATGGCTAACTGACAGGAGGCGTCTTATACATGATTCAGGATAAAGTACACAGATTTGGATGCAATTACAGAATAGTTTTGATCTGTTAATCAGAGAAAATAGCCGTGCTTACGTGCGTAGGTGTTAACATTTTTATGAAACACAGATCAATTATATGATCGCTTCCTGAACAGATTTCACGATCAACAGAGGGACTGAAATCATACTAAAATCACGTATGTTATCATTAAATCTCATGGTTGGATCGTTTGCTTTCAACAAACTGCACCAAATTCTTCTTGGAAGCAGACTGAGCCCGATGTTTTCAAGTGGTTTTGGTCCGGTTATTTGGTCCACGTCTCAAAAATCTAATCATGGACGTTCAGTCCGTTAAGAAGAGCAAGTTGAATCCAGTCTTGAGGCAGTTTTATTGATCCATTCAGAACTAAAAGAGGTTCCACTGCAGTAACGTGTCAACCTATACAAAATGGCGAGCAAACTAACGTTAGTGTGCTGTAAAATGTTCCTGTTGCTTGGCAACAGTCCAGTTTCAATCCAGTTGCGGAACTACATCTTGACGCAGCCAAATAAATTAGTAAATAAATGAAGAAATCATGTCAATTAGTACTGTCAGCTAATAAATGATGCTTGTAAAAATGTATAAAAGTAATGTAGAAAGAGGGAGTGCTGTTGTACTCATTAGCATGTTGATGTTCAGTACAATAGCACATCCTCTTAACAATATATGCAAAACATACTGTGAAAAGTAAAGTTACTAACTTAAGGTGATCACAAAGGCTGGAGGAGTAAACAGACGTTCAGTTATGCACGTAGGGAATTACTTTGAAAGAAAGGGAATAAAGAAACATGGGAATGTTATCTGTCATTTGTTTGAGATGACCCTTTAATCTCTGAGCCGCCGTACCAGCTTTTCCTGACGTACCTGACCACCAGAGTGGAGGGTGACATTGTCAGAGGGCAGCTGACTTTTTCTGTTGACTCTCCAGAAATGCTGACGAGGGGAGCTACAGGAGGTGAAGTGCTGAGGGAAGGAGAAGGTGGAGAGGGGAGGACTGCTGGAGACGGGGAGGGAGGTAAAATTTGCGATGGAAGGGGTGGACTGGGTGTGTAAATGGAAACAGGGGATGAGGTAGCTGAGGTCAGAGGAGTGGTCAGGGAGTGGGAGAAAAGGAAAAACATAATAAGTCACTCAAGTATGTTCACTTATAAATAGATATATTCTCAAGGTTCCCTCCAAAACATTGTGGAGTATAAGGATAGTTTGTTTTATTTAGAGTGAGGTTGTATGAGGAAAGAGTTCCCAAACTTTTTTATGTCAAGGACCACCACAATAGATGCACATTAGACCACAGACCCTCAATTTGAGAGGATTTTATCTTAAGGAATTACTTAAGTATTTTTAAAAATGATTTTACAGTTCAAAGATAATAAGTTTTCACAGACAGTCAGTTGTTGAACAAGGCTCACTGTAAATTACAATCAGTCAAAGTGGCCAACCCTATTTTTTCCCTTGTTGTTCCAGCTCCCAAAAAATGTGGTAAAAGTTAAAATATTCAATTCCTGCCTTTGCTGGAGACCCCTTAAAACCCACTCAAGGACCCCTGTTGGTCCTTGTACTCGAGTTTGAAAATACAGGACAGGGTCAGCAGCAAAATGTATTTAGCCACCTAAAAAAAGCCTGCGCAAAACAACAACAACAAAAAACCTCTCTGTTTAAGTGAATGCAATATTTAGAATAATTTGACCAATTTACGTTACAGTCAGACAGTCTTTTCTGATGGGAAGCTGTTGCCATATAAGCCAAATATTGCTTCTGTCACTCAACCAGACTCCATTGGCAAAATCAATAATTTTACCCCTCAGAACACAGGAGTTGCTGCCCTACTGCTGCATCAGTCAGTTAGTTTATCTGTGCCACTGAGTGACTCTGGTGAATCTGAACTAACCTTTTAAACACTGACATCACACAACATGCAAGCAAACTAACTGATGGAGGCAGATCTAGACCAGCAACTCCTGTGTTCTGCGAGGTAAAATCACTAATTTTGCCAATGGAGTCTGGTTGGTTTGAAGAGAGCGATATTTGACTCATATAACAGCAGTTTTCATCAAGGTAAAGCAGTGAAAATATTCTAAATGTGGCATAAGCTTAAATTTGATTATATTATTATTATCATACTATTTTAGGTGGCTAAAATACATTTTGCTGACCCCAGGACTCCTGCTGCTTCTCCAAACTGGGGGCGTGTCGACCACCATCTACTGTAGATAATACACTGACTATGGATAAATACCTCATACAACCTTACTTCAAATAATGTGAACTATCCCTTTAAGGAGTTTTACTACAGTAATTCCCACAATAGATGCTCAAAACAGGTAAAGTTTTTTTTTTTTTCAAAGAATACATAACATTTCACAATAAACCATTTTAGTCTCTTTAATCTTGTAGAACTGAAAATACAAACCTAAAGCTCTTTGCCCCATTGGAGCTGATCTTAATCCACAAAGGTATATATAGTAGAAATATATGTTAAAATCTCTGTAGTGTTAAAAACAATTACAGAACGGAAATGAAGTATCTCTTCATTTGTTTAATTTGTGCTGGAATCTCTATGAACTTGGGAGTCATTTTCCCTTGTCTTTACATAACACAGGCAAGGGTCAATTGAATTTTGCCATCTCGTGAAATAATACTCTTTTTAGCTGATCTATTGTGAACCATTGTTTCATTAGGCATGGAATACACCCAGTGTGTTCCTCTGAGGAAGGAAGGACACCCTGCCCAAGTCAAAAGAACTCGCTCCTCTTTTCTATGACCATTGTTCCACTGAATCCTGAGGTTGTTCTCCTGCCTATCGGATGATCTCACTCACGGTAGCTCGCTGGGGCGTGTGTGTGAGTGTGTGTCGGCACACTGGCTGCTGTCAAAATATATAGTTGTGCTTCCAACATGCCAGTCTGCAAAATTAGTGAAATAAGATAACTGTCAGGTTATGTCTAGCCAGATGCTAAATACTGTCTAAAATGAAACTGTCAGTAATGAACAACATCTGTTTTTTGCTGATTCACTCATATTCAGTCGTGGAAGATGGTCTCAGATACTTAACTTGGGTTAGTGTCAAAGTAAAAGTAAAAGTAACAACATTACAATGTAAAAAGTGTTATGATCAAAATATACTATATTCTGTTCACCCCTGAATCAAAAATACATATTTTTACCCCGGCCTACAATGCTGTTTATCCATCCACATAGTTTTGGTGTGAGTGACAGACTTTTAGAGATATCGCCTGTAGAGACGTCTGCCTTCTCTCAAATATAATGGGACTAAATGGAACTCGGTTTGTGGTGCTCAGAGCAGCAGAGGAATGCATTTGTAAATTCAAAACCAGTGTTTCTTTCCAGAAATCATGACCCAGTTACTCAAGATAATCCACAGACCTTGTTGTGAACAGTTTCATGTCTGTTTTCTTTCTGCACTGGAATCTACCAGAGCTACATGCCTACATAATCAGGCTCCTCAGGTGCTCAGCGACCTCGTGGTTCCACTTAGAGCTTCAGGATCAGTGACACGTGGAGCATCCAAAGGGAATTGTACGGTTCCTCTGTGTAAATCCTCATTTGGACAAACAGCTTTTTCTGTTCGTGGAATTAACGTGGAATTCTCTACCTGTAGGAACTCAAACTGGATCCTGATTTAGATCACTTTAAACTCAAATTGAAACAGTTTTTAAAGAGGAATCAGTCATGCAGTCATGAATAATTTGGTGCGTCCTATTATATGGTGCTAACTATGTTTTGTAGTTTGTATCTTGTATTGTTCTGTATTTTTCATTGTACTTTGCACTGTTACCTGAGTTTTTGTTGCTGAGTCTTTGTATCTTAAGGCCCAGCTAGGGACGGGCATTGTAAATTAGCTTAGGCTATAAATGCTATAGTGTGTGGCATTGATTTATGCTACATACTTGTCCCTATACAAATAAACATTAAATAAATACTTTGTTTTCTACTAAAAAAAAAGTAGTTCCTGCATGAAACTGCTCACAATGTCTGTGGATTATCTTGAGTAACCAGGTCATGATTTTTGGAAAGAGACACTGGTTCTGAGTGAGCACTACAGTCCAGGCGGAAAATATGTATTTACATTTATATAGACATTTCTTTTTCTTTTTCTTCTTTTTTTTAAGCAAAATGTCCATTTAAAGTATCAAAATAAAAGTATTCATTACACAGAATGGACCCTTTGAGAGGTTTATTAACTTCAAAATGAGGATATTGTCATATTATAATTTGTCATAATTAAAGTGACTGATCTGCTGCTACTAAACATACAACAGCCAGCTCAGACATCACTGTAGAAACAAATGCAACTGGTACCTCAGAAATAAACAATGACTAAATTATTCTTACTGTATTTTCCAAGTTGATACAACCAAAACAAATCCATCTAAATATATATATACTGGACTAGACTATTGGTGGACGTCTGCACTCTTTGAGAGCACTTCTTTTTTTTTTAATTGATGCAATCAGTATTTCAATGATGCAGCTGGTTGAGCTGCTGCAACTGTTTCATGTGTGTGCTGGGAGGTTTAAAGGGACAGTTCACCCCAAAATAAATAATCCATATTTTCTGGCCTGTAGTGCTCTTTATCTATCCTGATTGTTTTGGTTTGAGTTCCCTTTTTTTGGAGATATCAGCTGTAGAGATGTCAGCCTTCTCTCCAATGTAATGCAACTAAATGGCACGTGGTGCTTAAAGCTCCACCAAAATACACTTTGAACATTTCAACAGCAATGTCCCTTTGCAGAAATCCTGACCTGGTTACTCAAGATAATCCACAGACTTTGTTATGAGGAGTTTTATCCAGTAGATTCTACATTATCTTGAGAAAACAGGTCACGAATTCTGGAAAGAGACGCCAGTGTTGAGTTTTTCTAATGTAATGTTTCAAATGTCATTTTCAGCGCTACAACCTGAGTGCCTTTTAGTCCCATTATATTTGAGAGAAGGCAGACATCTCTATGGTCAATATCTCCAAAAATTCTGCAACTCACACCAAAAAAAATCTAGATGGAATAATCACAACAGATCAGATTAAAAATATGCATTTTTGATTTGGGGGTGAACTGTCCCCTTAAATTTAAATTTTGTTTTAATTTCTATGTAAGACAAATGGCATAGAAAGCACAATATTTTCCTCAGAAAGTAGTGGAATTGAAGAATATTGTGGCATAAAATGGACACATTCAAGTAAAGTACAAGTACCTCAAAACTGTGCTTAAATACAATAAGTTACTTTGCACCTCATTCATCAGTTACCACACAAACTACTGTACATATAGCCTACTACCAATGAAATGAGACCCTCCACAGGGTTTCTAAAATATATCTGAGACCACAAGATGATTTCGGATAGTGAAAAAAACATATTACTGCTCCACATTTTCCTCCAGATTTTTCTCTTGAAGTAATTTTCATCTTACAAAGCCCAAAAATGCAGATTTGCTTGAAAGGACTTTAAAAACTCTCCAACATGCTCTGTCTGTCACAGATCTTTGCTAATCTCTCTGCTTTAATTAATTTCTGCTTTTTTATTTGTGGAAAAATTGTAGCGTTTTGCCTCTTTAGCCGTCATTTCACTCACCTGAGCCGAACAGGCAGCACAGCAGGAGCGTGATTGGCCATTCAGATGCACACATCCTTCTTCAGTCTCAAAATATTGGCTGCTGGTGTGACGTCTCTCTCAAACGCACTTGTTACTGGCAGCGAGATGCTGGCAGTGACACGGCCCGGGACTTCTGAGAAAAACACGGGGTGCTTCAGGTTTTTATGGGAGTCTGGGTGTGTATGAATGTGCTTTTTGTGTTTGTGTGTGTCTGAAGCTGATGATCAGGCGATTCCTTTGCTTTGGCCTCTGAAACCCACCATGGGCGTTCTCTGTTGGTATATCAAGAGAGGAAGGAAGGGAGGGTCAAGAATAATGCAGTGTAGTGCTGCAGCACAGAGGGCAAGAATGAGTATGCATTGTGTGTGTCTGTGTGTGTGTGTGTGAGCAGTTACACTGATGAGAAAACAAAACAGTCGACTCAAAGATGATGTGTTATCTCAGAAAACTCAGTATCATCAGTATGACAGCTGTTGTTGAAATGCCGGTATTTCTTTTCAGTGTTACTCACTTCCGCCATATTCCTAAAAAAACTACTCTGCTGTCCAGTCAGAACCAAACATCTCTCTATCGTTTCAAATGCCTCCTTAAAGGGAAAGCTCACCCAAAAAATGAAAATTCAGTCATTATCTACTCATCCTCATGCCGACTGAAGGTGGACATTACGTGATGTTGTCTTATTATCTCTTTCATTTCTTTATCTTCAATGACTAGACAACATCACAAAGTGTCATCTCTGCATTCTTTCCTTTCATTTTTATCTGTTCTTACTGACATGTTTTTCTTGGTTTCCTGTTCTTATTTTATTTCCTGTTCTGTCTCATTTTTACTAAGTTTTAGTTTTACTTTGACTCTACTTCTGTTTGGCCTCATTGTACTGGCTTTGTGTTGTTATGTTGCCTCCTACATAAGGTATCCTGCTCTTTGTAGACTCTGTTTTTAAAGGTGCTATATAAATTAAGTTATAGTTTGATAGATTACTCATATGTCATATCTGATGTATTGCTGATCAGCCTTGCCAACAGTTTTTCCCTGTGGCCACTCCAAGTATTGCAGCAGAAAATTTCCTTATGACCTGAAAAACCACTTTGCCCATAAGCCACCATATAACAGAGACATCTATGAAACTGTTGACAGGACACCTCGAACTGCAAACAAGCTCAATTATGACTCCTATGATGAATTTTTGATCCATGTGGAGGTTTAGTATTTGTAAAACGTTCCTAGAGTCGAGAAAAGCCATTTTAAAATCTATGACATCATCACACAAGAAAACTTTTTTTGGCTTATGCGCCTGGCGAGCAATTGTCATTGGACTGAATGGGCGCCATCTTTGTGTGCTGCATCTAGTTCATTATAATACATTTATGAAGAGGATCCACACCCTCTGTATAAACAAAGGGCTCATTCTGAAGCAACAAAAACACATGATTATACACTAATGCAGTGTTCCTCAAACCTTTTATACCATGTACCATCTCAGAAAATACAGAACTCCCCAAGTACCACCTCACTGTTTCGTGCCGTTTGGTGGTAGCAGCTGCTGTGGAGACTTCACTGGTTCTTCACCAGCACAACCACAAGTTCACCGTCGTCTGCTGCGTTTTCGATACAGCTACTCGAAATATTCTCCACCTGATCTGCTCTTCTCTCTGTAAGAGTTCCTCTTTTGAGCCACAATTGCAGTGGTTTTGAAGCACTTATTTTTTGTCTTTTCATTTTACCTCTGCTTTCTATCTTGCTTCTTGTCTCAGTTTAGCTCATAACTACCGTAATCATAGATGAAGTATGAGCGTGCGACGTGCATGATCTTCATTATGTAACGGGTTCATATTGAGATAAAAATAAAAGAAAGTCAAAACTTATTTTAGCTTACATTTAATCAGTTATCATATTTTGTGATTTTCATTTGAAATTTTGCAGCATTTTAATAGTATATATTTTTTTAATTATTTATTTCATTATAAGAAAATATCTGATATCCCTCCGCGTACCACCAGTGGTACAGTACCACAGTGTGAGAATCTAGGCACTAATTAAAACACATATTCAATTTCTGCCATATTCTGACAATAGATCTCTATAAATATTACAAATTGGATCTTTAAAGCTGCAGTAATCAATATTTTAATATTAACAATGGAAAAACGACAGTTTTCAGTTTCAGCATCTTTCAGCCTACTGGTTTAATTTTCCAGCCCTCAACTTAACTGTTTTGGTTCACACTTGTGTCAGTAGTGTTATTTCCTGCTGCAGCAGGCAGCTGTTTTACAAACCCTCAGAACGCCATCAGACAGACTAAAGGACCAGATATTTACCGCTTGAGATTTTAAAAAAATAAAGGAGCTAAAGGAGACAGAATGTCACACATACATTCACCAAATGGACACAAACAAGTCTGAACACTAATTGTGTTCCATGTTTTCTGGCTGTTGCCATATCCACTTCAAATGATGTCAGCTACAGTTCGTTTTGCTGCCCCCAAGTGGCCAAAAAGTATGTGTGTACAAATATCAGCTCCATATGGGAAATTTGTGGACTTTTGTGGTTTTATCACGGTACAAATACACTCTCTCTTGGGGTGGACGTTTAGCTCAGTTGGTAGAGCGTCCAACCCATGTATGGAGGCTGCTAGTCCTCTGCAGCGGCTGCTGGTTCGACTCCCGCCGTCGGCCCTTTGCTGCACGTCATCCCCCCTCTCTCTGCCCCGCTTCCTGTCTAACTCTCGGGCTGTCCCGTCCAATAAAGGCAAAAATGCCAAAAAATAACTTAAAAAAAAAAAAAAAACAACTTCACTTTCTGTTACATTTGAACCTTGAAGTTTATCAGTGTAATCAGTTCACGCCCGTGTTGACTGTCACTGCTGCGTTGATGGTAATCAGAAAATCTCTCCTGGTGGTGCAAGTGGCATCATCACTTCTGGAGCCATGAATGCTATTAAAATGTGATTATTGGTGTTAATGTTATTAGATCAATTGCAGCAATTTTAGTTCTGTTTGAGTGGAACTTAAATGAGATTATCTGAGCAGATGCAGAATGGAACCATAGACTGTATATAGAAGTGGAGGAGCCTTCGTGACGTCACCCATTGGTTTCTGAACACCCGTTTTGAAGCCTCGAGTTTCAGATTTGGCCAGCGCCATTTTGGCAGTTTTGAAACCGGATGGAATATGATTGGTTGAGATGGTGGAGCAGGGCGGGACCATAGGCGGGACCATAGACTGTGTGGGCGAGGCATAGGCGAGGTTGGGTGAGGCCATCACAGCACGTCAACTTGGCTCCATGAAACGGACAACCGAGATCCAAAATTAACAAGCGGGGGAGTGGGTGGGGTGGTGTGGGGCGAGCATAGACGGTATAGTCTATGGGAGCGAGTGAGTGGCTAGCTTACGCCTGTCAATCACGAAACCACGCCCCTAATTATACAGAACTTTAAGCCTTAATATAAAATCAACGAATGACTTATATGAAAATTCAAGTCTGGTTCAGTGAACATGGTGGGGGATATTAGCGATAGAGACCAAAATCGTTTTTTGACACGGGCTATAAATATGTTTATTTCAGCTGTAAAGTTCGGCATTTCAGAACGGGTGTCAATGGCACCGGGCTTCTTTTTGCAACCAGCTCGCGCGCCCCCTGCTGGATTTCGGTGGAATACAGCGTTACTGCACTTCGCATTGGCTTCATTTTCCAGAGCCGGAAGCTCCGTCCACTTCTATATACAGTCTATGAATGGAACAAAGTACATTTACTTAAGTACTGGACTTCATGAGGTAGTTTAACTTATAATATTCGTTTCATGTACTTTTATACTTCTGTGGTAACATTAACTTTTTACTCCACTATAGACTAAAACAGTAAAATACTGATGTACATACATACATTAATACATCAGCAATAATAATGAAAAAATATGATAAATAATAGTGTAACAATCTCAGGGACAATTTTTCTGCCATGAATAGGCTACTTTTACTTTTGATGAGTCCATTTTTGCTTGAATACTTTCATAGTTTAACTTCAGTAGCACATTTGTAATGTTCTTTTGTGACGGTCTGCTGTGACACATTTTTCTTTTGTCAAAAATCTGACGTCCAAAACCTGCAATTTGGGCATTACACTTGGTCAAATAGAAACGATTTCCACAATACCTCGAACGCTGCTCCAGATGCCACCCTTCAGATTTTTGGGCAACAAAATGTTTGTTTTCTAGTAGTATCTAGTTATGCAGATACCTTTTATTTTTATTTATTGTTTTGATTTTGAGATCTTCCATATATGGAAGCATATTGCTGCCACACCAGAAAAATATAAACGGATCAGTATCATGTTAAAAACGTGGAAAGTTTGTTAAAACCTGATATTTTCACTTTATGTCAAGATGTTTGCAAGTTATTAAAAGATACAAACTTATTACGTTATGAAACGATGATGTTTTCGCTCTTGTCCAGATGGGCTTCGGGAAGAGTTTGATCAGACTGGTTGAAGTTTGCCCGTGTCAGACGTGATGGACAGATGGTTCATCCAATCACCTGCCAAGCGTTTTTTGAAAGTGCCTGCCCTTTTCCAAACACTTTCTAAGGAAGACTTCCCCGTGTTTCTGTGTAACAAACCATCTGGCCTGTCAGGTTAGCAAAATGCTTCCATAATCCTAAAATCAAAATACTTATCTAATTTTGTTTTTTTTTCCCCCCGCATTAAAGGTCGAATCGTTGGATTTGTCTGAGCTGTTCGTAAACGCACCAGAAAGATAGTTGATTGTTGAGTCTCATTCCCAGGACTGTAAAATACCAACATTTGGATAAATGAATTATATGATTTTATTTAGTCACTATTAAAGAAAACCTAAACAAAACCATATAAATAATAACAAGAATGTGAGAGGGAGACTAAAAGCCTGCAAGGCTTATAATAGGTCTCCCCCAGTTATAAATTGAAGTCAGTATTCAAGGGTGAAGGAGGGGAGGGGCGCCTAATCAGTGACATGATAACAGAGGCACCTCTGTTATCATGTCATTTACACATGCACAAACAGCTGTTAAATACAGAAAATGCCGACTCGAAATAATTTCCCCCCCCCCCATCGCTTTGGCGCCCCCTCTAGCGCAGCGCCCCTATGCGCCGCATATAGTGCAACCCACTTTTTGCGCCACTGTGTGTTTATGCAGCAGGTCTCCTCAGCTGTTAGACCAAAAGGCTACATGAGGGATTGAGGATCAGTGAGAGGGAGAGAGGAATTCTTTCCATAGGTGGAAATTATTATTTTGAGTTTGTCTGGCTTCTTTGTTTCCATCATGGCCAACATCTGGACAGACAACAACAAAAGTTTTCTGGGTGTTAACACCGGATTAGTAGCTCAACTTTGGGGTCAGCTAGATACAAAAGTGAAAGAGTAATATAACTTTAATGGAACTAATTATTTTGATATCAAGTAACAAGTGGAGTAATGTTATTACTTTTTAAATTAGTAACTTTTTACACTTTCTGAGTAACTTACCAAACACTGGTTATTAATGATGATTGAGCGGGATTACGTTCATGGAAGTCTATACATTGTTTTTAAGGAAAAACTTACGTCCCCCCCCGTTATTTACTTCCAAGTGAACTGAGCAAGAATAAACACC
Organism: Lutjanus argentimaculatus; assembly: GCA_034769285.1. Classification (NCBI taxonomy): domain Eukaryota; kingdom Metazoa; phylum Chordata; class Actinopteri; order Lutjaniformes; family Lutjanidae; genus Lutjanus; species Lutjanus argentimaculatus. The sequence goes on from JAWZSL010000027.1 coordinate 5,083,790, forward strand.
TATAGTGTAGTCAGCACGTCCTCATCAGATCTGATAACTGAAGTAAAGTTTCAATATTTATTTATTTATTTTTATTTATTTATTTATTTGATTATTTATTTGGTGGATTGTTGCGGTTTTTAATAGATGAAGAAAATCACATTAAAGTGTCTGCCATTCTCTTTCACGACTTCAACTTCAACTTTGCTCTCTTTTCTGTTCTCTTTTCTTTTTTTTTTTTACTTTTTCATCTCAGCTCTCTCGGACATGCCCTCCGACAGCCGCAAACTTCCTGTTCAACAAGTTGAAACGAAACTAAGAAGTCCCTCCATTTTTCCGTGCACATCTGTCGCTGGTGTTTCTGTGCAGGCTGCTGCTGCTGACACGGTAAGTCCTTCTGGATCAGAGTTTGAGCTCATTAAAAGGTGGTTTTTTGGTTCTTTGGTTCTGGTTCTGGTTCGGTGTCGCGCTGCTGCCGCTCCGAGTCACATTAAATTATAGCAGAAAGTATGTAAATAATCCTGGCAGAGCCTGTTGGCACCGTGTTGTGTAACACAGGCCGACGTGTCGTCTTCTGTATCTTTTAATGCTGATTGTCACATATATAAATCAAAATCATTAATCCTGTTTATTTCTTAATTGCATCGCCAAACGAGTGTTTTCAGTTCTGCTTGTTCGCTGTTTTTTGTTTCAGTGTACTGAAACGTGGTGCAAGTTCAGATCACAGGCCAAGAAAGGAGTTGTTCTAGATTAGTGTGTGTTTGTTTAAGGATTTCTGGTCACGCTTTTCAATTAGGCAGCCTTTTTAATTAAATTAATGGCTTTATTAAGTCATTTATGCCTACTAATAGCCTGACCAGGTGAGAATGGGTAAAATTAGGGACAGGAGCGCCGTTGTTGAGCCTGTCGTGTCAAAAGGATTTATTATCTGAATAATTTAAGTAAAATCAGCCTGAAATTCCGATCATTTGTTCTTAATATTATGAAGATCGGTTACAGATTCTGAGGATGAAGGCGACAGGTGCGTTACAGTCATTTAAAACAAATAAGACGTAAGATCGTCGTGAAGCTGTTGTAGCCTACAAACACATTTTTTAGATATTTTCCTTTTCCTTTCATCACAAACCCCTCCTGTTGAGGCAGCTGCACTCTGTCATCTGGTTTAAAACAGGTTGGATGACATTAACAGTTCGTTTTCTCTGCAATACACAAGTGTGAACACATCGATATCAATAAATATTCTTATATTTTACAACATTTTTAAATACTAAAACAGTAATTAAAGCCATTTTCACGGTGTTATTCACGTTATATATCAGCCTACTTTAAATATGAATATATAATAACTACTGTCCGTGAATGTTCTCATTCGTGCAGGTCATTGTAATCTCAGGAAAGATTAAATCGAAAGCACCTGGACATTCTTCATCAGTTCTGCTCAGACTAGTCTGACAGGCATGAACTGATGAAACTTCTTGAATGAGAGGCAAAACGTCTTCAAAAGACATTTAAACAAGCCCAGTTGCTTTCGATTTAATCTTTCCTGAGAATATAAATAACTACTGTATAACATTTTCACCTCAAACAGGAAAGGATTCTCAGTAGGCTACTGTGTCTTTTTATAATTTGCCTAAAGGGTCATTCCACAGATTATACACATGAACTTCAGTGTACTCCTCATGAGAGGAAGTAGCTCATTGCTCAACCTCTGAGGACAGTTACATAATGTCTCCTGTGCTGCTCCAAAGTTTGAAAAAGAAACCATGCTGATGTCATCAGGTGATTGCTTAAGTAAAGGTGCTATCAGCTTGCATTATGGGAAATGTAGGATCCGGTGTTTTTTGACCAAAGACTAAAAGTCAAGATATTTCAGCTGCTGCTTTACCCAACTTTATGAAAGTGCAATATTAAAGCTATTACATGGGCTTTTTAATTGGTTATGACATGATCTGAATTTATTACTGATACCTCTGTGTGGCCATCATAAGTTAATGAGACCATCCACAGGGAGATTGGCTGTTTCTAAATTATATAGTTATTCTGAACACAAGTGTCTTGGGTTGGTGAAACTTCCTGAGTACAGTAAGACAATGAGAGAAAATAAAGAAATACAAGCAGAGGGCAGGGTCTCTGCAGATACAGTCACCACCACACACTAGTGGGTCGTAAATTAAGTTGGATAATGTAATATGAGTCTGTATGCATTGTTTTTTTTTTAGGAAAATGTTGCAGATTATACCTTTAATGCCTGCCAGCAGGTTGGATTTCCTGTGAAGTCAGATACACTGAGCCTGTTTACTTTTTCCAGGAAGAGTCACAGTGAATTGAACGTTAGCCAGTTAAAAAGAAACAGAAGGAGATTCTTACATAGATAATATTATTTTTAGGTATTATATTTTGTGGTTATGGTGGTGGAAACACTCCACTCTTGTCCACGAGGACCTCCAAAACCTACACAATATGAATGTTTCTTGTAGTAGCTTTAATTAACTGGACTGCCCCTCCAGTTAGGAAGTTAGGAAGCAACTGGAAAAGACCTGCAGACTGCAGAGCATCTGCATCGAAATCAATTTATTTCACATGATTTAATATAGAATTATTAAACTCTATATAACTGCAGAATGACTGTAACAATCCTATTTTAATTTTGAATTATGTACATTTATAATGTAGATGACTGTCTATCATTTTTCGATTATTTATTATAGAGTTAAAAACCTTGGAATTAAATTCATGATTGACTTTGTTACCTCAAACGTGACGACATTAGAAAGAACTAGACATGTGAGTGACTTTTATGAATGAACATTTATAACTGCAGACGTCATTAGAAAGTGAGAAACTCAGAAACTTTTGCAGCCCTTTTTTTCAGCAGACAGGTACAAGTGGTTGAATGTCTTCCTGGTGAATTTAAGAGCCAGCCTCCACGTCTTTGCAACCGAAAAGTTGGGATAGTTCTGATTTTTTGAAGTGGGGTTGTATGAGGTACTTATCCATAGTCAGTGTAGTACTTACAGTAAATGTCATTTGGCACGACCCCAGTTTGGAGAAGCAGCAGGTATAGAAAGCTAAGCTATGTACTGCTTTGGACAGGCTCAGCAGGAAAAACATATTTCAGCCACCTCAAAAAAAAAAGTCCACCAAAAAGTATCAATATCATTTTAAGTGTGCAGTATATTTAGAATATTTTCACTCCTTTATCTTGCCGCTAGACAACCTTTTCTGACAGGAAACTGCTGTTATATAAGACAAATATTTCTCTCTCCAAAGCAACCAGACTTCATTGCCAAAAACAGTCATTTTATCTCACAGAAAATGTGAGTTGCTGGGCTCCCACTGCCACGATCCGTTCGTTTGTTTGTGTCATTGTGTGACTTCTGCGCTTTAAACAGTTAGTTCAGATTCACCGAAGTCACACAATAACACAAACAAACCAGCTAATCAAGGCAAAACTACTGATTTGGCATTGGAGCCTTGGTGCTGATACATCAGTGGTTTCCCCTCACAAAAGGCTCTCTGACAGCAAAGTAAAGTGGTGAAAATATTCTAAATACAGCTTATACTTAAACTGATATTGATTTTTTTTTTAGGTGGCTAAAATACATTTTGCTGCTGACCCAAACTGGGGGTGTGCTGACTGCCATCTAATGCAGATAATACACTGACTATGGATAAATACCTCATACAACCCCACTCAAAAAATATAAACTATCCCTTAACTTGAATTATTTCTTTAATTCTGATACTGGAAACTAATTTCCCCTCTTCTGCCTGTTCAGTGAACAGACATGTCTGTTCAAGAGCTTCTCTTTGACGCTCTGGAGGAGCTGATCGAAGACGACTTCGTCACATTCAAGTGGTACCTTTTGCTGGACAACGTGGAAGGCTGCAAACCAATTAAGAAGGCCCAACTGCAGGGTGCGAATCGTCATCAGACTGTGAGTAAGATGAAAGACAGCTACGGTGAAGACCTGGCTGTTAGCGTCACTCTCGAGGTTCTGAAGAAGATGAGGAAGAACGGAAATGCAGCGGACCTCAAGAGAGATTACGAAGGTGCAGTGGATGTTTTGAGTCAAAGTAACCAGAATCAGTTGGTTTGGTTTGTTTTTTACGTGTGTCTATACCGATTCTCTGCATCTGTATTTTTTTCAGCTACAGGAAGAAAAGTAGCCACGGGCTCCGCCTCCTCTTCTGCTGCGGCACCTGCTGCTGCTCCTGCTCCTGCTCCTGCCGGGATGATGGCTCAGGGCGGAAGTGTGATCATCGCCCCGTCAGTCATGGGCGGCACCTCTGGAACGTGGAATATAACCGTCAATAAATAAAACACAACCACACCTACAAGGAAATACCCATACACATATTTTTAAGTTTACTGACATTCATTGTAGTTCGTCGTATACAATTGGAGATACACAATCTCTTGTGCTCTGTGCTGTAAACAATCCAACTAGCCATCAGTTTGCAAGGCTGGGGTAGAAATGCATGCACAAAAACCTCAAATTTGAGGGAGAGACACACTTACTTTAAACCAGACTTACCTTATTCTTAGTTTGCACCGAGTTTGCACAGTCAAACACCTCCACCACCAATGAAAAACTTTGGAAAAGTGCTGTTTTGACAGAAAGAAGCATCCATAATCAGAGTATGCACAGCTACATCTAAGTGGTAATATTAAAGGAATATTCATTTTCATTAGGCATGTAACAGGTTAGTAGGAATATTGTCTTTTTCAGAATAAGAGCAAAAACCAGAATATTGTGTGTATGTAAACGTAGCCATTGGCACAACTGTGAGTACATGTTCCCTCCAGCTCCAGATGTATTAGTTTAGAGAACATCTGCCAGCTTATGTGATCTCTTTAAGTCCCCTTAATTAGCATTGATAAATGGTTTATAACACACTGTAGCAGATGCAAGGACAGTTTTAAGTGTTTTTACTAATGTAGAGTATTTGTTTTAACTAGAGCTGTTCCGATACATTTTTTTTCCCCCCTAAGCACCGATCTGATACCTGTGAAGACGAAGAAGAATGTTTTATATTAATCTATTACATGGCTTTATTAAATACTCAATTCTGATTGGTCAGTTGGCCCTTCATAAGCCCCGCCCCTTTTCATTCTGTGCACTAATAACAGCTGAGCAAGCTTGTTACCCCAGTCAACTTTAATAGTCACATCTAAAGTTAGCTAATGTTAGTAAAACTCTGATTGACTGACTAGCTGGCTGATATACACCAGTCATTAGCTAGTGTTTCACTACCATTAACTCACTAGTTATCTAGTGATTTGCACAAACAAACAAAACATTAAAAAACATTTAAAATTTTAAATTACATTCATACAATGTAATTTCATATTTTTGCTAAGTAACCATGTAATAAGAAACAGAATTGTGTAATATTGTCATTGGAATCAGACTGTAGTTGTAGACAAATACAAGAATAAATAGTGTGTTATAAACCATCTATCCAATGCTTACGTAGTGCATATAACTGCTGTGCATTTGTAATAACCTCATGATTTGAAGATCATATCTTTGAATGTTTTTGTGTTGATCACTTACATCTGATGCCGTTTTTACGTCTTACAGAGCAGGTTCAAGTCTAATGATGACCATGACATTGATATGACATCTGTTCTGGTTGAATATTCCTTCAGTGGTGTTTTTAGACAAAGTAGCCTCACTACATTTTAGTAGATTTTTTTTTTTGTAAAATGTGCTTGAAAATACTTTTTTCTAAATAAACAACAACAACAAACAGTGCAGCCTGTACTTTCTGAACACTTCTGTGGGTAGATAGAAAAGTTTGTGTCCTTATGATCAAACACTTTATCAGACATACACCATGAATTCAAGTATCCCTTAATGCACTTAGCATCCTGACCAACAAGAGCAGTCGCTTGATTTTCAAGAGTAAGAAAACTTTTTCAAAAAATATACAGTAGGCCTACAGTACCAGTTTGCACACACGTTTCATTCAATGTTTTTCTTTCTTTTTTTTAAATAAGAAATGCGCAAAAGCTGTCATCAAAGCTACTTTCAATGGCTACTTTGAAGAATCTAAAATATTAAAGAGCAAAAACTTTTGCACACTTGTGGGTCGACAGGTGTGCAGGAGAGGACCAGGTGGTGACAATAAAAAGCAAAAAGACTCTCACACACTGTCCTCTGTTCTTGCAATCAAAGATTTTACAACAACAACGTATTAAATCTTTGACTGCATGTGCAGAAGACAGTGTGTGAAATTCTTTTTGCGTTAGAGGAGTCTAAAATATAAAACAGTTTGCTTTGTTTACATTGTTTACACATTATTTTCTTACTACATAATTCGATATAAGTTTTGATGTCTCCAGTATTCATCTACAATTTAAAAAAGAAAAAGGAATAAAGAAAAAACATGAGTAGATGTCTCCAAACGTTTGACTGGTATATCTCAGCATTTCATTCATTTCTGTGAAGAATTGTTATTATTAAAGTTTAGATTATTATTTAATATATAAACTTGACCCGAACAATAAACAAAATATTCACAGTGACTGAACAATGGCAAAGTGTCAGGGAGAAGAAACACTGAATTTGTCACAAAAGAAGCCTATGTATGTATGTATGATTGTTAAAAAAAAAAATCATACAGACAGAGATATCAGAAAGTTTCTAAAAATATCTAGAAAACTAGGGGTGTGCATCTCACTGACTGAGACCGATTCGATACGTATCTCGATACATGTTCAACGATACGATATATCTAGAAATTTTTAAATGACCAACGATTCGGTTCGATACGATTCAGCTCTGTCACGATACGATTTGATATGATGCAATACAAGAAAATGCAGTGTGTGAATCTTTACATTTTGATTCTATTAATGCTGCATTTGTAGAGTGCTATTAGTTGCAAAAACACATCCAGATATTTTTACTAAATATAGTAACAGTAGAGACAGAGAGAAGGGGACATTACAGTGGTGTTAACATCTTATGAATCTCATGTGTAAATGAGATACTGTAGCCTAAATGAGAATCTTAACAAACTTGAAACTGTTTAAAATATGAGTATTTTTGCAGTAAGATGATGTGCAGCTCAGTTTCATATGAAGAGTTCTGTGGTTCTGATCAGTGTGTTTGATCAGTGATGCTCCGTGTTACCTGCTCTCTGTGGGTCAGACTCGTGTCTCTGTTCTCTGCTGTCAGACACGTTTCACATCAATGATCTGCAGAGTTTCTCATCTTTCTTATAAAACACAAACTTATTCTACACCTGCGCGTTCTGAAAGTTTGGTGGTGCGACGCGTTGCAGTGTTTCTGTCGCTGTTTTCAGCGCGGTCTGTTTTGAGCAGATGAAGAGGAGACGCAGGAGAGGGAGGAGGGAGCGCTGGTTTTGCGTGAGCGCAGCAGCAGGCGTTCAGCGAGAGCGGTGCAGGCAGAGGCAGGAGGAGAGAGAAAAAGGAAGATCTGTCCTCATATCTAACACATTAGGGTCCGATGCATCGGATTTCGAGTGAATCGTTACTCCCCTAGTTAAATTTAATTATTTATTTATTTATTTATTTATTTATTTATTTATTTATTTGGGATGGGTTGTTGCGGTTTTTAATAGATGAAGAAAATCACATTAAAGTGTCTGCCAGTCTCTTTCACGACTTCAACTTCAACTTTTTTTTTTTTTACTTTTTCATCTCAGCTCTCTCGGACATGCCCTCCGACAGCCGCAAACTTCCTGTTCAACAAGTTGAAACGAAACTAAGAAGTCCCTCCATTTTTCCGTGCACATCTGTCGCTGGTGTTTCTGTGCAGGCTGCTGCTGCTGACACGGTAAGTCCTTCTGGATCAGAGTTTGAGCTCATTAAAAGGTGGTTTTTTGGTTCTTTGGTTCTGGTTCTGGTTCGGTGTCGCGCTGCTGCCGCTCCGAGTCACATTAAATTATAGCAGAAAGTATGTAAATAATCCTGGCAGAGCCTGTTGGCACCGTGTTGTGTAACACAGGCCGACGGCCTGTCGGTCTTTCTGTAGTCATTTTAATGCTGATTGTCACATAAATAAATCAAAATCATTAATCCTGTTTATTTCTTAACTGCATCGCCAAACGAGTGTTTTCAGTTCTGCTTGTTCGCTGTTTTTTGTTTCAGTGTACTGAAACGTGGTGCAAGTTCAGATCACAGGCCAAGAAAGGAGTTGTTCTAGATTAGTGTGTGTTTGTTTAAGGATTTCTGGTAACCACTTTTCAATTAGGCAGCCTTTTTAATTAAATTAATGGTTTTAACAGTTCGTTTTCTCTGCAATACACAAGTGTGAACACATCAATATCAATAAATATTCTTATATTTTACAACGTTTTTAAATCACTAAAAGCAGTAATTAAAGCCATTTTCACGGTGTTATTCACGTTATATATCAGCCTCTTTAAAATGAATATATAATAACTACTGTCCGTGAATGTTCTCATTCGTGCAGGTCATTGTAATCTCAGGAAAGATTAAATCGAAAGCACCTGGACATTCTTCATCAGTTCTGCTCAGACTAGTCTGACAGGCATGAACTGATGAAACTACTTGAATTGAAGAGAGGTGACGTCTTCAAAAGACATTTAAACAAGCCCAGTTGCTTTCGATTTAATCTTTCCTGAGAATAATAATAACTACTGTATACATTTTCACCTCAAACAGGAAAGGATTCTCAGTAGGCTACTGTGTCTTTTTTAAATTAGCCTAAAGGGTCATTCCACAGATTATACACATGAACTTCAGTGTACTCCTCATGAGAGGAAGTAGCTCACTGCTCAACCTCTGAGGACAGTTACATAATGTCTCCTGTGCTGGTCCAAAGTTTGAAAAAGAAACCATGCTGATGTCATCAGGTGATTGCTTAAGTAAAGGCGCTATCAGCTTGCATTATGGGAAATGTAGGATCCTGGTGTTTTTTGACCAAAGACTAAAAGTCAAGATATTTCAGCTGCAGCTTTACCCAACTTTATGAAAGTGCAATATTAAAGCTATTACATGGGCTTTTTAATTGGTTATGACATGATCTGAATTTATTACTGATACCTCTGTGTGGCCATCATAAGTTAATGAGACCATCCACAGGGAGATTGGCTGTTTCTAAATTATATAGTTATTCTGAACACAAGTGTCTTGGGTTGGTGAAACTTCCTGAGTACAGTAAGACAATGAGAGAAAATAAAGAAATACAAGCAGAGGGCAGGGTCTCTGCAGATACAGTCACCACCACACACTAGTGGGTCGTAAATTAAGTTGGATAATGTAATATGAGTCTGTATGCATTGTTTTTTTTTTAGGAAAATGTTGCAGATTATACCTTTAATGCCTGCCAGCAGGTTGGATTTCCTGTGAAGTCAGATACACTGAGCCTGTTTACGTTTTTCCAGGAAGAGTCACAGTGAATTGAGCGTTAGCCAGTTAAAAAGAAACAGAAGGAGATTCTTACATAGATAATATTATTTTTAGGTATTATATTTTGTGGTTATGGTGGTGGAAACACTGCCACTCTTGTCCACGAGGACCTCCAAAACCTACACAATATGAATGTTTCTTGTAGTAGCTTTAATTAACTGGACTGCCCCTCCAGTTAGGAAGTTAGGAAGCCACTGGAAAAGACCTGCAGACTGCAGAGCATCTGCATCGAAATCAATTTATTTCACATGATTTAATATAGAATTATTAAACTGTATATAACTGCAGAATGACTGTAACAATCCTATTTTAATTTTGAATTATGTACATTTATAATCGTAGATGACTGTCTATTATTTTTCGATTATTTATTATAGAGTTAAAAACCTTGGAATTAAATTCATGATTGACTTTGTTACCGCAAACGTGACGACATTAGAAAGAACTAGACATGTGAGTGACTTTTATGAATGAACATTTATAACTGCAGATGTCATTAGAAAGTGAGAAACTCAGAAACTTTTGCAGCCCTTTTTTTCAGCAGACAGTAAAGTGGTTGAATGTCTTCCTGGTGAATTTAAGAGCCAGCCTCCACATCTTTGCAACCGTAAGTTGGGATAGTTTGATTTTTTGAATGCGTTTCTTGAGTAGACTTTCCATATCGGGTGTATTTACTTTACAGTAAATGTCATTTGGCACGACCCCAGTTTGAGAAGCAGCAGTTATAAGAAAGCTAAGCTATGTACTGCTTTGGACAGGCTCAGCAGGAAAAACATATTTCAGCCACCTCAAAAAAAAAAGTCCACCAAAAAGTATCAATATCATTTTAAGTGTGCAGTATATTTAGAATATTTTCACTCCTTTATCTTGCCGCTAGACAACCTTTTCTGACAGGAAACTGCTGTTATATAAGACAAATATTTCTCTCTCCAAAGCAACCAAACTCCATTGCCAAAAACAGTCATTTTATCTCACAGAAAATGTGAGTTGCTTGTCTCCCACTGCCACGATCCGTTCGTTTGTTTGTGTCATTGTGTGACTTCTGCGCTTTAAACAGTTAGTTCAGATTCACCGAAGTCACACAATAACACAAACAAACCAGCTAATCAAGGCAAAACTACTGATTTGGCATTGGAGCCTTGGTGCTGATACATCAGTGGTTTCCCCTCACAAAAGGCTCTCTGACAGCAAAGTAAAGTGGTGAAAATATTCTAAATACAGCTTATACTTAAACTGATATTGATTTTTTTTTTAGGTGGCTAAAATACATTTTGCTGCTGACCCAAACTGGGGGTGTGCTGACTGCCATCTAATGCAGATAATACACTGACTATGGATAAATACCTCATACAACCCCACTCAAAAAATATAAACTATCCCTTAACTTGAATTATTTCTTTAATTCTAATACTGGAAACTAATTTCCCCTCTTCTGCCTGTTCAGTGAACAGACATGTCTGTTCAAGAGCTTCTCTTTGACGCTCTGGAGGAGCTGATCGAAGACGACTTCGTCACATTCAAGTGGTACCTTTTGCTGGACAACGTGGAAGGCTGCAAACCAATTAAGAAGGCCCAACTGCAGGGTGCGAATCGTCATCAGACTGTGAGTAAGATGAAAGACAGCTACGGTGAAGACCTGGCTGTTAGCGTCACTCTCGAGGTTCTGAAGAAGATGAGGAAGAACGGAAATGCAGCGGACCTCAAGAGAGATTACGAAGGTGCAGTGGATGTTTTGAGTCAAAGTAACCAGAATCAGTTGGTTTGGTTTGTTTTTTACGTGTGTCTATACCGATTCTCTGCATCTGTATTTTTTTCAGCTACAGGAAGAAAAGTAGCCACGGGCTCCGCCTCCTCTTCTGCTGCGGCACTGCTGCTGCTCCTGCTCTGCTCCTGCCGGGATGATGGCTCAGGGCGGAAGTGTGATCATCGCCCCGTCAGTCATGGGCGGCACCTCTGGAACGTGGAATATAACCGTCAATAAATAAAACACAACCACACCTACAAGGAAATACCCATACACATATTTTTAAGTTTACTGACATTCATTGTAGTTCGTCATATACAATTGGAGATACACAATCTCTTGTGCTCTGTGCTGTAAACAATCCAACTAGCCATCAGTTTGCAAGGCTGGGGTAGAAATGCATGCACAAAAACCTCAAATTTGAGGGAGAGACACACTTACTTTAAACCAGACTTACCTTATTCTTAGTTTGCACCGAGTTTGCACAGTCAAACACCTCCACCACCAATGAAAAACTTTGGAAAAGTGCTGTTTTGACAGAAAGAAGCAGAGCATGCACAGCTGCAGCTAAATGGTAATATTAAAAGAATATTCATTTTCATTAGGCATGTAAACAGGTTAGTAGGAATATTGTCTTTTTCAGAATAAGAGCAAAAACCAGAATATTGTGTGTATGTAAACGTAGCCATTGGCACAACTGTGAGTACATGTTCCCTCCAGCTCCAGATGTATTAGTTTAGAGAACATCTGCCAGCTTATGTGATCTCTTTAAGTCCCCTTAATTAGCATTGATAAATGGTTTAAACACACTGTAGCAGATGCAAGGACAGTTTTAAGTGTTTTTACTAATGTAGAGTATTTGTTTTAACTAGAGCTGTTCCGATACATTTTTTTTCCCCCCTAAGCACCGATCTGATACCTGTGAAGACGAAGAAGAATGTTTTATATTAATCTATTACATGGCTTTATTAAATACTCAATTCTGATTGGTCAGTTGGCCCTTCATAAGCCCCGCCCCTTTTCATTCTGTGCACTAATAACAGCTGAGCAAGCTTGTTACCCCAGTCAACTTTAATAGTCACATCTAAAGTTAGCTAATGTTAGTAAAACTCTGATTGACTGACTAGCTGGCTGATATACACCAGTCATTAGCTAGTGTTTCACTACCATTAACTCACTAGTTATCTAGTGATTTGCACAAACAAACAAAACATTAAAAAACATTTAAAATTTTAAATTACATTCATACAATGTAATTTCATATTTTTGCTAAGTAACCATGTAATAAGAAACAGAATTGTGTAATATTGTCATTGGAATCAGACTGTAGTTGTAGACAAATACAAGAATAAATAGTGTGTTATAAACCATCTATCCAATGCTTACGTAGTGCATATAACTGCTGTGCATTTGTAATAACCTCATGATTTGAAGATCATATCTTTGAATGTTTTTGTGTTGATCACTTAACATCTGATGCCGTTTTTACGTCTTACAGAGCAGGTTCAAGTCTAATGATGACCATGACATTGATATGACATCTGTTCTGGTTGAATATTCCTTCAGTGGTGTTTTTAGACAAAGTAGCCTCACTACATTTTAGTAGATTTTTTTTTTTTGTAAAATGTGCTTGAAAATACTTTTTTCTAAATAAACAACAACAACAAACAGTGCAGCCTGTACTTTCTGAACACTTCTGTGGGTAGATAGAAAAGTTTGTGTCCTTATGATCAAACACTTTATCAGACATACACCATGAATTCAAGTATCCCTTAATGCACTTAGCATCCTGACCAACAAGAGCGGTCGCTTGATTTTCAAGAGTAAGAAAACTTTTTCAAAAAAATATACAGTAGGCCTACAGCACCAGTTTGCACACACGTTTCATTCAATGTTTTTCTTTCTTTTTTTTAAATAAGAAATGCGCAAAAGCTGTCATCAAAGCTACTTTCAATGGCTACTTTGAAGAATCTAAAATATTAAAGAGCAAAAACTTTTGCACACTTGTGGGTCGACAGGTGTGCAGGAGAGGACCAGGTGGTGACAATAAAAAGCAAAAAGACTCTCACACACTGTCCTCTGTTCTTGCAATCAAAGATTTTACAACAACAACGTTATTAAATCTTTGACTGCATGTGCAGAAGACAGTGTGTGAAATTCTTTTTGCTTTAGAGGAGTCTAAAATATAAAACAGTTTGCTTTGTTTACATTGTTTACACATTATTTTCTTACTACATAATTCGATATAAGTTTTGATGTCTCCAGTATTCATCTACAATTTAAAAAAGAAAAAGGAATAAAGAAAAAACATGAGTAGATGTCTCCAAACGTTTGACTGGTATATCTCAGCATTTCATTCATTTCTGTGAAGAATTGTTATTATTAAAGTTTAGATTATTATTTAATATATAAACTTGACCCGAACAATAAACAAAATATTCACAGTGACTGAACAATGGCAAAGTGTCAGGGAGAAGAAACACTGAATTTGTCACAAAAGAAGCCTATGTATGTATGTATGATTGTTAAAAAAAAAATCATACAGACAGAGATATCAGAAAGTTTCTAAAAATATCTAGAAAACTAGGGGTGTGCATCTCACTGACTGAGACCGATTCGATACGTATCTCGATACATGTTCAACGATACGATATATCTTAGAAATTTTTAAATGACCAACGATTCGGTTCGATACGATTCAGCTCTGTCACGATACGATTTGATATGATGCAATACAAGAAAATGCAGTGTGTGAATCTTTACATTTTGATTCTATTAATGCTACATTTGTAGAGTGCTATTAGTTGCAAAAAGACATCCAGATATTTTTACTAAGTAACAGTAGAGACAGAGAGAAGGGGACATTAAGTGGTGTTAACATCTTATGAATCTCATGTGTAAATGAGATACTGTAGCCTAAATGAGAATCTTAACAAACTTGAAACTGTTTAAAATATGAGTATTTTTGCAGTAAGATGATGTGCAGCTCAGTTTCATATGAAGAGTTCTGTGGTTCTGATCAGTGTGTTTGATCAGTGATGCTCCGTGTTACCTGCTCTCTGTGGGTCAGACTCGTGTCTCTGTTCTCTGCTGTCAGACACGTTTCACATCAATGATCTGCAGAGTTTCTCATCTTTCTTATAAAACACAAACTTATTCTACACCTGCGCGTTCTGAAAGTTTGGTGGTGCGACGCGTTGCAACGTTTCTGTCGCTGTTTTCAGCGCGGTCTGTTTTGAGCAGATGAAGAGGAGACGCAGGAGAGGGAGGAGGGAGCGCTGGTTTTGCGTGAGCGCAGCAGCAGGCGTTCAGCGAGAGCGGTGCAGGCAGAGGCAGGAGGAGAGAGAAAAAGGAAGATCTGTCCTCATATCTAACACATTAGGGTCCGATGCATCGGATTTCGAGTGAATCGTTACTCCCCTAGTTTAAATATTTATTTATTTATTTATTTATTTATTTATTTATTTATTTATTTATTTGGGATGGGTTGTTGCGGTTTTTAATAGATGAAGAAAATCACATATTAAAGTGTCTGCCAGTCTCTTTCACGACTTCAACTTCAACTTTTTTTTTTTTTACTTTTTCATCTCAGCTCTCTCGGACATGCCCTCCGACAGCCGCAAACTTCCTGTTCAACAAGTTGAAACGAAACTAAGAAGTCCCTCCATTTTTCCGTGCACATCTGTCGCTGGTGTTTCTGTGCAGGCTGCTGCTGCTGACACGGTAAGTCCTTCTGGATCAGAGTTTGAGCTCATTAAAAGGTGGTTTTTTGGTTCTTTGGTTCTGGTTCTGGTTCTGGTTCGGTGTCGCGCTGCTGCCGCTCCGAGTCACATTAAATTATAGCAGAAAGTATGTAAATAATCCTGGCAGAGCCTGTTGGCACCGTGTTGTGTAACACAGGCCGACGGCTGTCGGTCTTTCTGTAGTCATTTTAATGCTGATTGTCACATAAATAAATCAAAATCATTAATCCTGTTTATTTCTTAACTGCATCGCCAAACGAGTGTTTTCAGTTCTGCTTGTTCGCTGTTTTTTGTTTCAGTGTACTGAAACGTGGTGCAAGTTCAGATCACAGGCCAAGAAAGGAGTTGTTCTAGATTAGTGTGTGTTTGTTTAAGGATTTCTGGTAACCACTTTTCAATTAGGCAGCCTTTTTAATTAAATTAATGGTTTTAACAGTTCGTTTTCTCTGCAATACACAAGTGTGAACACATCAATATCAATAAATATTCTTATATTTTACAACGTTTTTAAGTCACTAAAAGCAGTAATTAAAGCCATTTTCACGGTTGTTATTCACGTTATATATCAGCCTTCTTTAAATATGAATATATAATAACTACTGTCCGTGAATGTTCTCATTCGTGCAGGTCATTGTAATCTCAGGAAAGATTAAATCGAAAGCACCTGGACATTCTTCATCAGTTCTGCTCAGACTAGTCTGACAGGCATGAACTGATGAAACTTCTTGAATGAGAGGTGACGTCTTCAAAAGACATTTAAACAAGCCCAGTTGCTTTCGATTTAATCTTTCCTGAGAATATAATAACTACTGTATACATTTTCACCTCAAACAGGAAAGGATTCTCAGTAGGCAACTGTGTCTTTTTTAAATTAGCCTAAAGGGTCATTCCACAGATTATACACATGAACTTCAGTGTACTCCTCATGAGAGGAAGTAGCTCACTGCTCAACCTCTGAGGACAGTTACATAATGTCTCCTGTGCTGGTCCAAAGTTTGAAAAAGAAACCATGCTGATGTCATCGGGTGATTGCTTAAGTAAAGGTGCTATCAGCTTGCATTATGGGAAATGTAGGATCTGGTGTTTTTTGACCAAAGACTAAAAGTCAAGATATTTCAGCTGCAGCTTTACCCAACTTTATGAAAGTGCAATATTAAAGCTATTACATGGGCTTTTTAATTGGTTATGACATGATCTGAATTTATTACTGATACCTCTGTGTGGCCATCATAAGTTAATGAGACCATCCACAGGGAGATTGGCTGTTTCTAAATTATATAGTTATTCTGAACACAAGTGTCTTGGGTTGGTGAAACTTCCTGAGTACAGTAAGACAATGAGAGAAAATAAAGAAATACAAGCAGAGGGCAGGGTCTCTGCAGATACAGTCACCACCACACACTAGTGGGTCGTAAATTAAGTTGGATAATGTAATATGAGTCTGTATGCATTGTTTTTTTTTTTTAGGAAAATGTTGCAGATTATACCTTTAATGCCTGCCAGCAGGTTGGATTTCCTGTGAAGTCAGATACACTGAGCCTGTTTACGTTTTTTCCAGGAAGAGTCACAGTGAATTGAACGTTAGCCAGTTAAAAAGAAACAGAAGGAGATTCTTATATAGATAATATTATTTTAGGTATTATATTTTGTGGTTATGGTGGTGGAAACACTACCACTCTTGTCCACGAGGACCTCCAAAACCTACACAATATGAATGTTTCTTGTAGTAGCTTTAATTAACTGGACTGCCCCTCCAGTTAGGAAGTTAGGAAGCCACTGGAAAAGACCTGCAGACTGCAGAGCATCTGCATCGAAATCAATTTATTTCACATGATTTAATATAGAATTATTAAACTGTATATAACTGCAGAATGACTGTAACAATCCTATTTTAATTTTGAATTATGTACATTTATAATTGTAGATGACTGTCTATCATTTTTCGATTATTTATTATAGAGTTAAAAACCTTGGAATTAAATTCATTCTTGACTTTGTTACCGCAAACGTGACGACATTAGAAAGAACTAGACATGTGAGTGACTTTTATGAATGAACATTTATAACTGCAGACGTCATTAGAAAGTGAGAAACTCAGAAACTTTTGCAGCCCTTTTTTTCAGCAGACAGGTACAAGTGGTTGAATGTCTTCCTGGTGAATTTAAGAGCCAGCCTCCACATCTTTGCAAGTGTGCAGTGTACAGTATATTTAGAATATTTTCACTCCTTTATCTTGCTGCTAGACAACCTTTTCTGACAGGAAACTGCTGTTATTTAAGACAAATATTTCTCTCTCCAAAGCAACCAGACTTCATTGTCAAAAACAGTCATTTTATCTCACAGAAAATGTGAGTTGTTGGTCTCCCACTGCCACGATCCGTTCGTTTGTTTGTGTCATTGTGTGACTTCTGCGCTTTAAACAGTTAGTTCAGATTCACCGAAGTCACACAATAACACAAACAAACCAGCTAATCAAGGCAAAACTACTGATTTGGCATTGGAGCCTTGGTGCTGATACATCAGTGGTTTCCCCTCACAAAAGGCTCTCTGACAGCAAAGTAAAGTGGTGAAAATATTCTAAATACAGCTTATACTTAAACTGATATTGATTTTTTTTTAGGTGGCTAAAATACATTTTGCTGCTGACCCAAACTGGGGGTGTGCTGACTGCCATCTAATGCAGATAATACACTGACTATGGATAAATACCTCATACAACCCCACTCAAAAAATATAAACTATCCCTTAACTTGAATTATTTCTTTAATTCTGATACTGGAAACTAATTTCCCCTCTTCTGCCTGTTCAGTGAGCAGACATGTCTGTTCAAGAGCTTCTCTTTGACGCTCTGGAGGAGCTGGTCGAAGACGACTTCGTCACATTCAAGTGGTACCTTTCACTGGACAACGTGGAAGGCTGCAAACCAATTAAGAAGGCCCAACTGCAGGATGCGAATCGTCATCAGACTGTGAGTAAGATGAAAGACAGCTACGGTGAAGACCTGGCTGTTAGCGTCACTCTCGAGGTTCTGAAGAAGATGGGGAAGAACGGAACTGCAGCGGACCTCAAGAGAGTTTACGAAGGTGCAGTGGATGTTTTGAGTCAAAGTAACCAGAATCAGTTGGTTTGGTTTGTTTTTTTACGTGTGTCTATACCGATTCTCTGCCTCTGTATTTTTTTCATCTACAGGAAAAAAATAGCCACGGGCTCTACCTCCTATTCTGCTGCGGCACCTGCTGCTGCTGCTGCTCCTGCCGGGATGATGGCTCAGGGCGGAAGTGTGATCATTGCCCCGTCAGTCGCCGGCGGCACCTCTGGAACGTGGAATATAACCGTCAATAAATAAAACACAACCACACCTACAAGGAAATACACATACACATATTTTTAAGTTTACTGACATTCATTGTAGTTCGCCATATACAATTGGAGATACACAATCTCTTGTGCTCTGTGCTGTAAACAATCCAACTAGCCATCAGTTTGCAAGGCTGGGGTAGAAATGCATGCACAAAAACCTCAAATTTGAGGGAGAGACACACTTACTTTAAACCAGACTTACCTTATTCTTAGTTTGCACCGAGTTTGCACAGTCAAACACCTCCCCCACCAATGAAAAACTTTGGAAAAGTGCTGTTTTGACAGAAAGAAGCATCCATAATCAGAGTATGCACAGCTACATCTAAGTGGTAATATTAAAGGAATATTCATTCTCATTAGGCATGTAACAGGTTAGTAGGAATATTGTCTTGTCGGTTCGAGTCTAATGATGACCATGACATTGATATGACATCTGTTCTGGTTGAATATTCCTTCAGTGGTGTTTTTAGACAAAGTAGCCTCACTACATTTCAGTAGATTTTTTTTTTTGTAAAATGTGCTTGAAAATATTTTTTTCTAAATAAACAACAACATAACAAGCAGTGCAGCCTGTACTTTCTGAACACTTCTGTGGGTAGATAGAAAAGTTTGTGTCCTTATGATCAAACACTTTATCAGACATACACCATGAATTCAAGTATCCCTTAATGCACTTAGCATCCTGACCAACAAGAGCGGTCGCTTGATTTTCAAGAGTAAGAAAACTTTTTCAAAAAAATATACAGTAGGCCTACAGTACCAGTTTGCACACACGTTTCATTCAATGTTTTTCTTTTCTTTTTTTTAAATAAGAAATGCGCAAAAGCTGTCATCAAAGCTACTTTCAATGGCTACTTTGAAGAATCTAAAATATTAAAGAGCAAAAACTTTTGCACACTTGTGGGTCGACAGGTGTGCAGGAGAGGACCAGGTGGTGACAATAAAAAGCAAAAAGACTCTCACACACTGTCCTCTGTTCTTGCAATCAAAGATTTTACAACGTTATTAAATCTTTGACTGCATGTGCAGAAGACAGTGTGTGAAATTCTTTTTGCTTTAGAGGAGTCTAAAATATAAAACAGTTTGCTTTTGTTACGTTTGGTGCCAAGACAACGAATAACTCTGGAGGTGGTGGACCCAGAAATGCAGACGGGAGCACTGGTGCAAGTTCAAATGATACTTTTAATGCAAAAACAAAGGTAACAAAAAACACCGGCTTACATGAACGAAGGGATCCAAAAGAAAACAGAGCCAGGCAGAAGTCCAAATCCAAAAAGGGGAAAAACAAATCCAACAAACACTGGTGCAACATAAACCATCCAAAAGGGAGAAAACCAAAAAACACAGGAGAACACACTGGAGAACACACGAGAACTCAAACACCAAATCAACGCGACGAACTGACAAAGACAAAGAGAAACACAGGGACTAAATAGACAGGGAAGTAATCAAACACAGGTGGGTGGACAACAACAGGTGAACCAAATCAGTAATCAACAAAGGGCGGGAAAAGGACAAAGACAGGAAGTAAAAACAACAAGGACACACAAGGGAAACCAATACTACAAAATAAAACAGGAAGTAACCAACCAAAAACACAACCATGACAGTACCCCCCCTTCAAGGGACGGATCCCAGACGTCCCAAAACCAAAGTCCAAAACAAAGTCACTCGAGTCCACAAGGAGCTGGGTGGGTGGAGGGGGCCTGGAGGAGGGACAAAACAAAAAGCGTCACTAAGCTCAGGCACACAGCCTGGCAACAACAAAAGGCAGGGTCCATAAGTCTGTAAACCCGTGGACGGGCAGGGGCCAGGTCGAAGCCTCAGGCGGGCGGCCTGGAGGCAGGGCAGAGGCGGAGCCGGAGACCTTAGGCGGGCGGCCTGGACGCAGGGCAGAGGCAGAGCCGGAGACCTCAGGCGGGCGGCCTGGAGGCAGGGCAGAGGCGGAGCCGGAGACCTCAGGCGGGCGGCCTGGAGGCAGGGCAGGGGCGGAGCCGGAGACCTCAGGCGGGCGGCCTGGAGGCAGGCCAGGGGCGGAGCCGGAGACCTCAGGCGGGCGGCCTGGAGGCAGGGCAGGAGGCCACAGGCGAAGACGAGACCCCTCAGGGGGTCGAGCAGGAGGCCACAGGCAAAGACGTAGGCGAGACCCCTCGGGGGGCCGAGCAGGAGGCCACAGGCGAAGACAAAACCCGTCGGGAGGATGAGCAGGAAGCCACAGGCGAAGGCGAGACCCGTCGGGAGAACGAGCAGGAGGCCACAGGCGAAGGCGAGACCCGTCGGGAGGACGAGCAGGAGGCCACAGGCAAAGGCGGGACCCGTCGGGAGGACGAGCAGGAGGCCACAGGCAAAGGCGGGACCCGTCGGGAGGACGAGCAGGAGGTCACAGGCGAAGGCGGGACCCGTCGGGAGGCCGGCGGCGCTGGCGAAGATGAAGGCGGGACCCCTCTGAAGGCCGGCGGCGCTGGCGAAGACGAAGGCAGGTCCCCTCTGAAGGTGACTGTGGCCCAGTCAGGACTAGGAGTGGCTGCGGCGATGTAGACGGCCCAGCCAGAACAGGAAGAGTCACTGATGATCCCACCAGAACAGGAGGAGGCTGCGACCCAGTCAGAACAGGAGCAGGCGCCGACGGTCCAGCCGGAGCAGGCGATGGTGGCGACAGTCCCACCGGAGCAGGAGGAGGCGGCGACTGTCCCACCGGAGCAGGAGGTGGCGGCGACTGTCCCACCGGAGCAGGAGGTGGCGGCGACTGTCCCACCGGAACAGGAGGTGGCGGCGACAGTCCCACCGGAACAGGAGGTGGCGGCGACAGTCCCACCGGAACAGGAGGTGGCGGCGACTGTCCCACCGGAGCAGGAGGAGGCTGCGGCCCAGCCAGAACAGGAGGAGGCTGCGGCCCAACCAGGACAGGAGACGATGGCGATGACCCAGCCAGAACAGGAGACGATGGCGACAGCCCAGCTGGAACAGAAGATAGCTGCGGCGGCCCCATCTGAACAGGACATGGCTGCGGCCCAGCCGGAGGAGATGATAGCTGCGGCCCAACCGGGACAGGAGATGGTGACGGTGACCCAGCCGGAACAGGATATGGCTGCGGCGACCCCACCGGGGCTGGCGATGATGGCGACGGCCCCACCGGAAGAGAAGATGGTGGCGACGGTCCCATCGGGACAGGAGGTGGTGGCGGTGACCCAGCCGGAACAGGATATGGCAGCGGCGACCCCACCGGGGCTGGAGATGATGGCGACGGCCCCACCGGAAGAGGAGATGGTGGCGACGGTCCCACCGGGACTGGAGATGGTGGCGGTGACCCAGCCGGAAGGGGAGATGGCTGCGGTGACCCCACCGGGGCTGGAGATGATGGCGACGGCCCCACCGGAAGAGGAGGTGGTGGCGGCGGTCCCACCGGGACTGGAGATGGTGGCGGTGACCCAGCCGGAAGGGGAGTTGGCTGCGGTGACCCCACCGGGGCGTGTGATGATGGCGACGGCCCCACCGGAAGAGGAGGTGGTGGCGGCGGTCCCACCGGGACTGGAGATGATGGCGACGGCCCCACCGGAAGAGGGGATGGTGGCGGCGATCCCACCGGGACTGGAGATGATGGCGACGGCCCCACCGGAAGAGGAGGAGGTGGCGGCGGTCCCACCGGGACTGGAGATGGTGGCGGCGGCCCCACCGGAAGAGGGGACGGTGGCGGCGGTCCCACCGGGACTGGAGATGGTGGCGACGGCCCCACCGGAAGAGGAGGTGGTGGCGGCGGTCCCACCGGGACTGGAGATGATGGCGACGGCCCCACCGGAAGAGGGGGTGGTGGCGGCGGTCCCACCGGGACTGGAGATGGTGGCGGTGACCCAGCCGGAAGGGGAGTTGGCTGCGGTGACCCCACCGGGGCGTGTGATGATGGCGACGGCCCCACCAGAAGAGGAGGTGGTGGCGGCGGTCCCACCGGGACTGGAGATGATGGCGACGGCCCCACCGGAAGAGGGGATGGTGGCGGCGATCCCACCGGGACTGGAGATGATGGCGACGGCCCCACCGGAAGAGGAGGAGGTGGCGGCGGTCCCACCGGGACTGGAGATCGTGGCGGCGGCCCCACCGGAAGAGGGGACGGTGGCGGCGGTCCCACCGGGACTGGAGATGGTGGCGACGGCCCCACCGGAAGAGGAGGTGGTGGCGGCGGTCCCACCGGGACTGGAGATGATGGCGACGGCCCCACCGGGACTGGAGACGGTGGCGACGGCCCCACCGGAAGAGGAGGTGGTGGCGGCGGTCCCACCGGGACTGGAGATGCGGAGGCGCTGGGCAGCAGAACCTCCGTGACGCTGGGCAGCTGAGGTTCGAGGGCGCTGGGCAGCTGGGGTTCGAGGGCGCTGGGCAGCTGGGGTTCGAGGGCGCTGGGCAGCTGGGGTTCGAGGGCGCTGGGCAGCTGGGGTTCGGGGACGCTGGGCAGCTGGGGTTCGGGGGCGCTGGGCAGCTGGGGTTCGAGGGCGCTGGGCAGCTGGGGTTCGAGGGCGCTGGGCAGCTGAGAAGCATGGCGTCGGCGAGAGCTACGCTTGCGTCTGGGGGGCTTCTCAGATAATGAGTCCAGGGCAGGTTCAGGCAATGAACTGGCTGGCAGAGGAGCTGGCTTAGCAGGCGGCTGGTGGCTTAGTGAGTCCTTGCTGAGCTCAGAATTGGTAGAATCCAAGTCAGCCTGTAATTCTCGCTTTAAGTCTGCAATCACTGTTAGGACCCGAGTCATTGGAGGGAAAAACAAAATCTTGGGCCTTGCTAAAAGAGTCTTTTCCATCAAAGTATACACAAAAATCCTCCGCTTAAAATCTGTGCAACCTTTGATGGCAGAGTTCAATTGCTCAAATTCAGAGCAGGCCCTTTTCAGCTCCTCTGAGGCCAGTGCAAGGTCTGCGGGGTCCATAGTTTTGGTCAGTGCAAGGTCTGCTGGGTCCATGATTCTGGTCAGTTCGTACTGTTACGTTTGGTGCCAAGACAACGAATAACTCTGGAGGTGGTGGACCCAGAAATGCAGACGGGAGCACTGGTGCAAGTTCAAATGATACTTTTAATGCAAAAACAAAGGTAACAAAAAACACCGGCTTACATGAACGAAGGGATCCAAAAGAAAACAGAGCCAGGCAGAAGTCCAAATCCAAAAAGGGGAAAAACAAATCCAACAAACACTGGTGCAACATAAACCATCCAAAAGGGAGAAAACCAAAAACACAGGAGAACACACTGGAGAACACACGAGAACTCAAACACCAAATCAACGCGACGAACTGACAAAGACAAAGAGAAACACAGGGACTAAATAGACAGGGAAGTAATCAAACACAGGTGGGTGGACAACAACAGGTGAACCAAATCAGTAATCAACAAAGGGCGGGAAAAGGACAAAGACAGGAAGTAAAAACAACAAGGACACACAAGGGAAACCAATACTACAAAATAAAACAGGAAGTAACCAACCAAAAACACAACCATGACAGCTTTGTTTACATTGTTTACACATTATTTTCTTACTACATAATTTGATATAAGTTTTGATGTCTCCAGTATTCATCTACAATTTAAAAAAGAAAAAGGAATAAAGAAAAAACATGAGTAGATGTCTCCAAACGTTTGACTGGTATATCTCAGCATTTCATTCATTTCTGTGAAGAATTGTTATTATTAAAGTTTAGATTATTATTTAATATATAAACTTGACCTGAACAATAAACAAAACATTCACAGTGACTGAACAATGGTGAAGCGTCAGGGAGAAGAAACACTGAATTTGTCACAAAAGAAGCCTATGTATGTATGTATGATTGTATGTAAAAAAAAATCATACAGACAGAGATATCAGAAAGTTTCTAAAAATATCTAGAAAACTTATTAGGTACTGAAACTAACTGAAACTGAAACTGAAGCAGCTAAATGGAATTCAGCCACAATAACTTTTATCATCTACACTTGTGTTTATATTCTGACCAGTCAAAATCCAAAGTCCACTCATGCTGTTTGACACTGTCCAGTTAGTTGAACTAGTCCCAGGAGTCTAAGTATAAAGCTGTTAATTCTGGGATTTAAGCACCTCCATCATATTTCAGGTGTCAGCAGGCACTTGTCATCTCCACCTGGTGTCAGCAGGTGGAGCTGGGACCACATTGATCCGACATCACTCGTAAACCTCAACGTTTCTGTGCTGCTGAATCAAACCTCCGGTTCTCGTTTAACAGAGATAGATTAAGACAGAAGAAAGTTAGTGTGGAACAACTGTGAGAAGACATCTGAAAACTTATTAGTTTTAAGTTAATTTTATGTGTTTTTTTGTTACTTTGTTTCAGTGGAATTTATGTGAGACATAATATAGTTCTTTAAAACGGTTGATAACAAATAGGTCAAGGAGTGAATGTGGAGCTGAATGTCCACATTGTCTGCTAACAAGCTAAAAAGTTAACAAAATGTTGCATTGTTTGGTAACAAAAAAGGTTACAAAAATGTTACATTGTAACTAAAAAGTTAACAAAACGTTACATTGTAACTAAAAAGTTAACAAAACGTTACATTGTTTGGTGACTAAAAAGGTTACAAAACGTTACATTGTAACAAAAAATTTAACAAAATGTTACATTGTAACTAAAATGTTAACAAAACGTTACATTGTTTGGTGACTAAAAAGGTTACAAAATGTTACATTGTAACTAAAAAGTTAAAACATTACATTGTAACTAAAATGTTAAAACGTTACATTGTTTGCTAGCTAGTTAAAGGACAGGAAGTCAAGTTAAACCTCCTCAAGTTTAAGTTTAAAGGTAACACTGTATAACATTTCAAATTGGAGCTTGAAGTTTTGGTCCAACAGAATTCAGTTTGATCTAGGTTTTGAGTAAAAACTAAACTGAGGTTTAAAGAGAGGTTTAAATTTAAAGTTTCTTTATTTTAAGGTCATTTTAAAGTTTGGTGCAACGTAATTTAAAGTTAAGCCTTGATTTCATCGGGTTTTAAAACTAATCCTTGTTCGTGAAGATGAATATTTTAAAAGACACCAGACTTTGTAACAGTTTTGCTGTCTAATTTGTCAAGATTTTAATACTGAATATCTATAAAGTGCACTCACAGGACCCTTGGCTCTTAAAGTGCTCCGAATGCGTCTGTTGTTTGACTCTGAAAATCTTTGATATGAGCATTTCAGAGCATCTGGTCAACCTCAGTGGATTTTACCGGAAAAACGTCACTTAATGTACAAAGAAAGACACAGTCTGATAAAAAAAAATGTTATTTTCTTGTGGGAAACTTCTCACCGTGGTTAACATACGTGTTCTGTCATGCGCTGACACGTGAGTTTTATCAGGGGGACTTTTTTAACTCATTTCTTTGGTCAGTCTCGTTCTGTGTAACGTGAACTTGAATTTGTGTGTCTGCACGTTGTCGAACTTCCTACTCAGCAGTCTTAAGTTAGAAACTAAAAGCAGACACAATGTTGCTGCAGTCAGTAGATAAACTTCTGTCAGGACAACTGTGTGATTACTGAAGGCAGTACGGTAAGACGTTTACTGACATATTTAAGAAAACAGGTCTCACTTATCTTCAGTTTTTACTTTGAGATGTCACAAGGATGCTTAAACTTCATAAAATGTGACTATATCATGATTTTGTTACTTATCTTTTTATTCTGCGGTGATTTTCATGATTATTCTCTGATTTTTGTCATCAGCATTGCTTGTTGTATTTTGTGCATGTTTCCTTTGGACCTGCAGACAATGATATTCAAGTTAGTCGTCTTTTTTGTGTTTTTTACACTTTGAGATGAAGATTTCCCAGCTTTTCCCAGGTTTGTGCAATAAGTGACCTTTTGGTTGAAAGTACAGATACAGACAAGAAATAAAAGGGGAAGAGAAAGCACTACGCTAGCATGTAGATCTTTTACTTATTATAGGCATGTGAAGAGTTATATTAATATAAATATATGTATTGACTAGACCTTGAAAAAGAATGTTTTGTTGTAAAACAAAAAATAATTCGGGTACAACTGAAGCCTTAAAAATAGAGAGTTTCCCTTTCTTCAAAGCGCTCAGCTCAACAAAGAAAAAAAACCTTTATGTGCAAATTCATAACCTAAAATCTGTTGATTTCTGCTGACATAAAAAACCATTTAAAAGGAGACTATGTAAAATTTAAAAGTGGAAATAAAATAATCTCTCTTGCAATTGAAAAGCTCAATTCATTAGCAATGAATTATACCCTTGTCCTGTTTAATAAACTCGGGGGTTTTGTTGCTACAGCCTGACTTGGTCTGCTATGACCAGGAGCTTTTTTTTTGTTTTTAAGATTGGAGATGAATATTCTAAGGTTGACTTCCTGCTCATCTTTCACATCTTTGATACTAAACATAGCTAACACATCAAACTGAAAATGAATCTGGGTGGGTTATTTTGACATTTTTGTCCTTTTGGTTTAAAGTAGAGATACAGACAGGAAACATGGGGGAAGAAAAGCAGAACGCTAAGAAACGATTAACATGGTTAGAACTATTTGTAGGAAAGACTTTGTGGTTGTTTTGCCTCTTTTTGTAGTTGCTTTGCATCTCTCTGTAGTTTACTTTTACCTCTTTGTGGTCTTTTTTCTCTTTGTGGTTGTTTTGCATCTTCATGTAGTTTTTTTTTTTTTTTTTTTGTCTCTTTGAGGTGCTTTTGTGTCTGTCTGTAGTCGTTCTGTGCCTCTTTGTGTTTGTTTTCAACTTTCTGTAGTTGTTTTGCATCTCTTTGTGGTAATTTTGCTTCTCCTCGTGGTCTTTGTAGTCAGTTAATGTCTTTTTGCAGTTGCTATACATTTTGCAGGTGAAGCCCAGAAGGGGCCCCTGACCCTTTGGGCCCCTGAACCTTTGCTCGGCAGGCCCATTCAGTAATCCATCCATGCATGTAACATATGCATTGATATTTTACCCTTAAAAAGAATGTTGAATGTTCATCATTCAAGTGAGAGTGAAACCTTAAAAATATGGCGTCTCCCTTTCTTCAAACACTCAGTTCAACAAAGATATAAATCCTTGAAATCTTTATGTCCAAATTAAATGCAAGCATCTAACAATCTTAAGAGCCGTAAAATAACTAATTAAAAATTTGAGAAGACTCATAACTCAAGAAGTGGCTCAACATTAAACAAATTGCATGGAGGCTAATCTACAAACTGAAAGTTTATTTTGTTCCCTCTTTTCAGTGATCAGAGATGCAGGTTCCTCTTCTGATCTTAGACACGCTGGATGAGCTGGGTGGAGATGAGTTCAAGAGGTTTCGGTGGAGCCTCACTCAGCCAGTGCTGGACGGGTGTCAGCCTATTCGTAAGGGTTATCTGGAGAACGCAGACCGGCAGGACACCGTCAGTAAGATGATCGACAGCTACGGTGAAGAAGCAGCCGTGAAAGTCACTATTGAAATCCTGAAGATGATGAACCACAACAACGCTGCCGAGAAGCTGAGGAAGTCGTATGCAGGTGGGACAGGCTTCTAGATGAGGTTGAAAGTGCTTTAAAATGCTTATTTTGGAGTTTCTCTGAGGCTGGTATACGGACCAAAGCTTCTGTCTTCCTGACACATCAAATAATTGCCAGAAAATTCCAGTTTTCTGAAATTTAAGTGCTTACTGACCCTTTTGACAAAATACAAAAATCCTGTTCCATTTACATATATGATATTTTGTTTGTATAATATTTGTCACATCAGGCATCTATGAAAATTCATTGATTGCGTTCATTTTTATTTTAGAAACAAAAACAAATATTGTGCTTTTGGGAAATTTGGCACATTTCCCATTTCTCTTTTTTTTTAAACAGGAACCTTTTTTTTTTCTTTCACCTTGTGGTTGGCAAAAACAGCTTACAACAGCTTGTATCATACAGACTGTGACAGCCAAAGAACTGTTTTAGTGAAAATCAATTAAAAAGACAATTATTAGCAGGGTGCTCAGTTGGTCATAACTGCTTGCAACATACACATGATTATGATGAGAGCAGGTTGCATATATAAAAAATGCATATAAATATCTCAGTTTCCGCTCTAAATTCATCTTAAAATGACATTTCAATTTTTAATCACTTTGTTTAACTGTGTATTAGTGGTTGTGGTAAACATAATGCAGAGTGCATCATGAAATTCAATAGAATAATGATTGAAGGACAAAATGTTGAGTGATTACAGGTTGTTTCAATACAGTAAATATTAATATTCAAGTATTAGCACCAATATTATTATTATTCATGTGGTTATTTTTTTTCAAAATTAGCAAAGATTTTCTTGCCAAAAACATGCGAGTGACTACATGAAGGCAGCCATGTTGGATTTTGCACTCACAGGCCAGCTGCTGCCTGCAGTGCGCTGATAAACCACCAGAGGGCAGCAGACATGTCTCAGATTGCAACAGATTCCAACAGGGCTGCGTTCAGCCCTGACAAAATGTAGCAAAGCGTTTACTTAAACAGAAAAGGCGCTGCATTGAACACCCAGCGCACCGCACTGCAACACCTTTTTCGTGCAGTGGCGTTTACATGCACGTCGCTGCTGATTGGGTAACGACTAGCAGCACCCACCAAACGAGAGAAAACGTCAAAAAGCCTGTTCCACGCCGTTTAAAGGAAACGTGCCGTTCAATCTGGAGACCGTAGCAAATCAGTGCACAACGTTTTCAGATTGAACGCGTCCCAGATTTTTTTAGGAAAGTATTAATCATTTGGTCTCAGAAACTAATGTATCGGGTGTGATACGAACAGCATTACAGGGTTAATTCTGCAAAAGTCCTGTTCTCAATGTGGAATTACTCTGTTTGTTTCTGTCTTTCGTCACCAGGAGGATCATCAGCTGCACAAAACCCTGTTCCAGCACCTTCCTCCTCCTCCTCCCCCTCCTCCTCCTCCTCCTCTTCTGGCTTGACTCCTGCTCCTGGTGCCTCAGTTTGCGCGCAGGGTAAAAGTGTTATCGTGGCACCCAACATCCAAGGCACCAGCTCTGGTGTATCAATCAACATGAACATAAACACACAGTAAATGATTCTGTCGTTGATGTTGAATGGTTTTACGCCTCATTAAAATTTTATACAAGTCGTTCATGTTGCTTAATTTGAAAGTGTCTTTTTCAAGCTGTATAGCCTAGAACAGAGGGGATCCTTGATATTATGTTGATTGATTTCTGCAGACATAAATTAAACTGTATTAAAAGCTACTACAAGGAGGTTTTAACTGGTTATGAAACCGTTCGAGTTCAATACTGATGCCTCTATATGAACTGTATAAACAAACACAACCATCAATGAGAGGACTGTCTTTTTCTGTATTGTTGTACTTAATGGCTGCTGCGGATGAAATGAGCCTGTGTTTATGTTTTCCAAGATGATGTCACAGTCAGTAGTACACTTAAAATGAAGCAGGAGGAGATTTTTGACGTTATATTTTGTAGTTATTACGGTGGAAACACTACCACTTTTGTCCACAGGGGGCTCTAAAATCATCAAAATCTGAAAGTTCCTTGTAGTAGCTTTAAAGTCAGACCATGTAAAATTTAAACCAAGAAATAAAATGATTTTTCTCTTATAAGTCCAGGTCATATAATTGCACTGTTAAATGAACATATGTGGTGTTTCGAAGTGACTCACAATGGTCCATTCTTTAGCCAACACATTGTTGAAGCGCCTTCTCTCTGTAGGTGCCCCCATCCCACAACCCCAGTGCAACCGCGCTGCCTACACAATGAACGCCCCTGGTGGAGACCAAAACAAAGCTAAAAGAGAGAGCAGCTCAAATTCATTAAGTGGCCACAAACATGACTCCATAAATGTTAATGTAGCTCCATGTCTGCTGGATGAAAATAAGCAATGGCTTGCTAAAAGGTTTGCCAAGATGGAACTGTAATCCTGTATGTCAGTGTTCTGTTTAAAGTTTGTTTCCACTCCAACCAGTTAAAGCTATAACATGTCACATTTCTGTATTCAAATGTATAAAAACATTAGACTTATGTTATATATTTTGTTGAACTGTGTACTTATATTATCTCAAATGTTTCCAACAATGTTTAAAGGCAGAAGGATCCATAATTCATTCAGTCCATTTTTGACTAGCTGCTGGTTGCTACAGCTTCCAGGAAAACATGGGATACGTTAAAGAGTCAGGATGGAAGTTGGTGAACATGACGAAACATAACATGAATAAAACTTACATACATCACCTCCTCCATAAACGTGATTCATGCCTGAGTTAGCTTCAGATAGATTTCCATTGGCAGTGGTGGTTGTTTAATGATTCTCTGCTACTTCAGGACATCGTCAAACTACGTCTTTTGGTATTGTTTCAAAGTGACAGAGATCCCCTAGTGGCAGAACTTACATATTGTGCATTTAAATGTAAAGATTTGCTGCTTTACTCAAGAGTACCTACCTGCAGTCAAGATGGCGGACATATATCCAATCCATGCCAGAAATCCCAACCGGAAGTTGGTCTTCCTTCGTGTATTTTTTAAAAAAACTTTAAACTTTTTAAACTTTATTTAACATGTAACATTACAAGAACAATGACATACATTAGTAGATCGGGTTAGGGTTAGCGTTAGGGAAGACCAACTTCCGGTTGTGACTTCCGGCATGGATTGGATATATGTCCACCATCTTGACTGCAGATGGGTCCCTCTCGCTTTACTTTGCCACTTATGAAAGTAGATGAAAAGTCTTTGGCTGTTGGACAAGTCAGGCAATTTTGAAAATGTCCTCTGGAAGCTGGGAACTTGTGATGAGGACTTTTTTTCACTTTTTAAAAAAACATTTAATAGACTAAATGATTAATCGTGAAAATAATCAGCATGTTAATCAATAATGGAAATAAAAGCTTATTTCCACACAAATTCAGTTAGACTGAATGCAGATTTTTGGCTTTGGTTCTCTTGATTTGTTTCATTGTTTGGATTTTTTGTTTGTTTGTTTAATGGGCCGGTTTCTATTTTTGTGGGGTATGTAGTGCTGCAAATCCAATTTTAAAATTTAAACTACAGATGTAAAGTTTGGTATAAAAATAAGACCATTTAAAGTAAACAAAAACATATCTTTTGTCAGCATCTTTGTTTCATGAAAAATAAAACTTACTTTAATGTAAAATAAATTTACTTCCACGTGTCAAACATGCAAAACATCATATCTTTTCCTCTGAGTACATTGCAACCCGTCCGACGTGGAGGGTCATTCACGTGAGCACTTTGAGCCGGAAGCTCACTGTCAAAAAGCTGAACCACGTGACCAAATCTAAGCAAATATTACAAGGTTCTGTCAGGAGGTGAAGGTGAAAAACTCGATACATAACACACGTATATGTTTTGTTCATGAAAAAAAAATTATAACTCACATTACTCCTATTTTTGGAATATTCTCCTACACGGAATCTCCCTCTGAATCTTATGTCAGTGTAGCGGGACGTAATGGTGCATTCATGTGCTGACGGAATAATGGGAAAAATGAAGTGCCGACTGGGAAAATTCACGTGAATAACCCCTCAAGTCGGAACAACGACTCAGAAAGAATGTTACGCAAGTTGCCAAGTTGTTGTCTGTGGACGAGAGTACACGTTTGTTTAATAATGTTTTATGAATTCAGGCATTGCATTGCATTTGTTGGTCACATGTCATTTGTGATGTATTATTAAGTTGTAACCGTTAGTTGCTGTCCACATCGAACGAGCTAAATTAATTTAGATGTTATTTATTAGCATTAACTCTTGTAACAAGTCCCCCACTATTAGCAGAATCCATATTGTTTCCACTTCACGATTTATAAAAGCACATGAACACGCCAAAGTCGGAGTAACGTCTTCCAAACTCGGAAACCGGGACCGTCCGAGGAGCACGTGAATGCACCACGAGCCTACAGCGGCGACGTTGATGACGTCGTTGCCGCTTCCTTGTGCCGTGTTTTCATCTTGGACTCAACACCAGGAAGCGAGAGTTTGCCATCTACAGGCTAGCTGGCGTTACCTTTAAACGCGATGAAAGCACAAAAGAATCGGAAAACGTAACATAAATTCTTCTAATTTGATAATAAAGGAGGTAATTAAAGAACGGGGGCAGTGGATTTAAGGATTAACGTGCCTGTAACTCACCTCGTACCCCGTTTGAGGCTGCTAGCTAGCTTGCTGTTTAGCCATCTGGCAGGATTGTCGCTTGCTAACGTTAGCACTTCAGTTCCCGTTAGCCAGTCGGTAACTGCCTGGTGATGGCTGTGGCACATAGAGGCTGTGTCGTGGCTGGATGTCTGCTCGTACTCCTGCTGGCTGGGTGCAAAGCGAGGATACACAAGCTCACCCTGACGGTAAGGCGACTGTCTCAAACTACGGTTTGTTAGCTGGGGAGCTAACGTAGAGTCCTCCAGACGGCATTTTATCAGCTAGCTTGATTGCTTTGATCATCTTCAGACAGACGACAGATAATCCGAACATGGAGTCGTGTTGTTGTGACAGTATGAAAACTCGGATTTATGAAAATTAAATGAACTGTCACTAGTGAGGATGTATAGCTATATGAGCTGAACTGCTGGTGAAATCGAGATGTGCTAACTGCCACATCAGCTCAGGCCATTAACTTTTTATTTGTTCTCCTTCACAGAATGACACTCGTAAATTCGTGGAACTCAACAACTTTGGCTTCTATGCTAATGGGACTCTGGATGTCAACCTTACTTCTTTGCGCCTCCCTGAACAGCTGGTAGACTACAACACATACCCTGTAAGATGTGCTTGTTTGTTTTTTCATTGATTTATGTACTGTTTATTTCAATAGGGATAAGTGTGTCACATAAATAAAGCAGCCAGTTTGCAATTCGTGTACCTAGATGCCCCTTTAAAGGAACAAGTCAACCTAAAATTAAAATACATATTTTTCCTTAGTGTGAGCTGCAGACATCAGTTGGAAATATGTCTGCCTTTTCTTCATTATAATGAGATAGTGATCCCTATAATATTGTCACAATTTCAGTAGTGAGGTATTCGGTCAAAAATATCATGATATTTGATTTTTGTCCGTGTCGCTCAGCCCCTAACTTCTGAGGTTTGTGTTTTTAACGTAAGTGTTTATTGTTGAGTTTAAAGGTGTAGTTCATCCTAAAATGAGAATTCAGTCATTATCTACTCACCCTCATGTTGGGTTTAGTTTTTTAGCCCACAAAACACTGCTGGTATTGCAGAATCTCCCAAACAATGTAAGTAAATGGCACACAGTTTTCTAATGGGAAAACAACGAAAAAAACAAACAAAAAACAACATAAAATGCTTCCATACTGCTTGTTTGGTGTAATCCAAGTCTCCTAAAGCCTCAACATGCCAAGTTGACTTGACAGACGTCATTTACACCATGTTTTTAAGCTTAAATCTTTGCTGTTGCTCCTTAGCCTGGAGTCACGTTATGTGCATATGCACGCTGTCTGAACTGTGTGTGTGCGGTGTGACGGTGTGTGCATGCAAGTGAACTGTGTGCTGGGGCTAAAGGAGACTGGTTACGGCAGATGCCAGGTGGCATTTTATTTTTTTATTTTAAGTTTGAACACAGGCACATTTGAGTCAGTCTTACACACACCATCCTGGTGCAGTAAATCCTGACCACTTTCTTATGTTCACTCTCTAATAAAGGTATAAAATGCCCCAAAATAATCAAAATACTAACTTGTATATTTATAACCTGTCTTGTAAAGATTTATGTCAACAGTAGAAACATTGGGCTTTGGGCAGGGAGGTGTTAGTGTTGTTCTTTTAATGGTATTTGTAGACCATAAGCAAAATAGACAGTTTGGCTTGCCTTATCCTTTAACTAATGCAGTGGGCGTCGAGCTTTCTCTGTCATGCACCACTTCAGAAGGATGGAAGTTAGATTTTAGTGATATAAAGGCCAGCACCAGCAAACTCTTGTTTGTTTATTTTCCCTACATAAATCATACTCAGCTTATTCACTCCATATTTTTTCCCTGGTCCTCCACACCTCACTGCAGGCACTCTGTGCCCTCCCAGAGAGAACTGATCCACAGTTTTTATAACCACTTAACTAATCCCACAATTCCACCTGATCAGCTGTGGTGCTTTGTTTTACACTGTGAACATGCTGTTTAATTGATTGAGTTAACCATTTGCACACAGTTGGCATCTGTCCCGTCAAGCCAAGTTAACCCAGCTTTAAAAACAGCAATAGGAACACAGATGCTTTATTTTATTAGTTTATTATTATTATTGTCACATGTAGATGACAAACTATTTTAGAAAAGTTAATGGTCCCATTTGTATTAGTCAAATTAATAAAAAAAAAAACTTCCTTATTTCTTTTATACTTAATCTTTATGAATATTAATTGAATGTAAACATCAAGAAGCATATTTAAACACTTTGCTGATCCATTTATAAGTTGGAGAGTTGAGATAAACTCCATTTTATATTGAGATGCGTTTTGTCTTGAGTATTTAAAGTGCACCGTGGGCGGTCTTGCCCCTGCAGTAATTTAGTGGAGCGATTATGTTTTTCCAGCAGCAGAATCACAAGTGAGCTGATTTGCATTGTAGCTTGTGGGGTGAGTGGCTTCACCTGTGGTGTTTTGACTGCTTATTTTATTGTGGCCTTTTTTTTTTAAGCGGATGCAGAACATCGGGAGCTCTTAAATGGAGCCTGAGTTATACTTAGTGTGGCAGACTGATTAATTGGTCAACCGATTATCTGGCATTTTGATAAAGGCTAATCAGCATTGGCCTCAGTCACCATTGCTGCTTCTCACTGTTAACAGATTTTTTCCCATCCTTAAATGCCAGCAAATCTAATCTAAGACTGAAAATAATATAATGCAGTTGAGTAACATCCCTTCTGACTTACTGCACTCTGTTCTCCCTCAAATACCAGTCAGATTCTGAAATCTAGGGCTGCACCCAACTCAGAATTTGTCTTTGAATTTTTCGCTTGCTGACAGCTCATCACCCGCTCTCTGTTTCTGTCACTCTTCTCCGCTTCCATCACAGTTAGTTTTGTGGTTTGTTAGTCTGGTGATTCTGAGACACGGTGTGTAACGTTTACAGCCTGTCATGTTGTTACATTGCTCTGTGTGCACTGACACAGCTAAAAAAACAAACAAACGAAAAAAAAAAACCAAACTGAAACTTGTTTACCAGCCACTTGTTTCACCCTCCGTCATCAGTACACGTTGTCTCATGGGTTTTTAATAAGTGTGCCAGCTGACATAAAAATATATTAATGATAGGTATATTTACAGTAGTTAGTTTCTGATTCGTTTTAATCCTGTTATTGCTGCTGTGGAACCTTTTTGTTAGTTTTTGGTGTTGTGTACTTGTGACATTTTTTTTCTGTTGCTTCTTGAGTCATTTTACTCACTTTAACTTTTCTGATCTCGATTTGGGGTTTATATTGTGCTTTATTGTCGTACTCATACTGTGTGGATTTAAATAGTTTAAGTAGTTTTTATTATTATTTTTGTGTGGACCCCAGGAAGACTAGGGACCACTTTACAGAAGCTAATGGGAATCCAAAAAAGAATAAAGAATATTGCAATGCACACTGATTAATTACATAAACAAAACAAAACCAAAAATGAACGCTCGTCTTGAAGAACCTCGGTCAGCTGACGCGTCCCTGACTGATGATTCAGATCTTCTCTCAGGCTGCTGCACTTCTATCTAAAACAACATGTTACTGGCCATGATGATCACGTATATTAGACTGTACTGTACATGGAATAATGGGATTATACAAAACTTTTCTTTGTTTTGAAATCGGTATTATTAGCCAGGCTGCTCCCTAAATATTTACGCAGTGGAGTGTTGGATGATGCCACTGAATTGTAAATGGGCCATGAACTGTGAAATGTTGTATTCATGCTGAAATTCATGTCCTTCATGCCACTGACATATCAAATTTGTAACTCTCTTTAGGTTGGTTTCAGCCTCTCCAGGTCTCGTATCAGTGGAATCTTGACCTTCACAGTGAGTAAATCCAGTCCTAGATGTTTCTGTGGAGCATCACACGTACTTATACATCAGATTACTGATAATCCAGGGCAGGTTTGGTGGTGAGATGTGCGGTGGTCTGTTCAGATGTGTTACTTTGACTGTTTGTTGTGATTTATTTATTTATTTTTTCTCCAGGCAGAGGAGCCAGAGACATGCCCGCTCACTCTCACAAAGACGACCAACAATGAGCCTCTTATTTTTTTCCTTTTTGATATCAAGACACTCAGGTGTGTACGTTTGAGCAGAAGTTTTTAGAAGTGTGTATTACTGTGCCCTGACAGCAAAATGTGAAGTTTTATCTGTATAATGTGTGATGTTTGTTTTTGTAGCGTCAATGTGAAGATTATGGGTAAACAAGACAACGTCTTGTACGCAAAGCCGAAGGCTGACACAGCTAAAGGTCAGTGTTGCTCACGCTTTTCTCACACAATCCTTCCAAAATCGTTAGAGGCTTTGCTTCTCTTTGCAGTCATATTTAAGCACTAGAACAAATGACGGGATCATTTCAGGCAGACTTAACTTTGAAATATATCCTGTGAGAATTTAAAAATAGCTCAATATAACAATATAACAGGTGGCTTTATGCGTCCTGTACCTGTATTTGTTTCCTGTAGTTGAGAGGAAAACCAGGGATGCTGCTAGTCCAGATCAGAGTAAACCATCAAATGGGAGTGAAGGTGCAGAACAACCAAAGTCTCTGGATCCAAAGAAAGAAGAATCGAAAGAAGAAAAGCCAGAGCCCGCAGATGAAGCTAAGAAAGCAGAGGAAAAGGAATTCGAGGTAAAAGGTGTTTGCGCGTCTGTCTGTCTGTGAGATTTATTCATAAAATCAACTTTCTAATCTGTATTTGCTTCTAGCTGAAGGGTATGAACCAGCTGACTTTAGCTTTGGACAAAGTTAACGGCTCCTACAGCTTCAGTGTAAGTGCACCTTTCTTAACCATTACATGTGATGTAAAACACCGTTTAATGTGTTTACTGTTACATGACATTTTCCCGTTTGTCCCTCCTCCACAGTTCCACATGATGGTCGGACCGCTAGCGCAGGGTTTGTACACCCTCAAGTTCCACTACTGTCAGAACAGGTCCCCTGGAATTAATCTCCCCTACTCGTTCAGTGTAAGTTGAATGTCTCTGCGTTTGGTCATGCATGATCAGGTGTGTGCATGTGTTAACCTGAACGTACCCTCTGCAGGTGGAGGTGATAGAGAGGAATCCAGGCGGCGAATTCCTGTCTGCAGCAGAAATCCCTCTGTCTCGCCTTTACATCGGCATGGCTGGAGTCTTCTTCACCGCTGCCATGGTCTGGGTGTACACACTCATGAAGCACAGGTACACATTCATACAGGCACACTCACATGTATGCTTACGATGTTGTGTAGCAGAATCTTACAACTTCCTTATTTAAAGATTACTTTTTAGAGTCTGTGGAAGGAGCATTACATACGGACCCCCGGAGTGGCCATAGAGACAAAAAAACAAAATATATAGATACCTCGTTTTACAACATGGAGCGCTTGAAATGTACAGTTACTTCCCACCTTTTTGGGGAATTTGTGTCAGAAAATACAATTAGCTCCCAAGTTTTGGTTCATTTGTGCGCACAAGACAAGTGTATATCCAGCACAACATACTATGGTACGTCTTAATCCAAGTACATCATAGTGCAAGATGCACAAAACTCATTCAACAACACTTTTATCTGTTCCCCTAAATAAAAAAGAGCTATGTGCCAGTGGTCTTTGGTTGCTCTGTTACATTCAAAGTTAATCCCTTTCATGCATTAACCTTGGAACTTTACGCTAATATTTGCATTGTTTTTTATCTAGACTCAATTTGCCTTCAGGGGAGAACGTTGGAATAAGTTCTGACTGTCTGGCAAGCTGTAACAAAACATACTGAGATGTATGTTAAATGTTGACTGAGTTTTGTCAGATCCATGGATTGGGCAAGATGCTGTGTGTGTGTAGCCTTAGTTTTTTTTCCCATTTCAATCATGTTTACCGTATCTTACAGATTTAATAATTATTGGGATATGTTATGGTATGTTGAACTGGGCAAGTGCTTTGCTCAGGACGATCCAGTGGCATTTTATGTGCAGGCAATAGCATTTGCTAGTGCTAGAGGGGGTAAAACATGACCTCTAGATTTTTTTTCCTCTATCCTTCATTTCAACATCCATGTTATAACAAGACAAAGAGCTTACAGCCATTTTAGCAGCCCCTTGAGCCTGAACTTAGGCACACTGGACCTCATTTATTTATTTTTTTTTATTTATTTTTTTTAACCTTTATTTATTCAGGGTAGGTTCACTTGCAGGAACGCCCTGATCACATTCACACAGTTACACACTCACACCTGGAAGCTGCCCAGTACAACCACAGTCTTATCTGCCGGCCACTGAGCAGCTCCACTGGAGCGGTTGGGGTTAAGGGCCTTGCTCAAGGGCACCTCAGTGGTGGTAATGAGGGAAGGACAAGTGCTGTTTTTTCACTTTCCCCACCCAGATTAATCCTGCCGGTCTGGGGATTGAACCGACAACCTGTCCGCGCTTCTAACCTATTATCATTTCTCAAGTTTTTTGTTAATTCATATACATATTCATAACACTCTCATAAACCACAGAATAGTTTGCACCTGTGTTCTTATAATCAGTTTTTCCTAATTAAGCACTAGGTAAATACCAGTCCTCTTTAAAGGGCATGAGCCTGTCGTGTGCACACGCAGAAATCAAACACAGGAATGAAAAATCAAGCTGAAAGAGAAGTAAAATGAAAACCTTAAAGATGCACCTCGCTCCAAACGTAAGAAAAGGGTTTGATCTTAAATCTGAGGCCAAAAAACCTTTGCCAAACAAGGTAGGGCAGTGGTTCCCAAACTTTTTCTGGCCTGTTTCAGAAGCCAAAAAAAGTTTGCACCCCCTCGCCATAATTTTTGCCATTAACATAGTTGTGGATGGAAGTGATAAAAAAGGATTCAAAAGTTGAATTTTAGTGAAATAAAGGTTAGCTGGATATAATCAGCAAACTCTTGTTTGTTTGTTTCCCCTACATTGATCGTATTCATTCAACTTTGTTTCTCCCCTGGTCTCCACATCCCCCGCCTGCAGTGGCTCTGTGCCCTACCCCCATGTTTGGGAACCACTGCAGCAGGGACATGCTGACCACTGAAGGGGGAGATACTAAAATTTGAAGTTGATGGTGGCACTCGATGTCGAGTTGTGGAATCACAAAAACTATTATAATTCATCCTTTCCTGCTATGACGTGCTAAAATGTCTGTTGTGAAAAAGATCAACCAACCAACCAGCTTTTTAAACGCATTTTGGACCAGAACCGGTGCTGCACATCAGCATAACATCGCTGTTGATGTTTTATGTTTCCATCCATTTTCCACTGGCTCTAGATATTACCTTTTGTATTGTTTTTTTTTCATGTTTCGCAGCACCGTAGGTTCTCCTTCACACTTTCAACACTCTCTGAAAGGGAGGGTGAGACGATGTGTTTTGCAATCTCAAGCCCCCTGCTACATGCCGCTAAAAGCTACGCACTGGCCTTTTAAATATAAAAACCCCTCATTACATGAAACATATTTCCCCCTGTGTGCTTGTTTACAGGTACAGCGTGTTTAAGATCCACTGGCTGATGGCAGCACTGGCCTTCACCAAGTCCACTTCATTGGTTTTCCACAGTGTAAGTGCACCATCACCACAGAGCTGTAATATCTCCTGTTTGTCTTCTACAAGGGCTGCAGCTAATCATTATTTTGTCAGTTAATCCGTAGATTATTTTCTTAATTAATTGATTTGTTGTTTGGTCTATAAAATGTCAGAAAATGTTGATCAGTGCAATCAATTTCAGTTGCAAGTTTATTTTGTTCGGGCCTTCTTTTTATAGGTTTGGGTCACATATTGGGTTAATTAATATTCTCTGTCTAGAAAATCACATGATTCTAATTGAATGTCTCTCTCAGATCAACTATCACTTCATCAACACTGAGGGGCATCCTATCGAAGGCTGGGCTGTCATGTATTACATCACACACCTGTAAGTACAGTTCCTCTAGGATATAAAGTTTAAAGTTATTGAAGATTCAGTTTGCATTTATTTTTTTACAGTTTGTATTAATGTACTTTCCAGGCTCAAGGGGGCTCTCCTGTTCATCACACTGGCGCTGATCGGCACCGGCTGGGCTTTCGTTAAATACATCCTGTCTGACAAGGAAAAGAAGATCTTCATGATTGTCATCCCTCTGCAGGTGTGTGTGTGTGTATGTGTGTGTATGAGAAAGAGCAGTTGTGTGTGATTATTTACTCTCATTACCTGCTCACCTGTCGTCCTCCAGGTCCTGGCTAATGTCGCCTACATCATCATCGAGTCTACAGAGGAAGGCACCAGTGAATACAACCTGTGGAAGGACATCCTCTTTCTGGTCGACCTCATCTGCTGTGGAGCCATCCTTTTCCCTGTTGTCTGGTCAGTGGTGTGTGTGTGTGTGTGTGTGTGTGTGTGTGTGTGGTGTGTTGGTCTGTCTAATGTGTAACAGCTACATTTTCTATTTTAAAAAAACAGTTGGAGTTTAGTTTATATGCAGTTCACAGTTTTGACAGATGCTAGTTGAGATAGGAGGACCTTTGTGGCAAAATAGCACACTTTGCGTACCACGCAACATCTAGAGCCCTCAGCCAGTTTAATACTATTTTAAGAAGGAGTGAGACTCATCACACACTTGTTTCATCATTTCAAAGCCTACAGTGTTCCGATAATTGTGCACCTTTAGTTTCTCCATTTGATCCCCCTTGATCAGATTTGAATGAAACTCTGTGTGTCTGTTCAAGAGAAAACACAGAGTTTAATCGAGATTGCTCAAAGCCATCTTGAGTTATGAGCAAATGTGTGATAGGCCACGCCCACTTGCACCAATCAGCAGAACACATGCCTGTTCTCAAATACCACCTCAAGGTTGCTGAGCCCCTCCCATTGCTGGCTTTATTGGTCAAAATCATTGACATAAATAAAAGTTGGACAATGAGTCTCCACTTCCTCCCACTGGCACTGCCATCTGCACTGGTGACATCATTTGGAGGCAGAACACAGTGGTTTATGGGTCAAGTAGTTCCTTCATTCTTAAAATAAGAATGTGCAGTCTTGTACCTTTGCATTTTTATCAGCTTTATTTTTTTTTGCTGTGAATCAAATGTCTTATGGTCACTATTTATCTTATAGTTGCTTGGCTTGATTCCAGGCTTAAACCACTTTATTTAAGGATTTTCTGAACTGTCGAATGAGTGAATGAACAGAAGATTTACCTCCAGAACCAGAGCTGTCGCAGAAGTGGGCAGCCACAGTTCAGCTCTATTACAGCACCACCATGTGGCTGATTGGGATCATATTTCCTGTGACTTACTTTTGCACTTCATTTCCAGTCATTGGGCCAAGTTTCATGTTTCTAGCTCATTCCGGCTCAATTTGAGCAACTTCAGTCAATATTGCAGACAAATAATGATAATAAACCGCACAGACACAGAAGGGTTCTAGCCCCTGGGCCTGAACACTAATCATTAATTTCCAGGAATAAACCGACAAATCAAGCCGTGCATGCAAGTTTATCCACGATGGTAAATAACATTTTCAGTCTGTGAGCACACGTTTGGAGTTCTCAAACATACCTGTCTCTACAGGTCCATCCGTCATCTACAGGAGGCCTCTAGCACTGATGGCAAAGGTGAGAATCTTGATCAATTGCAGCCAAAAGATTTATTGAGTTAGCAGAGATTATAAGTGTTTTGTTTTTTTTTAAATTCAATTTGGTCCA
Organism: Lutjanus argentimaculatus; assembly: GCA_034769285.1. Lineage (NCBI taxonomy): Eukaryota > Metazoa > Chordata > Actinopteri > Lutjaniformes > Lutjanidae > Lutjanus > Lutjanus argentimaculatus. The sequence continues at coordinate 5,125,832 of JAWZSL010000027.1, forward strand.
TGTGTCTTTCAGCTGCCATGAATTTGGAGAAGCTCAAGCTCTTCCGGCATTATTATGTGATGGTAAGAATAAGTCTGTCCACCCACCCGCAGGATCTGACCATTATTAGATTGCTGGTGAAATTAAAGTGCCAGCCCCAGTATTAATAGTTTGCTATCCTAATCGCCTCAGATTGCGAACATTTAATGCTGAAGTTGTTGTTGATGTTGCTGATGCTGCTTGAATTTTTTTTTTTAATTACACATTTTTATTATCTGGTGTCAAGCGTTATTCTTCTAATAAATTATACTGAGTCACAGTGTTTGGCAAAGCTGCCACAGGCTCCTCATTCAGCAGAATCACTGCTGCAGAGCCAGAACAACAACACCCCAGACTGTTCGACCTTTTTGATAATCTTTGTCATTAGACTTCGTTGCAAAGCAAGTTTTACTCACCTTGAGCAAGATAGTAAGGGGAAGATTCAGTTTAGATTAAAACCGTATTAGTTCAAGACCAGCTGCCAGTTTGTGTAATTTCTGACATTGCGTTTTCCCTTTTTAGATCGTGTGCTACATCTACTTTACGAGGATCATAGCCATTCTGCTCAAGATCACTATGCCTTTCCAGTGGCAGTGGTGCTATGAGGTAAGAAAACAACAACCTGACTTTATTACTGTACTGAGCACTTGTTTGTAAAAGTCACCCTGATTCCACTCTGACTCAGCAATGACTGGGCAGAACTGGCTGCAAGTTTTACATGGATGTATGCCAGTATGATGCTTGCAAACACGTTACACATTTAAAGCCCTTTATTATTTTTTTGTGTGCATTTCTGCAGTTCACCGTTCACCTGCTTACCTTTGTGATCATTACTGTTAACTTGTTTACTTTGTTTGCACTGTGTTTATAGTTTTGAGTTGCATGTTGAGTTAACAATTAACCTTTGTACATTTTGGAAATTGTGTGCATTTGGTTTGCATTTTATTGATAATCTGTATTTTTTTTACATATATATATTTAGATTTGCACTCTATGTTTGCACTCTTTCCTACTTTGTACTGCAGTTTTCCTCTGAATAGATTAAATCAAGTTTTATCTTACCTTATTTAGCGAATGTCAAGAACACCGTTCTTCGTTATTGGAAGGAGGAAATGATTCAGGCTACACTGATTAAATCATGCAGCCTTTTGTGAATCCTGACAACTTTAAGAATGAGTAACAGCACACAGGTTTATGTTTGTTATGGTCTGATGTCAGTACCAAGAAGCTCGTTTGTGTGCTGGTTGGGACAAAATGTTTTTACACTGACAAAATAAATGCACAGGTAGCTAGAAGCTCAGCAGCTGTGAGCAGTGTGTATTTTTATTATTGGTGCAAATGTCTTAATAATTCTTCTGCCTTCTGTCATTAAACGCTCGTCTTTCTTCAGTTTCTGGTGGAGGTTTCTACTCTGATCTTCTTTGTGCTGACGGGCTACAAGTTCAGACCAGCTCCAATAACCCCTACCTCCAGCTTCCCCAGGACGAGGAGGACGTGGAGATGGATGAAGTGTAAGTATGCACTAACACAACTTTGAACCCTAGACTGCCTTTCATCCTTTTATTTAAATGCTTATAGCACAGCTTACACATTGTCTACACAGGCTGCTTCATGAAAGTAAAATGGTAAGTGGTTTTCTTTTATATAGAGCTTTTATTCAAAGCTCTTTATATTAAGCAAAAAATATGTGACCTGGAGACGAGGATTAAAGCTTTCTAGTTGCCAATTGTGCAAACCGTTTGACACAAAACACTTGAGCAAATTATTAGCTCAGTTGGTGTCATTGTTGCATCATAACTAAACGAAAAGGAGCATTTCACCCCCAACCTGGTTTGTCTATCAATTACTCACCCTGCGTTGCCTTTGCACTGGATTCATGTGAACTAGGCTCAATCCAAAACACGCTATCAAGACTTGTTTTAATTAATGGTGCTCAGGTTTTTATAATAGCACGTTGCAGGATGAACTGGTCTTCTCATCACTTGCACTGTTGATGCTAAATGCTAATGCACTCTAGTTAATTTAGTATTAGGATAAGTGTGGCTGTGATTCAGTCATCACTCATGAACCACCAAACCTGTGAGGTGTTGGCTGTAGTGGCAGAGATGCTGCCCTCTGCCTGGATTTCCTTGTTTGTTTGTTTGTTTTTCAATGTTTTGCTGTGCTCGGGACATTTCACCAACCGAAAACATTGGTATCCTGATGCATTTAGGAGCAACACGGACAAATCTTACTGACTCTACCTTTAAATCCTTAACCTTTTCCCTTTTCAGTATAACTCTAATATAACCCTGTCCCTGATAACTGTCATGTCACATCTGTTTGCTGTGTTAACAAGGTAGCAGCCAGCCATTCATTTCTCAGTGGCAGAAGTGCAAGCTCACGTTTACCCTGTGAAAGTTACTGTTTACACTGTTAATACAAAATCAACATTGTATCATAAAAACATTTCAGTTGGCCTATCACCCTAATTTCTTAGCGTTTATTGTGAATAACATTGTGAAGCATTATGAAACTTCCATACATTCATGGCTCTATGTCCACAGGAGACTAGTAATTCCCCTCCTTTGTGAATTCAGTTGTTCTGTCCGTTTCGGCTTCTACAAACTGACTGCAAGACTGCTTACTAGCTGCTAAAAACAAAAAGATTGGTAATGGCATATGCTGATGTCAATCGGACTGGCATAAAAGCATGTGAGGGCGTCCCATAGAGTGCTCGGATGGTTTTAAGGCAGTTGAGTTAGCAGCGCTCTGCTTCCCTCGGACAAAAAGCTTGTGGGATTTTTCCATTGGATTTTGGATTATTGCAGTAAATGAGCTCTGTGGTGAACCATTTGTGGTATTTATGGTATTTATTTATTCATATTTATTTACCACTAGGGGTTTAACAATTCACTCACGCATCCGATACATCGGACTTTTATGTGTAAGATATGAGTGCATCGGTTCAGACGGCCTGTATCGGTAAAAAGCTGAACATGAATCGGAAACAAATCGATGCAGCTCTAGCGTATCGATGCATCTCATAAGGACAAGCACATGTTTCATTTTTGGCATCAATGAAGTGCCGCTGTTACTTTCCTCCGTTTTCTCTCTCCCCCTGCCTCTGCCTGCACTGCTCTCTCTGGACGCCTGCTGCCTCGCTCACACAAAACAAGCGCTCCCTTCTCCCTCTTCATTTGCTCAAAACAGACCGCACTGAAAACAGCGACAGAAGTGACATTATACCACGTCGCACTAACACACTTTTATAACACGCAATTTGGAATAAGTTTTGGGTGATGGATATCAGAGAATCTCACTGAGAGTTACGTGTACGATGCTCCACCAGAGTTATTACTCTGAGAATAAGGCTGTTTATTTGTTTGCATCAATCAGGTGCAGAGGATTGATTGATTGATTGATCAAAGTGTTGTTTCTCTTCTCTGTTCCTCCTTCTGTCCAGAGTGACCGAGTCAGGCGCGCTGGAGGGGATTTCCAAAGTCAAGAAGACGTGTAATGGACGCGATCGCCAGAAAGAGTCCACCTTGTGAGCAGGAGGCTTCATCTTTTTGGGTGGGGTGAGGAGGGGGGGGGGGCCCACTAAACATCCCCAGGCCAGGTGGTGCAGTACAAAAGGGGGGGTGCACACGGACCAAAGCTCCCCCACCCCCAGCTTTCCTTTTGAAACTCTTTAAGTGGTTGCAGTGGTCGTTCCCACTGTCTGGCTATGCAAAAAAAAAAAAAAAAAAAAAAAAAAAAAGACTAACTTTGTTGGATGCTCTCCATTTCCTCGGAAACACCTCCACCCAGAAACTCAGACGGGTTTCAGAAGGAGACGGGCTCCCGCCACGCGGACGGGTGGAGACAAACGGAAAAGGAGCTCTGATGTTCTTTAGATTTCATTTCTCTCTCTCTGTCTCCATCTCCAAAGATAATTATCATTTTAGAGAAAGACTCACTTTCCATTGTGTTTATATCGGCTATTTAAAACGGTACTTCTGCCTCTTAGCTGTACCTTCTCGTGTGTGATGTGAGTACACGTGTGTGTGGGTGAATGTGAGACAACACAACATTTGGACACAACATTTTTTTTTCCTTCCCTTTGGAGACAACGGCCCGTACTCAGGTAAAAGGCTAATTAGTATATATTTAAAATTTAGGCAACAGTTTAATTCTCTTTCCCACAATTCAGGGGTCAGTAATGTCCCATCGGTCATTATTACAACAGCATCACCACAAAATACGGTATAATTGCTCTTCTCTTATATATTTGATTTGTATATTGAAATATATGGATGTAAGAGGTTGTATATTTCAATATATTTAATTTTTTTGCGTATTGAAATGCTATATTTCAGTATTATTGTTTTGTGTTGGAGAGGTCAGAGCTTCTCCCAGTCTGTCACATGGACCGCTGCTGTAATTTAGTGCTGTAGCGGTTGAGGTCAACTTCACGTCTCTGTGAATTCAGCCCAGACGGTGACATGCGGACCTCTTAACGAATAAAGAGGTGTGTGGTTAGTTTTCTGAGCAGTGGCCCTGCGACAATGTCAAAGACGGCCTTGTTTTTTTTTTAATTTCCTCTTTTTTTTTTTGGCTATGCTGTGCCAGTCTGGGCAGAGAAGTGACCTAACAGATCATTTTTGAATTCCTCTGCTTTTGGTTTTACCTTCTTGCTCTTTGATGTGAAGCTTATTTTATTAATTCTCGATGACTTTATTGGTGAGAGATAAGAAAACGTGTGCAGCCGGGCGGGGGGTCGATGGTCATTTGTAAATACTTTTGCAGAGGAAGACAGTTGACACAGAAGGAGGCACATAACACTTTTCATAAGAACTGCATAGAGGCTTCGTAGACAGTGCTTCAGACAGTAACGACACAGGTTCAGTTTCAATGAGATTTTTTGATTCCTTTTAATAGACAGACAGGAAGAGAAAACGTGAGGAATCGAGGAAAGACTACTGAGGACCGCAGACACTCCTGTACAGGGTTGACGGTGTTTACAGACTGATCCTGTCTCTCCAGGGTCCCGAGGACAGGACTGACCAGTCTGTAAACCAGTTGAAGAGGGAGACGTTTTGTGCTCGTTACTGAGAGCTGTTTGATATCTGTGTGAATTGTCACAATAAAGCTGGTGTTTCTGGAAAGTTCTCAAATGAAGCTGTTGTGTGTACGCTGAATATACGTTAAGGCTGGGACGCTCAATACTATCACGATGCTTGGGTGCTGCTCTACAGGTAATGAGATTTGGTATCATGATTTATTGCCATGTTTGATTGCATTTTTTACCCACTGGACCATATGAAGAAGTTGAATCATACACTTTGAGAGACTGTATGTTATGAGCCATAAAACAATACACATCACATGGCAAGTCAGTATTTGAGTTTTATTTCAGCAGCATCATCGCTTTACCGCATACAAAAGTAGCAAATAACATACTTTCTGAAGTAAACTTAAGCTGTTCCTGCTCATCAAGCTGGTGCTATAAGAACATAATAAATAAGAAAAGATGTTAGGCCAAAATGAATACAGCCCTTGAAAACTGCACACAGCACAATGTGAGCATTTAAATTAACATCCCTCACAAATTACACTAAAAGTTGTCCTTTCGAAACCCTGCTTTAAATAAAGTAGGAAATGTAAATATATGTGCTGCAGCTGACCTCTCCTGCTGCTCAGCGTCTCTTTCAAGTAGTAGCTGTATTTTGAGTTTGAGTTTTGACCCTTTGAGGTTGCTGTAGCTGGTCATTGTGGATTCTTGAAATCTGTTAGCTATCAGTTTGTTTCAACATGTTAGAGGAAATTTATAATTAAGATAATATTACAGCAATGTTAATTTCCATTAATGCGCTAGTAGAAATTCCGATTATATGTTAGCATCGAGCTAACAGAAGTGCTGGTTACTTATACATATATTTAAAAAAAGCACTTCAGGAATTTTAAATCGATTCAGGAATCATGAAAAAAAGAATCACAATACTTGAATCTGTTATATTTCCCACCTGATATACTGTATGTGTGTCGTGAAGCAATTTGCCTTTTTTAAAGGAGCAGTGTGTAAGATTTAGTGCCATCTAGTGGTGAGGTTGTAGATTGCAACCAACTGAATACCTCTCACCTCGCACTCCCCTTCCGAGTGTGTAGGAGGAACTACAGTGGCTGCAACAAAAAAAAAAAAAAAAGTGAAATGGCCTCTCTGGAGCCAGTGTTTGGTTTGTCTGTTCTGGGCTACTGTACAGCTGGAAATTTGGCAGTTTAGCACGGCAGCCTCGGTGGACGAGGACCTTCTCCCTGTGTAGATATAAACAGCTCATGCTAAAGAAGTTAAAACAACAATTTTCTATTTTCAGGTGATCACTAATGAAGTGCATATGAATATTATATTCCACTTCTGCCATATTCTGCCAGTAGATTACTGTAAATCTTACACACTGGACCTTTTAAAGTTGTGTTTACAGAAAACCAATATTAGATTTCTATAAAGAGATGTTTACAAGGAAAATGCTAAAAAAACAAAAAATGATGAAACGGAGGCCCCAGTATCCTGGCTTTTAGTCACTAGTGTGGCTCAAAGTCCATAAAACACAGAATCCTGCATATCCTATCTTGAAACTTTCTGGTCGACCTTTCCTGGTAAATGTCTTTCAAACTCAACACCCTCACACTCAACATTAAAACATGCAGTGTCAAAGTCCAGTAGCTTACCAAATATTTTCTCAGACTTGACAAAGCTCCCTCAGGGCCACACAGACTTCATACATCTGACTCGTACTCACCGTGATGAGATTTTGATGTGTGTAGTCTTTGAACCACGGCTGCCAAACATCCCCTTCCCTCTGGTTCTGGTCTCTGGTTTCCATTAACCTATTGAAATGTTACATTTCAGTAATGACAATAATCCAGTGTAGTAAATATCAAGTTTGCATACATTTTTCTATAGTAACACACCCAACATGACTGAAGCAGGGCAGACGTCTTTTCAAATCAATGTGCACTTAAAAGTCTTGAAAACATTACCATCTCCCTATGAAGAACGTGAGTTAAACTCTGTTAATAACATTGATTTGCTATTTAGCAAACAATAATATAACACACATAATAATATAACAACAATATAACAAGAATTCCAACTTGATGTTCATTGAGTTGGATTACATGTCAGAGCTGCATTGATCAGTCAAACTGACTAGTTCAGTGTTCCTCAAACTTTTTACATCTTGTACCACTTCAGAAAACATTGAGCGCTCTGAGTACCACCTTGCTGTTTTGCACCGTTTTGACACATCACTGGCGCTTCTTAAGTAGCCTGTCATCTGCTTCCTCTTCAGCACAGCTGCTCGAAATGATCTGCTCCTGATCTGAACTTCTCTTCGTGATGGTTTCAGTTTGGTGCCACAGTTGCAGAGTTTTTGAAGCGTTCATCTTCAGTCGCTTCATTTTACCTCCGCTTACTGTCTTCATCGCCATCACAAATTAACTCGTAACTACTGGTGATTGGACTGACATTGAAACAAAAATACAGGAATGACAAAACTAATTTTAAATTGCATTGATCTAATATTTTATATACTTTCAGACATTTTTTGTAGTATTTTGATAGTATTATAGTTTTAAATTAATTAATTTTATTTAAAAAAAATCATGACATTCCTCTGTGTGCCACTAGATGGAGTTTGTGTACCACAGTTTGAGAATCTAGGGACTAGTTGATTGACGAAAACTAACCTGCAAACATTTTGATAATTAAGTGATTTTTCAAGCGGAAATGGCAAAACAATCAAGAGTTCCAGCTTCACTTGCTTGGACAAAACGTTTTAAGACATTTATTGAGAACATAATAATGAAAATAGTCGTTTCAGCCGTATTCCAGTGTAATTGTCATAGTTAAATAAATGTAAACTATCTGATGAAACAATCCAACAATCCTCACAAAACAAAATCAAGACATCTTAAAACCTAAAGCACGAGATGCAAGACATGGGCTTGTTTTAGCAAATCCTGATAACCGATACTTACCTGCTTCTCATGGCCAATACTGAAAAAGTAATTGATAATTTCACGTTTTTTGTATTTTAAAGAGTTCATGTAACATGTAGTTTATGCACACGTGAGGATAAGAAAGGCTAATATGTAGTAACCAAAGACAGATGATACTTCAGGCAGCCGTGTGTCTGTGTGATCCGCTCGCTTTCCTGCGACTTCACAGAGCTACTTGTCACTTTAACCATGATGATGATAGATGACAGTAAACAAATGAGTGTTTATAGTTAAGAGAAAATTATAGATCCAAGACAAAACTGGCAGAAGGGTGGGACTAAGAGAAAATGGCACAACTACAAATTTGTCTACTACTTCAGCACCACGGACAGCGGCGTGGATTTATCGACACAGAGCAGAGTCAGGCTGCTGATATTTCAGAGCCAAGGTCGAGGCCATAGAGTCTAACTCACACAAACCTCAGTCAGATAAAAGATCAATGATTCAAGCAGATGAGACGAACGTATTCAACTAAATAAACCTTATGCTCCTGCACTCTCATGGGAAAACTTGACAAACATTACTTTGGCGCTTTCATGGAGCATTTTGATAAGAGTTCATATGAAATGCTTTGCCATAATCTGTCAGATCCGATATTATAACCGACGTTTATCCACATCTCAATATATATTTCCTTCCAACAGTGGTGCTCTAGCCAAGTGGTTGTAGTTAGTAATGTTAATAGTAGCATCCTAACAAAATGGTGTCATGTTCATTTTCAAAGGTACTACAAGCAACTTTACATTTTGTTTTTTTTATTTGTACAGCACATTTCAACAAGGCAATTCAAAGTGCTTTATATAAAACAAAGTGTAAAAGGAACATGAAAGCAATATAAAAAGACATTTCAACACAATTAATAACAAGATAAAACAGGAAACTAAAAGTTTCAGTGCAGTTTAAGATATTAATATGTAGACTCAGTTGTGGTTTTAATGAAAGGCAGAGACAAACAGAAAACTGAGAGTTGCAGCAGATTGCAGCTTTCTGGGAGTTTGTTCCAGATATTTGGTATAAAAACTGAACGCTGCTTCTCAGTGTTTATCTTTGACTTTGGAGACAGAAAGTCGACCCGTCCCAGACGACCCGAGAGGTCTGGATGGTTCATATCGTAGCGGGAGATCAGAAATATATTTTGGCTCGAACCGTTCAGTGCTTTGTAAAAACAACAGCAGTACTTTAAAATCAATTCTTTTGCAGACAGGAAGGCGGTGCAAGTCGTACCTCGGAACGGAGTGATGTGATCCACTTTTCTAGGTTTTAGTGAGGACAAGAGCAGCAGCGCTCTGAGTCAGCTGCAGCTGTCATATTGATTTTTTTTTTTAGAGAGACCTGTGAAGACAGTGTATCAGCCGTCAGGGCGACTGTAGATAAATGCATGGACAAGTTTTTCCAAGTTTTGCTGAGACATAAGTCCTTTAATTCTTAATACATTCTTCCGTGGGTAGTGGGTTGACTTAAATTCATGTCTGAGTCCGTGACCCCACTGAGATTTCTGGCTTGGTTTGTGGTTTTTAACATTTCCAACAGAAGCTGACTGCTGACTTTTAATTGCCTCAGTTTTGTCTGTTTAATTGAAGAATTCTGGCACATCAAACTGTTGATTTGTTCAATGCAACTACTGAGCGCTTGTGTTGGATTATATTCCCTTGGTGACATGGTTATATAAATGTGTGTGTCGTCTGCATAATTCTGGTAACATATTTGGTTGTTTTCCATAATCTGAGCATGTAGATATTGCACAGAGGCCCGGTAGTGTTTCCACAGCCATAACCACAAACTTTAACGACAAAAATAAAATTATCTGACTTAAAATCTCCTCCTGCTTACTTTTAACTGGCTAACATGCTACGTATTCACCTGTGAAAATGATTTTGCAGAGAATCCGACCCTTTAAGAATAACTCTACAGAAATGGGCAGTCTTCTTGTGTTTGGTTTTATTAACTTTTGTGGGTCATTTAGAGGCATCTGTAATAAACTGAGACTGTTTCATAACCAGTTAAAAATCCTTGTAGTAGCTTTAAGATGTAGACAATCTGAAATAGTGCTATGGTCCTTTAAAGTGGCTTTGTAGCTCTGTGTCTTTTGTCCTAACTACGCAAACACAGCCCATATCAGAGCAGCATGAATTTGGAATAATCTCCATCCTCTCATGTTTGAGCAGCATGATGGATTAATGATGGCGGAGGTGGAGGTGAACCCACAGTCATAACAGGCTCATGATATCATGTGTCCAGTCAGTGTTGCTCCACCAGTTTGCAGCCTTGTTGTGCGGCCAGGCAGGCAGACAGGCAGCCAGGCAGACAGGCAGGCGACAGCAGGCGTCAGCCCCTCCCACCTCCTGCCAGCTTCAGGCGGACTCTCTCTGCTCCTCACTGCAGTCCGCAGTAAATCCACCGGCTCCCGTCAGAGTGCAGCAGACTGCAGTCTCCATCACTCCTCCTCCTCCTCGTCCTCCTCCTCGTCCTCCCCCCTGCGCTCCCCTGGCAGGTGGAAAGGACACACACACACACGGGGCCGGGACAATGTGAGTATCAGCTCTTATATATTTCAGTTTAAACCGACATCGCGCAGGTTCTTCAGAGATATTTGACTACAGCTGGTGCACATTTTAGAGACTTTTCTGCAGCGTCATGGACAGGTAAAGTTGATTTTTGCGTCATTGCTGATCAGTTGCGCGTGCATGGAAATATGAGCATTTTACTAAATATTTTAGAAGCTTTAATTCTTGTGCAAAAACAAACAGCAGATAGACGTGAAGCTGGACTGGTGATTGTATTATTAGAGAATCCATCCCGTCGCTAAATGACCTTAATCTTTCTGAAACTGTGTCGGTTTTGAATGAGATGTTCTGGTGAGGTTAAACTGTAAAAACAGATATTATGATGAATGGGATGTGATGAGCTATCGATCGCTGTTCATCCGTGACCTCAAAACGCCTTTGATTGTGAAAAGGCAGAGCCTGATGATGCAGCAGATCTCAGCTCTCCCCTCTTCGCCTGGCGTGTCCCATTTCATCTCTGCAGTGCAAACAGCGGAATGCAGCAGCGCACTGACGCACAGCAGACTGACTGACACACTGTCAGAGCTTCTCCAAATCTGTCAATCACAGTTATAGTCTGACAGTTTATAAATGTTTTAGACTAGGTTTTTTGTGCGTTTTTCATTGTACAGTATCAGCCGGCTGTAAGTGCATTTTTAATGAGGATGAGTGTTCTGTCCTTCCTCAGGGCTTTCATCTCAGTCTTGGCCATGCTGGCCCTGGTGCTCTCTGCTGAAGGAAGTGTTGGGTGAGTCTGTCGCTTCAGATGCAATCATCTCCAAAAGTACATATTCATTTAGTGGGCTGCTTCTGTGCAAAGTGATTTACCTTTTTGGAGGTCAGTCTCTTAAAGGGACAGTTCAAAATAAAAAAAATCCATGTTTTTTTAGGGCAAGGTTAATATATTGATTACATGACTATTGTGATATGAGACTAGATATCATGGTAGATTTTTGATATTTACCTTGCAAGGCAGCTGGATTCACAAAATCATGCAAGCATCCATCTTTCCAGACTTCAAGTTATTTGTGCGAGCCAATCAGCATCTTAGGAGAGGCTGGCAGCTACGGGTGTGGTTTTAGGTGTGACGACAGCGAGAAGCGACTCGTCTCGAACGAACAATGGCGGCTCCTGAGGAGGGCAGCGTAGATACTGAGATAGCATCATTTATATCGGAACTGGAGAGTATCTCTTCATTAAAAGAAAAAACAAAGAACGACAGTGTAGGGTTTTCTCGATGGGAAAGTTGTTTTTTTCCCAGCCGGCTTCAGCAAAAGTTTGTGAGTGCCTGCCCTTTTCCAAACAGTTTCTGAGGACGACTTTCCAGGTGGTTCTGTGCAGCAAACCATCTGGAGTGTCGGTTAACATGATATGGCAGAAGTCAGGTCTTTAAAGGCTGCATTACAGTAAAGTGACATCATTTTCTGAACTTACCAGACTGTTCTAGCTATATCCAAAAATCTCATTATGCCTGCACAATATGGTAAAAAAAAATATATATATTGCAGTTATTTTGACAGATGTTGTTATATCATTCACTCTGCTTGACCTGAATGAACAGGACCTTATTAGTATCATTAATAACACGTGTGTTTGCTGCTGCTGCGGAGAAAGATCTAAAATATCATCTTGGACTGTAGCCCCAGAAAAAGTACACAAATGTAAACAACCATGTCCAAAGACTTTTGGTCTTAAAATGTGGATAGATAATAAAATTCTACCTATTATGAATCTGTTTTAGACCAAGCACCAACACCAGCTTCTGCACAGAGTCAAAGGAATGTCTGGAATACGAGCTGGTCTGCAAAACAGACGAATATGAGGTGAGTCAACCCCGACTCAAGCAACATACATGCTTTCCTGTCAGGTTGTCACTACTTAAGACAGTTTTGTTCGCTCATTTCCCCGCGTGTGTGTTCAGGTGCGACACTACAGCCCGACTCGCTGGGTGTCGACAGATGCGAGGCTTATTTCATGGGTGTGGGTGCAGCCATGGCCTTTAGGAGACTTTTCCAGTACATCACCGGAGCCAACGAAGGAGGTGAGGACAGAAGCAGAAAATCAGCGCTCAGCAAGAGGCCGTTTATTCTGTGTGTCCTATCCTCTGTGACTGCGTCACACCAACAAAGATGAATTTAATCTAAGATTAGTTCTAATCAGAATTTAGCAAAACTACTGTAGGTTTAAGATGAGTAAATCCAGATTTAAAACTTAACATTGTTTGCTAGCGAGCTAAAAAGTTAGTGAACCAGCTGGTCACCTGCTCATGATGCTCTAATTTGATAAAAATAAAAATTGTAAAAACTTAATGGAGCAAAATGGACAAATAATACAGGATTTAAAAACAGCAGCAAGAAAAAAAGAGTGTCTGTTTTGATGACTTGATTATTTTGCTCAATCCATCTCAAAAAGGCACCATTTTAAAAGTTAAACCTCCTTTTAAGTTTAAAGTTAATACTGGATAGTTTTAAAGTTTGGTGCAACAGAATTTACAGTTAAACCATGATTTAATCTGGTTTAAATATTAATCCTTTTTGGTGGTGTGCAGGTATCCAGATGGAGATGACCGCCCCTGTCCTGGTCAAAATCCCTGAGGAGACCAAGATGTGGGAGCCGGCTGTCTACACGCTCAACTTCCCTCTGCCGGCAGCCTATCAGGACAAGCCGCCCGCGCCCACCAATGACAAGGTGAGCTGAGCCTGACAGGTGGGGTGGGGGAGGGGGCGGATGTGGGGGGAAGAGAGCTGGTGAGTGCAAGGCGAGGGTCTGGGAGTTGTTGAACTTACCCTTGGCCGTCATGAGGCCAGTGCTTTTATCCTCTCAGTATCTGTGTGTAATTTGATAATTGAAGATCAATAGAGAGCATTGATCAGATGTACAGTACTTAGTGCGGCTCGCTGTGGTGCTGCTTTCACTGACTCAGCAGAAGAGATATAGATACTGCTGTCTCATGATGGCATCAGAGCTGCCGTCCTCTATCTGTCTTATGATCTGAAGTGTGTGCAAATATTAATTCTTGATCTGTTTCAGTCACCTGAAATTGGCTGCAGTGATCCACAAATAATAAATCAATTAAATTAAGTATATTCCACCAAAGTTAGCACTTTATAACTTTTATTCATTCGTTTTAGTTTTCTCTGCCCTGACATATTTTGTCATAGATGTGGCTTGGTCTGGGGTGTATTTTATTTTACAATATTTTTTATTGAATTACTTATTTTGGTCATGGAGGTGAAACTCTACAGGCAGTGTTTCTTTTTTTGGGGGACCCACTTTATAAAAATCACCCAAATCAAAGTAGGCCTCATAAATAAATCTTGGGGAAGATTTACTTTGTGCATAAATGACTATATTTACTGGTATGACCTTATTATTCTTGATGTGTGTTACTGAAAACATAGTAACGTTAAATACCTTCGAAATGAGAAATAAATGTATGTGATAAATGTATGTAGGCCGTGTAACAGTTATTTTCATAGTCGATTAATCTGTCTTGATTAATAGTTGTTCGGTCTGTAAAATGTCAGAAAACGTTGATCAGTGTTTCTCAAAGCTGTAGATGATGTCCTCAAATGTCTTGTTGCGTTCACAACCCAAAGATATTCAGTTTCCTGTCCTGGAGGAGTAAAGAAACGAAAAAATATTCAATTTAAGAAGCTGGAATCAGAGATTTTTGACTTTTTTTTCTTGAAAAAAATACTTAAACCAGTTTATAAATGATCAAAATAGTAGGGAATTAATTTAATAATCTATTAATAAATGAATACTTGATGAATCATTGCAGGGCAAGTGTTAACAGGCCATATCACTGTTTTTATTTCCTCTCATTAGGAAAACAATTAAGCCTTCTTCATAAATGAGACAAAATAAGTGCGACCCAGATAAAATCTTCTGTTCATGCCTCTGAAACGGAGCAGAGAGATGAAAAGTCTCTGTGTGTTCAGCTCTCAGTGTTTCTGTAGCTTCTAACTGAATCTCTGTGGTTTGAAGTTTAGTTTCTCTCCTGCGTCGCTGTTTGTTCTTTCAGGTACCCGCCTTGTTTTACTGTTTCCTGTTTGTCTCCAGCTGTACAGGAGTCTTGTTAAGTTACTGCTGATGAAAACCCTGATTCCGCTGCTTCATAATTAAAGCTTTTAAATTACGTGACAGGGGACTTTTATTGAGAAGAATTTATAGGTAATTAAACATATTTATTCACCGTTTTGCAGACACTTGACTAAAGACAAGCACATATCTGTGGTCAGGTAGCTCTGTTATGATACAGATCCCTGCTGAGCTGGGCTGACGTGCTGAGTCAGACAGAGTCAAACTAAGCCAGCACATGTGTATTATGACTGTTATGACGCACACTGTTTGGTAAGAGTGTGTTTAGGCTTTTGATCGTGACAAAAAATTCTAACTTGCAAAAAACCTCAGTGAGATAAAGGATGAGTCAGACAGCTTTGACTAACATGTTTCACCAAACAACCCTTCTGCTACTAGAGGATGGAGAGAGGAGATGGCAGGTTTAAGTCCAGATGAAACGACTTTTTAAAAGCATCCAGCTTCTGTATCGTGATGTTTTTCTGAATGAAACGAGAGGCAGGTGGGACGTAACGATCATCTGGAGGAATTTGATTGAATGTTGAAAAGTGGGCGTGTCCTAACCCAACATACCATGCTGTTGTTAGCTCGCTAACTAATGAACCGTAACTCTAAAAGTTGAAGATTGATTGATTGATGGATTGATGTTATGATATTATTGGTTGAAAGTGATTGGTTCAGTCCTACATAAGGACATGTCATATTTTATTTTACAGGCAGAAAATATTGGATTTAGATTTTGAAATAAGAATACAAAGAAATGAATTTTTTCATTTTTTATTTTTGGGCATATATTATTAAATGGGTGCGTGATCTGACCAGAGATGTGACTAAAAATGTTAAAAGTCATTTTTCATTTCATCTCAACTTTAACAAGGAGGATGAATTTGCTAACAACACAATATTAAAGTTCTGACTTCTGACTAACCATGAAGCTGATAATACATAACATGTTATAACAACAACTGACAATTGATCAGTATAATTGCTTATGTTCACATTCCTTTAATTTGGTGGTCTGACAAACTTACTTTTACATCTTGGTGATAATACCTCTTTTGCTAAGGTAAGATTTTGAATATAGGACTTTTACTAGTAATGGAGCATTTTTGAATTGTTGTACTGGTAATTTTACTGAAGTAAATTATCTGAAAACTCCTTTTACCACTGCCAACACCCTGTATACAATGTATTGAGATACTGAAAAAGTACTTCTCTGTGGAATTATGAAAACAGTGCCTGTTTTTTGCAAGAATTCGGGATCTCATTTGTCAATTTTACTTTTCCTGATGTGCGACTTTGCTTTAAACTCATCTGTGTTCTTTGCTGCCTTGCCTTCTCTCTGCTGTATCTAACTACGCTGACAAATGAGTGTTAATGTGTGACTGCTAACGTTGGTCCGTGTCTTCCTCACAGCTGTATTTCACTGAGATGCCAGAGATGGACGTGTATGTGAGGAGTTACGGAGGCTGGATGCTGTCAGTCACCTCCAGGCTTCACGCTCACCTGCTGACTAAAGAACTGGAGAGAGTCCGAGCTTCCTACAACCACAGCTACCACTACGGAGTCGGCTATGACAGGTTTTCTTTTCATTTTTAACTTTCTTCTTGGGAATCACATAATAATACCACAGTCTTATATTTTTGATGTTTTTGATATATATTTCTGTGTTGTTTGGCTGCTATATTCTTATAGGTGTTGCCTGATAAAGTGGTTCTCAACCTGGGGTTGAGACCCTCAAGGGGGTCACACTATAATTTCTGGGGGTTGCCAGATGGTCATAAAGAATAAAATAAGTTTAGCTTCTTAGTCCACAAAACACTGCTGGAGTTTCACTGGAAAACAACTTTGCAAATCTCCCAAACGATGGAAATTTTCAAACATGAAAAACAACCAAAAAAATACATAGAATAACTCGATACTGCTCGTCTGGCATAATCCAAGTCTCCTAAAGCCCTGACATGCTGTTCACACACTGTCACACCACACATAGTCAGTTCAGACAGTGTGCATGCACACATAAACGTGGCTCCAAGCTAAGAATCTACAGTGAAGATTTAGGCTAAAAACATGGTGCAAATGATGCCTTTCAAATCAACTTGGCATGTTGGGGCTTTACAAGACTTGTGAAACTCCAGCAGTGTTTTGTGGACTAAAAAAACTAAACCCTACCTTTAATTGGCATGAGAGTAAATAGATAATGACTGAATTTTCATTTTTGGGTAAACAATCCCTTTAGGTTTTGGGGAAACCTGGGGAAAAAAGGAGGAAGGGAAAGTGAGGCATAATAACTTAAAATACTAAATCAGACAATTAACACACACAAGGAAAAACACTAACTGAACAAACCAACAACTACTCTTTCGCCAGTTAAAAAGAAGCAGGAGATTGTGATTTAGATCATTTTGTTTTCGACGTTATATTTTGTTGTTATTACGAGGGAAACACCACAGCTTTGGTCCACTGGAGCCTCCAAAATCAGCACAATATTAATATAGTGTAGTAGCTTTTAAGTAATTAATTTAGTAGATTGTATAACCTGAGAAAATCAGTATTGATGGATTAAACAAACACACACATCACTGCTCATGTCACTCACTTCTTACTGTTGTGTGTGTCTCTTACTCTTTCTGTGTGTGTGTGTGTGTCTGTGTGTGTGTCTGTGTGTGTGTGTAGTCCCTTGAAGCTGCTGAACAGGCACAATGAGGTGTGGTACGTGGCCGAGGGGCAGATAATTTGCACAGATCCGCAGGAGCCGACCCCGGC
Organism: Lutjanus argentimaculatus; assembly: GCA_034769285.1. Lineage (NCBI taxonomy): Eukaryota > Metazoa > Chordata > Actinopteri > Lutjaniformes > Lutjanidae > Lutjanus > Lutjanus argentimaculatus. Next base: position 5,143,264 of record JAWZSL010000027.1, read on the forward strand.
GCACACTCCCCGGCCGACTCTGACCAGCTCCCCCACAGACTCTGCATCTGAGCCCCTCCCTCACACGCTCTCTGACTCCCCCGCACCCACCTCCGCCAACCTCTCCTCGAACACGACGTCCAACTCCTCCTCTTCACAGACGCCCTCCGACACGCCCTCCCTGCCCCCATCTGACGCTCCGCCCAGCCCTTCGTCCGACATGCCCGCCGACGCCCCGTTCAGCCATCTGCCCACCTCCACCCAGATACTGCTGGAGCCGACGACCAACTCCTCCGACCCCGTCTCTGTGAGCCCGTCCCTGGAGCCCCAGTCTGACGCTGCCCTGTGGAACAGCACCGCCCACAGCTCTCCAGATACACAAGCTGACAGCAACCCCGTGGTCGAGCCCGATGACGCTCATTAGCAGCAGTCAGATTTGACATAAAGCAGCTATTCCAGGTATATAAACATGGAATCTAAACAGAAAAGAAGCGGTGGAGGTGGGTGATAGATGGAGCAGCTGTTCTCTTCCTCCTTATCTCTCTATTCCTACTGTATGTATTACACCAACTCCTCCTTATGGCACTTAGTGTTTAACTCTATGTTCTATCACAGCTTTGCATCTGCAGCTTCATGTATCCGCAAACACATGCTCGTCCACTTTGTCGTTCTGAGGTTGTCACACCTGCTGCATTAGAGAATTAAGCAACGTGTATGTATTAGTTAGAAAAGTTAGAATCCAAGGTTGTTGTGTTGATTCGACCAGCTGAGGGATAGATGCCGTTTAATGTCAGTTTAACCTGAAAACTAACTTAGCAACTAATAGGACTAAACTGGAAATCTGTCTGGTGAGTGTATGCGGGTACAAACCACAGTAGGTGAGGAAACCTTATCATAATGTGTTCTAGTCACACGTGTAAATGGAGTTTGATGCTGTAATTCTTAAACGTTTCTGTCAATAGTTTTCAGCCATGACATCCTACAAGCTTCTACTCTCTGTTTTAGCTTCATGTCGTGTTAATTTCATGACATACGTGGCAGCGTATTGGTGAATCATCATAAATTCAGTGTGCGCATTCACTGGGATCTTTGGTGCAGCCTTAAATCGAATTACTAATACTGTTTATTTCAAATATTTAAATAAAAAATAGCAAACAAAACAAGAATAACCAATAAAATTAACAGCAAACTCTCAATAAACAACATAAATATTTAATCCATGTCCAAAAAGGGGTAGGAAGACGTGAGTGCTTATTAAGTCCTGCCTGTTTTTTTTTTATTTTTCATCAGTAAATTTGGTTAAATATGCGCAGACAAGTGACAGATTAAAGGAAAAACCAACAGTAAGGAGTTGGGCCACCATGTGCTGCCAGCTGGGCAGGATTCATGCACATGCTGGCCTAGGCTGCAGCCGAGGGGCCCCACTTTGGTCAGACTATTATTAATGGATCTAAATGATAAAATAAAAACCTATTGGCCCATAAAAACATTTAAAAAATTAAGCAGCTGAATGTGTAGAATGGGTGGTTCAATCTGGTTTTCAAATAAAAAAGCTAAAAGCTGTTACCAGATTGCAGATTGACTATTAAATTACTTTTTTCTAATAAAGCGTGATGAGTAAGAGGGGCCGCAGAGTAGCCGAGGGGCCCATGACCTCCTCAATCCATCTCTGGCCGCTAGAGCAGCTTCAGTGCAGCTTGGCATCGATTCTGTAAGTCTCTGAACTCTACTGGACGGATTTATGGGTCTTTTTTAGTGTTTTGATGATGAATAAGAGTGCTGTCTAACACATCGGTCCAAAATCTCCCACTGGTGTTCAATGGTGTTGAGATCTGGTGACTGCGAAGGTCATAGCGTATGGTTCGTATCATTTCCAGACTCCTTAAACCATCCAGTGCCATGTGGATGGGTGCACTGTCATCCTGGAGGAGGCCGCACCCATCAGGATAGAAATGTTTCATCATAGTATAAATGTGATCACTCAGAACAACTCTGTATTGATTTGAAGTGACCCTTCCCTCTAAGGAGACAAATGGACCCAAACCAGTCAGAAAAATGCCTCCAAAAGTATAACAGAGCCTCTGGATCCCCTCACTGTAGGGGTAAAGCATTCGTGTTCTTCCTTTAATTTGTCACCAGTCTGTAAATTCCAGTTTTCCACTGCGGTGTTCAACATTCAAAACACAGCAAGAAGAAATATTCAGAAAAAAAAAACAAGCAAAATTCAAAATCAACCTACACATCCTGTCCCTATCTTACCATGCCAGACATAATCAATGTGTAGGCGACCATCTGACGCTCGCAGAGAGAAAAAACAAAAACAAACGATGCAACAATCGTGATCAGTCAGCGTCACCTTCTTGAGACAAACAAGACCCCGTCTTCATCCCTGTACCTCTCAAAAACCATCCACAAGTTCACTGGACAAATTATAACACACACACACACTCTTAAAATGCTGTATGACTTTATATAATAGCATAACTTATGAAATTTCCCAAATCATTATACATTTTATGTTTGTTTTTTTTGCCTTGAATAAAACATCATTTCCCAGGATTAGTGCTCAAAAGTGCCTGCAAGACATCGACCGAGACCGTGTTTTGCATAAAGTTTGATTATGATACAAGAGATATTAATAACATACAGTTTGCTGTATGCCAGTGTGCTGGTGTGGGTTGTTGTCAGAGTTCTTCTTAATTTCCATGTTAAAGCAAAAAAGAACAGCAATAATATTTACTAAGTGTAAAAATGTAAAATTTCCAGCTAAGGATGGAAAAGATTTTTGTGAGAGATTCATACACATAAGCACAGCTCTGGTCCCTTTGAGTACTGTGATTAGTTTTTTATTCACTTTTTCCACAATAAGAAAAACATAAATGTATCTAAAAGTTTTAAATTACTGTCCCCAAACCTCTAAAGTCCACATTAATTCATGCTTTCCCACATTATATTAAAGGTATCCTGCAGAGATTTGACAGCTGACAGACGCTGTAGAGCGATGTTGTGTTCTGCCGGCACATGCTGTATGTGGCGTCAAGTCCTGGGTGACAGGATACATATTTTGGCAGTAACAGTTGGTGTCAGTAATGTGCTGTTAAAGGACATAAATACCTCTAAACAATGCAGGATTCAAAAACCTTAGAAAAGACCAAATGTTTTATGAGCAAGGAAATATATCCAACATGTTTTTTTTCAGGCTTCAAGAATGTGTTGGCTCTCAAAAATGTCCAAACTTGACCAGGAACAAGTTTGGATTTCTTGCCAACGGTTTGTCAAAAATCACCTTAAAATCTTCAAGTCGAGCAAAGTCTGATGTTCTGATGTGAAAGAGAGTAAAAAACAGTAACAGCAAAAAATCCAAGTTCCAGAAAGCAACTGATTTCAGCTCCCCAGGACTCTTTCTTATATACCCAGTGGCTTTGGCTAAGTCACCACGTATTTTTCCAACAGAAACTCCAAGCGGACCTGGAAATAATGGCGCCACACCCGAATATGCCGAATCTACTGGTGTCACATTTTGGCCTCATACCAACATCTCTTTTTAGCCAAATTTGGCCGCAATCCAGCATCCTGTTCTGGGCGAGAGTCCAAGAGGATCTGGGAGGAATTTCTCAAGAGGTGACACCATTATCTCCGAGGCCCCCCCTTGGAATGTTTTTGTAAAAAAAAAAAAAAAAATTCACGTAGCACTTTAATTCAGACAGGTCACGCACAGAAAACACAAGTTTAACATGAGATATAAACAGACCTACTCATCGTGCAAATCATCCTGTCACAAAATGGTGCAGCATCCCACGGGGTAATTTAAACCTCATTTTTACACAAAGTAGAAACGAAGGCCCTAACTCAGCTCTGCCTGAATGGTAAATGTTGGACATACTTTGTATCTGCACCTTGAAAATCAGTCCACGACAATCCCCAATCTTTAATTTTTAGTCTCGATCTAGTGGTGGTTTAATCTAGAGGTGGTAGGACTGCCCCAAAGATCCCAAACAACCATGCCTGATCAATCAATGCAATATGAATTACATCAGTTAATAAATGACAGTCTCTATCTATGCGTATCTGAGCTACATACTGTATGTTCTGAGGAAGGTGCAATAAAAGACCATAACAAACTCTTGTTGGACTCATTGAATCCTTGCTGTCTTTGGACTTGTGTTTAGGGTTTTAAAAGTGCTCACTTTGTTGCCACCAGGTGGTCGTATGAAGAATAACACTGTGGTAGAAAGCAGCACACACTTATCTTTACCTGCTTGTTGAGAATATCTGTGCACCAGAGGTTGAGAAGAATCACTAATAACAAACTTTTCACAGGGTGGACAGTTTCCTCTCCAGTTCTTGCTTGGTGACATCAAAGTCTCTCTCATCTCTTATCTTGTATGTGTCAATTTTGTATTTTTAGCTTGTTGCACTGCCCCCAAGTGGCAAATAATCACTCCTCCAACCCTGATTCAGCTGCTGGAACTGAGCTCCCGAAGCTGCCCCTGACTCCTCAATGCACCTCAGCAGTAGTGGCCACCTGGCTTACACAAATGGAAAAAGATGCTGATGGCTGACTTCTGCGTAAAGGCCAGAATTATAAGTTTTGACACAAACCTCTGAGTGCTGTTTGTTAACCAGTGTCACATTTTATCAAGACAGTCACACAGCCTGTTGGAGTCAAAGTTGCATATTTAAAATGTTTCCTAATGTGCAAAGTGTCAACACGCCCTCACACCTCTTCTTAAAATACAGCAAACATGAAGAATTGTCCAGAACTACTCAGAGTGATGTTGCAGCTGTGCCGCCTGTGATTTCTCCCCCTGCAAATGAGTAAGTTACTTATTTATAACTGATGCAATTTTCTTAAGTCATCCATGTTTAAAAAAAAAAAAAGTGTTATTGGATTTGAATAGCACACCCCACATTTAACTTCCAAACCTCACTGTTTTTGAGTGTAGTCTTGTAAAAAGGGAGCTGTGGATCATTAAGGATGTGCCGCTCTCAAACTTGTAAAATTGTTTCTCATCGTCCATGTTGACTGCTTACTGGGGAGAATGACCAATGAAAATTGGAAAATTGGAGGTGAAGCAAGTGTGCAAAACTTCACAAAAATAGAACCTGAGTTTGACCACAGCGTCTGCAAAAAGCAGTGGAGGCGATGTTGCATGATTTGTTCACTTATGGTGGGTCTTAGCTCCTAGAACCTCCAAAACACCCTCCCTTCTCTCTCAGTCTTTAAAGCACTGAACAGAGGAGCCTAAAGACAGTTCACACGTTCATTATTTAGGGGTCTCCCTTGTAGCTGAAAGGTCCTAAACAGCTATTTAGAACTCTGGTCGTATTACAGAAACTTCATAACTTGCAGATCCCCGAAGAACCAAGCTTAACCATTTGGTAACCAGTGTTGGGCAGTAACACATGGTGTAAGTGATTACAATTTCCAAAACGGTAATTATATTACAGTTACTAATTCAAGTACCTCTGAGTTACTGAGTTACTTTTTGACCTCGGTAGGCTCATCTTGCTCTTTGTGATCAAAAGTTATTAAAAGATTTGGTCAGCGTTGAACGGTGTGGCCGTGGCGTGGCGTCAACTTTTGATGTCTCGCCATGAAACACGAAATTCCTATAACTTTGGATTAAATGATCAAATCTGCTCCAGACTTCACATGTATGATAAAAGTTCCACCCTGAACACATCTGCATGAAAATTAGGAGTCATAGTCATAGGGCCACCTAGTGGAGACAGGAAGTGACAACACATTCCTTCCTACAGTGTCCAAAGGGGGTGAAAAATTCAGCACCATGTCTACCAGTCGGCCTCTGGCAACGTGGTCACGGTTGCAACACGCCTGACAGGCGTGGGGGTGCGAAGGCCCGTAAAACTCTGCTTGCAGCTTTAATTTTCTAAGTGAAACGAACTCGTTTTAAACAAAGGTAGTTCATTTTAAAAGTAATTAAAGCAATTAAGTAAGATTTAGTAACATATTAAAATCAATTAAATTAACCAGATTAAAACATATAACTGGGGGTCGGAATCACTTTTTTCCATGTTCGTGTGGAAGGTCAGGGCAGGTCATGTCAGCTGCTAGCCAAAAAGTTAATTGAAGAATGGACGATGAGGGAGATGGACAGAGGGAGACTTTCCACAGGTGGACCAACTGTCATTATTTTGAGTTTGTTTGGCTCATTCACAGAGAATCTGTGGTGATGGGATCTGATTTGAAGCTTTCTGGGTGTGAACACTTCACTGGATCAGCAGTTTAACTCTGGAGCGCAACGAGGCCGCCAAACGAGGTACAAAAGTAATATAGTACTTTTTTACATGGCTTTGTTAAATACTTAATTCTGATTGGTCAATTACAGCATCCTAAAGTCTGTTATTCCTGTGTAAACAGACTGTTGTCATGAAGGACAGATTGTTGCTATGGACACAGTTCTGATCATAGACTGTGAAGGAGCAATAAAATCATTGTTACGTCACTAAAATCATTTTAAAATTAATATTTTGTGTCCAATTATTGATTTGTTTTAACAAGCAGGATAATGTACAGTGAGCAGGTCACTATTGCAAAATAAAGCCTTAAAATCTTTTTAAAATTAACATTTGCGTCAGGGTCCTGCATCATCCTGTCGGGGTTTATTTCACAATGATGACCTGCTCACTGTACATTATCCCTTACATAACAAGTAATGCAACTAATTACTTTTGAAGCCAAGTAATAAGAAATGTAATGTTATTACTTTTTAAAGGAGTAATAATTAAAAACAAACTTATTACATTTCCTGACTAACTTGCCCAGCACTGTTGGTAACCATGGTAATAAGGTGTAGGACCTGATTTAGTAAAAACTTTTCCACCTGTGGTAGTATAACTTTTGCTAAACTTTTTGCTAAATTTAAAGTAAATTTGCTAGTTCACTAACAGTAATTATCGTTAGTGTTGGCTAAGTTATTTGATCTGTATTGCTGCTCTTTTATTACTTTTACACAGCGGATGCCGGATACAGTGGAGCCTGTGTCTGCTGTCTGAGCTGACTCTCCTTTCATCCCCCAAGTTAGCATTGTTGTAAATTTTCCAAAAAGAACATCTTTGGATTTCTCTACAGATCTCACCAAAACCTCTAACTTCTCTGTCTGCACCCATAATTATTTTTGCTCCATTTTTGTTGGTTTTAATGTATGTTACAGCACATTTCAATGATATTTTTAAAAAAAAACACCAGTTACAAAGTTGTTAAACTCTGTGAGATGAGAAAAGTAGTGTTGGTTGCTAGGCAACAGACATAAAAGTTGATGAGCGATGTTGTCACGAGTATTTAAGATTTCCTAACCTGAGATAATTGGGATGAAGTAAGATAAGATAGGCCTCTGTAATAACAAATAGAGACTCTTAATGATAGGAAATGTAAGACTAAAGATAGGAAACTTCTGTAATATAATACGGCCTCTTCTTATTTCTCAGGTCGGCTCTGTTCCTTATCAAAATTATAGACTTCTAATAACAATTTCACATTCAGTGTGAGAGAAACAGCAAGACGTGCATGGAGCAGGAAATCAGGAGAAACTGAGCAAAGAGTGAGGAGGAAAAAAAAAAAAGAATGAACAAGAGACACAGCTTGATCAGTGGAGTTTAATCCAGTCTGTTATTTCTACATGAATGCTGGTCTGAAACACACCAATTTAACTGTGTGCACTCAATGAAGGGCGGGGATGGAGTTCGAGAGCATTTCATCAAATCTGAAACCAGTTCTGAATCTGCTTATCAAATCTGAATACTTTCAAATCCCTTATCAATCTTTAATCTTGTAGTTAAGACTACTGTTTTACAGCATCAGACCTAAACAGCAGAGATTCTACCGCCTGTTTTCTCACTGCTTTATGACATTCAATAACTCTGTCCTTTTCCTTTAGTTTCTGCAGCTGTAGCACAGGGAGGAGCAAACACTGATTTACCCACAGCAAAGAGGAAAAACAACACAGTGGAAATAATATTAATTCTATGTTATCATTCAGCAAATATCAGCCAAATCTCAGATTTCTCTGCATGCATGATGCACTTAATGGCAAAATTCATTGCTGTTCTGCTACAGGTCACAGACTCTAACAGGTCACAGAACACAGTGTTAACTGATAGGCACTCATCTGACTGAAGTTAAACATGACGGACAGTAGATAAATATTTAAACTAGGGCTTGTTCTTCCTCCTTTGTTGTAATTATCCATCTGCAAATATTACATGTCACAGTTGTTGCGTTGACTTTGCAATGTTTAATTCAAGGCGGTCAGCCAGCCAGTCAGTCTGGTTAACAACTGCTTCGCTGAGTTAGCACATGCATACGTCGTCAGTTTTTTGTTTCTTTGCAGGTGCCTGTAGTTTTGAAGATTTGATAAATGATTCTTCGGCCTTTGAGCTCAACAGATCCGGGCGTTTTACCAACCTGGAACCGGATCCAAAATAGAGCCAGCTATCGGAACCCATCCCTAACCAGAGTGCAACAATCCAGGTACTTCTAAATGTAAGCTTGGCATAACATGTCATAGGGCTGTACCGAACACGTCAAAGTTTCTTTCAAAAGACAGACATAACAGACAGAAAAGAAAAAAAAAACTATGCTGAGAGTTTTTCCTGTGCGACTGACCCTTTGCTAAGCTGCTAAGGCCCTCCTGTGAACAGCATCTGTCCAATCATAGATTAGCAATTTGCATTTCTCTACATGTTGAAGCAATGTGCATGAAGCTCTAAAATGAGTCATTCTCTGTTTTTCATGAATCTTTTTTTGTAGTCTTTCATAAACATAAAACACAAGAGCACACGTGGGGAGTAGATTAAACTTTGTCTTTATCCGCTCTAATGTAAGCTGTAAACATTAGCGTGTCCAGCTAACCAACGCCAGCTTCCTACTGGCAGTAATGCCAAACTTGTGTTAGATGCTACTGCATGAACCAACTCACGGCTTATTCCTAGGGGTTAATTTGGGGTTTATTATGTTGGTGTTTGAGGAAGAGGCTGGTGCAGAATCAAAGCAGGCTGATGACGAGGCATCTCTCTTGTTTAAAAATATGTCGATGGAAACATTAAGAAGTCAGTTGGAGACGGACTTCTGAGCAGACTCAAGGCGTTCAAGCATTAGCATTAGCTTACATTAGCGAGCTGCACTTATGAAATCTGCAAGAGTCATCATTTTAGCCGAGGTCATCAGCTGGAAATGAGATGCTGCTTTTGTTTACTTCTCTACTTTTTACTTACGTTTTAAATCTGCCACTGTTAACACAATGAAACCAGATAATGGAAAGCTTGACAGGCGTACCAACAGTAACTAAGGAGGATGGGGCTTAGCAAAGGGTCAGTTGTCAAGATATTGTTGTCATAGAAACAAAACCCACGTGCAGCTTTTTTTTTTCACACCTAACAAATGCTTCATCCCAGCTTTCTGCCAGAGAAAAACAGTGTATGGACAGAAGCATTTTACTCATTTAATCTGAAAAAATAACTTAATTCAAATTGAGAATTTTGTTTGATTTTTTATCCTATTTTTTAGGGTGATGACATCATAATAAAACATGACGACAGACATTCAAACCTTAATAGGAGCTTCGAATGTTAGAAAATGACCTTCAATACAGCCCTACTATTAGTCCAGTATTGTGTAATTGGCATCTGATGCTCACACGTGTCCCCACTGTCAACATAGTTTCATCAAACATTCAGTTTTCACTGTGATATTATTTCAGAATAAGCTTATACCACATACAGTAAATAACCATCCATGTCATAATCATCTGAAAACCACTGACACATTTACAGATCTCTGACGTTCACTTCTGCTCTCTGTGACATATGGTTATGGCTATCTTTCATTATGCAAAAACAAATGTGCTTTAATCCACCTATCGACAGCTGTTCGTAGAATTCAACTCGAAACTCGAACAAGATAAAAGTCCTGCCAGTCACTCTGACACGAGAAGGCATTTTCTCTGTTGTTTGGCTTTAATGTACAAAACTGGTGTTCTACTTGAACCACAGAACCAGAGAGGGAACAGACAGTAATCGTGTCGTGTCTTATGAAAGTCAGTGTTTTTCAATAAACAACTTAATAAAGTTTCCTTTTTCTCCTGAAAGAAAAAAAGTCTTTTTTGTTGAGTTTGTACTTCAAACAATGAAAGTATAAGTAATGAGACTTTTTAAAAGTAACTCTTCCTAACCTCACATTACAAAACCTTCGAGTGCGTCTTCTCTGTTTAGGGAAAACAAATATGTGCCGTTTACATTTTCATGCACATTTAGGGCGAGTACAAATAATTTTTTTTAATGTTTTCTATTTGTAATAAATCCCAGGGCAACCACAGAGAGGTAAGGTGTATGTATGCACACACGGCTGAAGGCTCATCTGTGTGCATATGACTGTTTTCATATTCGACTACAGTTTTCACTATAATTACAGTGTTTTCTTTAATGATTTACCACGTTCTTCACTTGGAAATGATCGCCTGCTTCGTAATTCTTGCTCCCTCCTCCTACTCCTACAGTTTCTCATACTCGACAACAGTTTTGACTCTAATTACAGCGTGATTACAGTGTTTTCTTTAATTATCTGTCACCGTGATGTGTTATAATCCTCACTTGGAAACCACTGCCTTCTTAGTCACGCTCGCTCTCCTGCTTCCTCCGCCCGCCGCTCCTCCTCCTCCCTGCCAAAGATGGCTGGGGATGGTGAAGGCGTCCACGCTCATGCCCACCGTTTTAGAGGGGATGGTGCTGAACTGCTTCCTGTCTGAGCTGTATTTGTAGATGGACTCCACCTGGGTGGAGCTGATTGTCCGTGGGCCCACGCCGGCCAACCGTACGAGCTCCTGGGAGTCGGGGTTCATGGTGTAAACGCCCCTGAACTGGCAGCTGGAGTCACGGAAGAGGATGAGGAAGTGGTTGGCAGGACTCTTCTCCATCTCCTGAAGGTTGGAGAAAGGTGGAGGTAAGAGAAAGAAGAGTGCAAAATATCACATTAGCGGCGGTTTTAGTTTTCATCTGCTTGTGCCTACAAATATACAAGTATCAGCATCAACAAGATCTAAAGGGATAGTTCAGATTATTTAAAGTGGGGTTGTATTAGGGAAACTTATCCATAGTCAGCTATAGGAAGCTAAGCAATGTACCGGTGTGAACATGGTCAACAGAAAAACATTTAAGTCACGTAAAAAAAATTCCCACCTTAAAAAGAAAATCAATATCAGTGACTGGAAACCGCCATTATAGAAGCCAAATATCACTTTCTCTAAAGCAACCAGACTCCCTTAGCAAAAACAGAAATTTCACCTCACAAACCAAAGGAGTTGCTGGTCTACCACTGCCTCAATCTTTTAGTTTGTTTGCATTATTGTGTGACTTCGGGGAATCCAAACTAACCCTTTAAAAGTCTGAAGTCACACAATTACTGACGAACAAACCAGTCGAGGCAGCGGTAGACCAGCAACTCCTTTGGTCTGTGAGGTAAAATTTTCTGTTACTGTTTTTACAAAGGGAGTTTGGTTGCTTTGCAGTGAGTGATATTTGGCTTATATAACAGCTGTCTCCCATTGGAAAAGGCTGTCTGACCACAAGGTAGAGCCGTGAACATATTCTAAACATACTGTACACTTAGACTGATGATGATTTGTTTTAGGTGGGCCTTTTTTAGGGGTGGGGAGAAGATGCACGATCTTAGATGCACAGTGACCCTCTCTCTCTCTCTATCCATATATTTATAAAGGTGAAAGGTGTATATATTGTAACTATTTACAACTCAGTCCTTTCTCAACCTGTAGTTTTTGATCCTAGAGCTGTTCTAACGTGAATTATGTCGGTGTGGGATCAGTAAAGTTCATCTTATCTTAGAAAGATTATAAATCGATGCAGAAAAGTCAATAATCGGACATTTAAAAGCCAATTCTTTGATCACCTGTTGCAATTTTGCAAGACTTGTATCCTTGCAGCTGAACCAATCAGATGATGAAACATAACGGACGTAAACATGTGCGCCTTGTTTACTCTCTAAGCTAGGCTTCTTCTTGAGTTTTAGTGAGGATGGCTGACGTGAGCACCTGCAGATGGATTAAATCTGACCAGCCCCCCCTTGCTTCACAGCCAGTATATAGAAGCATTTTGACTTTTATGAAGTCAAAGGGAAAAGGGACCTGCACAAGAGCCACACTAGGCAAGTTGGTAGCAAATAGCCAAACAGTGAAAAAATATATAAATCATGTATAGAAATCAAAACTTTTGACCCTGTCCACAGCAGTACATTGCTTACCTTCCTAATACACTGACTGTGGATAAATATCACACACAACCCCACTTCAAAAAATCAGAACTATCCCTTTAAATGATTAATGTTATTCATTTTACTGGAGAGGCAGCAAAGTGGCTCATTGTAAAGTAAAATGAATCATCTACCTCAACGATCTTGTTTTTCTGTGTCTCGTTGACCTTTCCAGCGAGGCAGCAGCGAGACAGAGCGTTGTGAATGATGAATTTGTTGGACTTGAAGCTTGGTTCTTTGAAGAGCTTTGGACCTGAAAATACAAACACAGGCACACTTGTTGATGCAAAACCATAAGGACAATTTTTTTAGGCATTTTCACAAAGCATATGGACTACTCCAGAATCGTGAGATACTGTCCTGTGTAGTATTGCACCTGTGTATTCTGGGGCAGGTGAGGTACCGTTGGAGCCAGAGTCCCATTCTTTATCTCCGTTCTGATTTACCAGTCTGCTTGGTGTCGCGCATGCTGCAGGTGAACCAGGACGGCTGATGGAGAAAAGGCAAACAGTTAATCAATAAGCCATTGTCACCTCATGCTGTATCTGTATTCTTGAGAACAAACTGAATCGATCATCAATAAGAGAAACTGTATGAATGAGAGTAAAGAAGCAAATATGCAGCAGTGTACCTGTTGGCTTTCTTTGTAGCGTCTGAAGATTTGTTTCCCGGCTCATCCGTGGCTGCCAGGTTGAGGGAGGAGTGAGAGTAGACTTTGGTCAACTTAGAGCCTGAAGAAACATAAATATTAAAATAACTTAGTCGTTGAAATCAACTACAAACATACAACTCTTAGTTGTGATTTTCACTTTTGACTTTACCAGCTGTTCCCTTGGCTGGACTCAGAGACAGCTGTGTCTCCTCCCTTGTCATGCTGCGAGGCCGGGAGCGGGTTTTCTTAGCGGAAGATCGTCCTTGATTGGTTGATTTTTGTCGAAGCATTTTGTCCAAGTCATCCATGAGTCTGAGTTGTTGCCGCCGTGCGTACTCCCCTCGCGTGAAGTCTCCCCGGCGTGCTGGTGTAGCAGGAGGGGTTGGAGAAGGTGAGTTTGTGGCTGCAGGAGGTGTGTTGCAGGGAGACGACACTCTTTTGTCTGGTCTGAAACGAGGAGGAGTCAAGTTACTTCTACAAGGATGCATCTCAGCTTTGGACTTATCAGTTCACAAATATACAAATGAAAGCACTGCAGAGTTTGGATGCAAAGAACTGTGTAAGAGTCCACTTTGTCATGTGCATTCATAACTGTGTTTGAGTGTGTTACCTGTTTTCCCTGTCTTGTTCATGCCACTGTCTCCTCTTCCTCAGCTCCTCTGTTCTCTTCTGCTGTTTTTCCAACAGGAATGCTCTACGCTGGGCCATCTCCTCCTCACTGTGCACCTCCTCCTACAACGCAGAAGCTCATATAAATGTCACGACAGAATTGTGCATGACAACATTAATGTGCTTGCAAACAAAGGTCCCAGTTAGACAGAGCGCTTTTTAGCAGCCTGGGGCAGAATTTTGTGATTGACTCTTCTGAAGTCCCACGCCTATTTGCTCTGTGCTCCAGTAACAGTTGAGCAAACTTGGTACCTTGATCAACATTCTCCTTTTCCTGTAAAAGCAACGTGTCTTAAGTTACTTCATGTTAGCAAATGCTAGCTAACTAGCAAGCTAATGTTAACAAAACGATGGTTAACTAGCTAACTAATGATTTATGTAGATTAGCTAGGTGTTTGGCTAGCATTTGTCTGACATTAGCAAAGTAAAGATGTAAATATATGTCGCTTTTACATGTCAGCAACGTCTTTTCACCATCTTCAAAATTTGGTCCTCTTTTCAACATAGACGAGATGAGCACATAGCATATCTAAGTACAAGAAACAGGAGAGGAGAAAGTTGACCGAGGTACTGTCATTGGAGCAGAGAGCAAAAAGGGGTGGAACTCTGGCAGGGTCCATTTCTTTTAATGGTAGTAAGGAATTTTAATCTCTGCTTTTGCATTGCTGAGCGCCTTGTGTTTTTCTGCTCTCCATGTATTTGCAGGACGCTTTGAGTTAAAAAATGACAACTCAGAGCGGAAAACCATGTGCTGTCATTTATGTGTTTTTTCCTCAGTGTTCTCTTGGATGACCATCATCCAAGTGAGGTCTGAGCCAGCTGGTGGTATTTCCACCAAAGGGTCCAGCTGGTTTCTCTCTTTTTCTTCCATGGTCTCATGTACCCACATGGATCTCCATTTCCCTGTGTCCAACGTACTATTTAGGAACTATTTCGGCCTCTCACCCTCAATCAGAGACTGAGCAAGTGTCCTCTGCCTGTTATTTTTTTATGCAGATGTTTATTCACTTGGTAAGGTAAGTGGCTACGAGTTAGTTAACCATCTAAAAAATAAAAGGTAAAAATCTTTGAATTTTACTTTACAGCAAAATAAGTGTTAGCCTAAGGATTGGTGATTCGCGGTTGCCTCGCAAGTGGAAAAAAGACAGCAAAAAAGGCTTTGCTGTGCACCTTGTGCCTGCAAAACGTGTTCTGTCTAATTGGGCCCAAACTCATCTTTCCCTTCCATTCTGTTTTGTGAGCACTCACCTTAAAGAAGAACTGAATTCCTCCTTTTGTTCCCTGCTCATTCTGTTCTCCGCTTGGTTCCAAAGTTTCTGTTGGTCTTGTCTGTTCTCCTTTGGATTTAGTCTCTTGTTCTGGGAGGTTGTCGGCTGCCATGGCCAGTTCCAGCTGCTCTATGGGGTCCAGGGGTTCTGCAGCAAGCCCTCTAGCAGGTTCCTGAGCAGATTCTGTATGGTCGCTCATAGAATCAGAGGAAAACTCCTGCCCTTCGTCAGTTGGTTCATCGCTGCCCCCCTCTGGCCCTCCGAGAGATGACAGTGAGACCTCAATCAGGCTGCAGCGCTTCCCTGCACCCCCACCTGCCCCGTTTTCACCTCCTGCACTGTACGCAGCTGAAACGGACAAAGTCTCGCTCTCAAACGAGCACTCGGAAGGAGCTCCGGAGCTGCTTCCACCACCACCTCTTGGGCGATCCGTTCTAGGCTGGGACAAGATCGGCAGACCCCCTACAGCCTCCATCTCCTCCTGCTCCAGCTCCAGGCTGAACTGAGTTGGTGTCTCACTGGAGCCCGTGTCCGAGGTGCACTCATCAGGCTGCGGCTGCTGGACAGGCTGCGGAGACTCTTGAGGAGTCCGAGGCCCACCGATACGGAAGGAGGAGGAGGTCTGAACCTGACACTTGCTGGGGGACACGCGTCGCAAGTGGGGGAGGGTGTCCACATTCTGGGTTGGTGTCAGGACGCGGTTGAGCGGGGGGAACTTGAGTTCGGAAGGCCGTGGGTGAGGCTGATGGTTGGGACGCAGGTGGTGCTTTGGGCTGCGGGGAGTGGAGGAGGAGTGGATCTTGGTGCGAGGAGCTGGACAGGAGGAGGAGATGACTGCCGTCTTTGGGGAGGCGAGACCTTGAGAACGCCGTGATGGGGAGGAAGCAGAGGTGGGATTGGACCCACAAGGGATCATCCAAGCTTTACTGGTGCTCCTTGTAGGAGTCTTTGTCGGGGTTCTGGGTGGCGTCTTTGTCGGAGTGTGAGGAGGAGTTTTGGACGGTGTTTTGGCGTTAGTTTTGGGTGCTGATTTTGGAGTAGCTTTAGTTGTGTTTCTGGGTCTTTGGTTGCTCATGAGCTGCTGCTGCTGTTCTGTAAGTTTCTGCATGTCCTTCTGTAGCGACTGCAGAGCTTCACTCAGCTTTTGCACCACCTCATTATACTCCACTATGACAGTTTCACCTCCTTTCTCCTTCTCTGCTCCTTTTTCTTTCTCTGCCCCTTTCTTACTCTCAATAGAGAATGTGACCTGCTTCTCTAACCGAGGAGGATTGGAAACAGATGGCTTCTCTTTCTCCTTCTCACCATCTTTTTCTTTCTCTTCCTTCTCCTCCTCCTGTTTCAGTTGCTCCTCCACGCGGGTGAGGCGCTCCTCCAGGGTAAGATTATCCTCCGCTGCTGCCTCCCCCCCTCCCTCTCCTTGCTCTCTTTTCAGTTGAAGGAAAGCAGTTTTTCCAAGCCTCTGTCTGTGCTTGGCGAAGATGGCTTCAATACGTCGTTTTTGGGCTTCGATGCTTTTGCGTTTTTCCTCCAGGCGGGCTCCCAGCTCCCAGGCCTCTGAGCCCGGTTCAGGGCCTCTGGGTCCTGGGCTGTCCTGGTGGCCAGGTGCCCCAGCTGGGGTGGAGGGTGTGTGCGGAGTGCCTGGGGTTGTTGGGGTCGGGGTAGACACCGACTCCTCCCCAGGGGCAGCGGGATGTCTTCTCCTGCTGTCTCGCCGCTCAGCAAAGCTTGTCATGAGCGGGCTGTTGCCGGTACTGTGGTTTCCCTGGCGATTGTTACTGGGTCGAATATTACCAGGGGCGTTTCTAGGGGCATCATCGGATGCTTCAGAGGAGTCAACGCTGCCATCTCGTAGAACAGAGTCGTCATCACGTGACATTTCGGAGGCGCGTCCTGATCTTTCCCTCCTCTCTCCTCTTCCTTGTCTTTTCGTATCACCCGCTTCTCCTCCAACAGGTCGGTAGAGGACTCCAGAGCGACAGGGAGCAGAGCTGCTGAGCTGGGGATTATCTTCCTCTGGGGAGTGAAGGAAGAAACCAGCAGGGGCTCCTTCGGGACGCAACCTGGGTTCTGGCCTTCCTCCCAACACTCCTTTCCCTCCTTTCTCTGCCGTCCTTCCCTTCCTCCGATCTTTGTTGCCAGGAGTGTGGACCACCTGTAGCGCCTCCTCGATGGTCGGCAGCTCTCCCAGAGGCGTTGTGTGTGCATAAGGGCCCCAGGATGAGCGCTGCGATGGTGCAGAAGCGGTGACCAGGTGGCTGAAATCCTCTGGGGGGTTGTACGGGACATGATTCACCCCTGCTGATGTCACCGGTGAAGTCATGGCAGGGATGCCGGTGGTGAGGCTGTCAGTGCTGACAGAGCGAAAGACAGAATCTATTGGGTTTCCCATGACAATGTCAACATCACTGTCCAGCCCAAATGGGATGCTGAAAGTCACTGCTGACAGAGGACGACTGCAGAGAGGCGGATGACGATGGACGGATGGACAAATGGACGGGATGTGCCAGACAATAATGAAAAAAGCAGAAACCACAGAAGCCAAAGTAAGAAGATTGAAAATTAAGATAAAATATGAAGGCAACACAACATTTACTATCAAAATCACATGGAGCTGTTACATGTAACTACCTGATTTGTTTCTTTGTCCAACTTTTGTTTTCTGGAATGACAGATAAAAGTCTGTGAAAATCTATTTTGGATCAATCCGTTCAAATAAAAACATGATGTGCACATCAATTTATTTCTTACCTGGTGACACAGGTGAGGAGATGGGCACAAAGGGCTGTTTGAAGATGAAGGAAGGTGAACCACTGAAACAGGAGAATATAGGAAAGCTGCTGTTCATTCACAATCCCTACAGCTCTAACACAACTTTTATCATCGCAAATGCAAATGTTAACATTTCACAATAGTGTCTATGTATGTAAACCCCAGCCAGGGAAACGTTTTGGAAAATTTCTCCTGAGCTCAACCAGGTCCAATTTCACTATATTTGCCAGGTTTATTTAGGTTTTAATCAGAGGTGTAATGCTGGAGCACCAGAGCGCACCTATGACACACATATGCATGCCCCTGCATGCTTAAATTTTGGTTCGTTTGAGGTCATGTTACCAGTCTTCTTTACATGCATTAGTCAGCTATAACTGACCATGCAATCAAATGTTAGACTGACTTTATGAATAGTTTTATCATGTTAAGAATATTATGCAGCAGTCAGTCTCTGACTCTTTTGCATCACACTTTTCTTACCATTTAAAAGTCAATATGATAACTTTTACCATTTCTACACACAAAACACTTATTGCCACAACAACTGGAAAAAGTCTCTCACTGCAAAAACTTCGCTCTGTTTGATCAGGGCAATATGCTTTCGTGATGATTCGATCCTCAAGTGCTTAAAAACAACCATATTATGCAAACTACAAATATTTATATCCTCAGGAAAAAAAAAGTGGCTGAGCGTTGTCACGGTGTGCTCCAGCAGTACTTCACCTCTCGTTTTAATCAAGTTTTAGCTCAACAAATACTGTGGTAGTTCAGGCCATATTTCCACCAAAGACTTTTGATTAGTTGTTTTAGCTGTTAGCTTAGCATAGCTGTTTTGCATTAGACAGTAGACAGTATTCTTAAATATAAGTGGTGTTGTTAGCTGGGTGAACCCCTTTCACTTTTTCAGCAGTTGGGAAACAACAGACAAGACTTTTCTTGGTCTTGAGATGCTGCAGCTTTTATTACCTGACAGACAGTAAACTAAACTGTACGTGTACTGCCAGACTGACAACCTACTGCCAACCTTTTCCTCTGCCCAGATCACATTCACCGGCACTTTTCTGCTGCTCACTCTCTCTCACTAAACCACACACTCGGTGCGTACACGAGATTCATGTTCTGTCTTCTCAGTATGTGGTTGTTTATTACAACAAGGAAACAAGTTTTGTTTTAGAACAGGCTGCAGGCATAAGGACAAAAGACTGCTGAAAAAAGGAGTCTGGGAAATCCTACATCAGAGCGCAGACAATCAAACAACTCCGGTTGCTCCGTTTCTCTCTTAATATTGGCTCAGCTCGCTTGAAACCTCAACAGAAGGGTAGAGATTAAAAAAACGGGACGGAGTGGAGTTATCCTATTGGTATCATCCACAACTTTTACCAAAGGAAATGCAAAAATAACCGTTATAAACAAACTGAACTGACCTGGACTGAGCTATTTGTTCTGATTCCACATCACACTGCCTAATTTTTCTACCCTGGCCATTTTAATGTGGCTGGTATCAGTGAGATGCTGGTACCTGTTGCTGTTCCCGTTGACAGGACTTGTGCAGTCTAGTAACCCTGAGACATCTGGAAGACACAGAAAAGAAGACAGAGAAGTTTCAGAAGCTGAAACAGCCGACGGTCAGTATAAGAATATTACAGAAATGTTCTCATTAATATACTGGAAGTGGTCACAGACCTGTGAGGTCGATGGGTTGTATGGGCTTGACAAAATCAGGCTTCTTAACCTCAAACCACTCCAGCAGCTCAGCAATGAAGCTCATGATGTTCAGCTGCGGAAAAAAAGCATATTGCGTTAGTATGGAAAGTGGACTGCCAACACCTTAGAGGGTGACTGCATTTGTGTTCTTTTCTGTTTCCTAAAATGGAAACAAGTTACCTGTTCCACTTTAACTGTACTGATGCATCAGTATGAACAGTCATAATGCTTACATGCAGGACAGGTGGAGCGTAGAGCAGGTCCTCCACAGCCAGGGGGCAGCAGCTCTGTAAACTGCTCTCACAAAACTCTCTGATCAGCTGCAGGTTGTAGAGACTGTCAGCCACTGACATGGTGTCCTTCAGACACACATCTGGAAGAGAAATAATATATAAACATATTAATATGCAGTATCTAATGTTTCTGTATGTACATCTGTGTCATAGGTAACTTTTGATTTACTGTAGATAATTCATAGCAGATGCTATTGAACAAAAGAATTCTTTGAGAAATAAAGATTACTGAATATATGCAGCAAAATATAAATATGTAGTTCTGACAGTCGAAATGTTTGCACAGATGTAAGATAAATGTTCTTCCTGTGAACAGAGCATCTCTTTAAGATTCCACATTTATTGGAAACCCTTTTTAAAATGAAGGGGCCATCATTTAAGCTGTTTAGTTTTAAGCTTTTAAGCGTACATTAGATCACGTATAAATATTTAATCACCAAATGTGTACTTATGCATGCATGTTTGTGTCTAAGTATTTGTGTGTGTGTACCCTCTAGAGGCAGCAAGCTGGAGCAGTAGTAGTGCAGCACAGCAGCTATAGCGCAGCCATTAGACAGATCTTTGACCGCATGAACCAGGGGGAAAGTAGGAGTCAGCTTAGACTGCACTTTGTCCTTCCTATAGCGAATCTAGAGAGGAGAAGAAAGGGAAGGAGGAGGAGAAGGATGAGGAGAGAGAAGAGGGTAAAAAGAGGAAGAGTTGTGCAAAGACGAGCAGGAATCACAAACAGCAAATGGGCAAAGTGAGGGGAAGAGAAGAAGGATCGTAAGGCAGATACAGAAAAAAAAAGATAAAGGATTTAACGTTATGTTTAAGAGTTAGAACTGTGACAAAAGAAATCGAAAACCAGCCAGGACTGTCCTTCTTTCAGACAATAAATTAAACCAGAAACTCAAACTATGACGCCAGCCAAACTCCAGGAAAATTGCAGAGAAGAAAATTCACAGAAAACAAAGCGCAAGACCAGCAATGCCTCAATTAAGAAACATTTTCACACATATACACACACACACACACACCAACCAGAGGGTGCAGTGCAAAGTTTAAAGACATTGCAAACAAAATAAAAAAAAAAAAAAAAAAACAATTAAAAGAAAACTATGGGTAGAAAATGTCAGTGATCGTAAGTGAAAATGAGGACGTTTGTCCACCGGTGTCCATGCAGCAGAGACAGGCACTGACGATACTGTGAGTCTTCACTTCTGATCAGGTAAAAAAAAAAAAAAAAAACATAATCAGATAAGAAAAAGTGAATTTTATCAAAATGAAAGTCATACTGTATCACTTTTTTAATATGCACAGTAGCAAAAGTACACCCAAAAGAAAACAAATGCTGCATGTGCATAAACAAGGGATGTAACAATATATTGAATACTGCAATTTAAAAAAATGTCTCAATCCCGTACTGGACTGTGACGATATCTACTGCGATGTTACGTGGTTAATTACTTTTATCTCATCTTATAAAAGGACTGCTGCATTGTTTTTGGTTTGCAATTGTACATAATTCAGGAATTCATTTCCAAAGACATGTTTTGTCATTTTTGCACATGCTGAGGACACAGCTGGTGACTAGAAATCAGAAGTACTTCTATTTCAAAGGAAAACAGAATTTTATGCATAAAAAATGCTGTACACATCAGGTGTTTATTTAAAGGGATAGTTGATTATTTGAAGTGGGATTATATGAGGTACTTTTATTGATAATTGTATTATCTACAGTAGATGCCAGTCAGCACACCCCAGTTACAGTAGGAGAAGTAGAGAGGAAAACTAGCAGGGAAGCTATGCAATAAACTGCTGTAGACGGGGTCAGCAACAACATTTTTTAGCCACTTAAAAAGGTTCACCTAAAAAAAAATCAATATCAGTTTAAGTTTATGCTATATTTAGAATATTTTCACCCCTTTAGTTTGCCATCAGACAGTCTTTTCTGACAGGAAACACGCATTATATAAGCCAAAGATTGCTCTTTCTAAACCAACCAAACTCCACAGGCAAAATCACTAATTTTACCTTGCAGAACACAGAAGTTGCAGGTCTGCTGCTGCCTTGATCTGTTAGTTTGTTGAAGTTATTGTGTGACTGCAGTGTTATAAAATAATAGTTTGGATTCACTAAAATCACACAATAACACAAATTAACTTGGCAATTGAAGGCTTCAGTATTTCAGCAACTTCTGTGTTCTGCAAAGTAAAATTACTTATTTCACCTATGGAGTTTGGTTGGATGGAGAGTGGCTTATATAACGGTGGTGTCCCGTCAGAAAAGGCTGTCTGACTGCAAAGTAAAGCTGTGAAAATACTGTAAATAAAGCTTAGACCTAAAATGGCTAAAATACCTTTTGTTCTGACCTTTCCGCAGCAGTACACTGCATAATTTCCGTGCTGGTACTCCTCTCAGCTTCTCCTAACTGGGGGTGTTTCGATCGGCATCTACTGTAGGTAATAAACTGACTATGGATAAGTACCTCATACAACCCCACTTCAAATAATCAGAAATATCCCTCTAGTAGTGGACTTGTTTGTTATTATCACAATAAATATCATATTGTGGACTTTTTATCGTGTTTTATCGTACTGTGAGTTTTTGGTATCGTTACATCCCTAGCATCAACGAGTAACTTATGCTGAATGATGTTACGCAGCCTTGTTGGAGGAGGACAAAGTGAAAAAGTTCAACATCAAAGAATAACATCCAGTCTTATTGTGCCCCCTTTAACATGGCTTTGTAACATACACTTTAAAGAAAAGCAGTAAAACACAATAAAAAATGGATCGATACTGTTAAAAGCTAATGAGGTTTAATTGATCTATCCAACCTCGGGGTTGGAAGAGTGATTAGTTTGCAGTCTGTCAGTCAGTCAGTCAGTCATTGGTCGACAGCCTGGGGGAAAGGTGTGGCGATTGGTTAGTCTGTCAGTCAGTCGAGTGCGTTGCTACGGGAGGCGTGGAGGATGAGGGTGAGAAAAGAGCGGAGGTGTTATACATTACCACTGGCGGCTTATTCCCAGACTCCTTCAAACAAAAAGCGATAGCATGCTGGATGGGGGATGGCAGAGAGAGGGAAACAAGCATAAATGACAAGGGGGCCGGTCATCATGGGAACCGCCACACCACAAAGTCACATGGCACTGCTCAGGGAGAGAAGAGCGACAGGGGAGGAGGAGGAGGAGGAGGACAGGAGGAGGTAGGAGGAGAGGATGGGGACGAACAAAGGGGGCGCAGATGTAGTTTAATAATCAGCGAGGAAGTATTTTCACCTCCCTCCCTCCTCTCCAACATCTCCTTCTCCCCCTCGGCTCTGATAACCGGGGCAGTTTGAGGTGAAACTGACGACCACACGCACCAAAGTCATAAACACCCCAGTGTCCAAAAACAGCATCTGTTGAAGGGTAGCTTTGGTATTTTTCAGCCTGGATCATATTTGTCCATGTTTTTGTGTCTCAGTGACTCATGGGGACAACAGTGTTTGAAACTGGTCCAGTATTGAGGGAGAGCGCTGCAGCTGGCAGAAGTGATGCTAAGATACAACATATCCCTTAATGGCAGCTGCACACGGGTAAAGTAAGTCCACTTAACGTGCTTGTTTTTGCCACTGACAGGCTCAGATTGTTATTATTAAGTGTCTGATAACATAATGGAAAGAATCACCACAGAGAGACCTTCTGTTAAAGAGTAAGAGCCTTTTTGTTTAACCAGAAACAGCTTTTTATTGCCCTCACCAAACTCGTCCAAACTCCTTTTTCAAAGACGGTAAATTTACCACCGTCAGACATCTGTATTCAAACTTGACAGGAACAAAATAAAACAGTAACACTTTATTTGAAGAGATGTGCATAAGACTGTCATGACAACTGTAATAACCATGATGGAGTCTTTATGAATGTTTATGACTGCTGTTGTCATTTTTAAAGCAAAGCTGAGATTGTTTGAGATGTCTTTGTTATGACAACTTGACGTTAACAAGACAAAAATGTCTTCATTATGACATGACAACTTGACATTGACCAATCCAATTATGTCTCTGTTATGACAATTTGACATTAACCAAGAGAATAATGTCTTTGTCATGACATACTGACATTATCCAGCGGTTTGGCTTTATGTTTTAACATTACATTAAACTGTCATATGTGGTTGGTTGGTTGTGGTGATCATTGTCATCATGAGACCTTTATAAGTGTGTCATAAGTATCAATAGTTTTCCTTCACCTCATCTAAAGCAGAACAATTTGGATTTGTCATAAAGATGTCATTAAATGTTATATAAGGCCGGTTTGAAAACAAAGTACAGTACCAAAGTGACTTACAGCGTAACGACAGACGTGGTTAGCTAGCTGCTAGTAGCTACTTGTTGCTAAAGTAGGCTAACTGCCGTCTGCGGTTATCTGTAGTTGGCGTTAGCTAGTTAGCTTAGTTAGCAGTGGGGTTTGCGGCCTAATTAACTGAGTGAGTCCCGGGGTGTCAGGAGCCAAAGTCACACAATAAGCGTGTGTTAGCATTAGTGTTAGCATTAGCGTTAGTATTAATAAAACTCACCAAAAACATCTTCTTTGTCTTTCCACATTTCCAACAATCACCAGCTCTGGTTTGGTTGTAATAAACCCTTAATTCATTAAGTTAGATCAGGGAGGGGAGCAAGAAGGAGGTGGGCCATCGGAGCAGCAGAGGGGAGAAACGGCATGTACGGCCAGAATATTTTCACATCTAACTTGGTGAACTAAAGGTTTATTTCGACCAAATCAGCACCGGTGATTATTGGAGTGGTGGAAAGACGAACAAATAAGTTTTTGGTGAGTTTTATTTTGTTTTTGTAGAGGGTGAATGAAGTGTGTGTATGGATGATTTTGGCAAGAGTGATAAAGCAGCTGCTTCTGGTTAAATAAAAAATATCTTACTCTTTTAAAAAGGCCTATCTCTGTAGCGATCTTTTCCATAATGTTGTCAAACACCTGTCAAAAGAATTGGAGCCAGTCAGTCACAAAAAAAAAAGCACCTTTAGTGGACATAGTTTGACGATGTGCAGTTGCCATAAGGATTCCTTTGTAGCTCAGTTTCACTTCTGCAGGCTGCAGCGTTCTCTTTCAATACTTGACCAATTTCAATTTAATTGTTGTCCTCATTAGTCACACTGACACAAAAACATTGGAAAATAGGACCCGGGTTAAAAAATACTGAAGTTGACCTTTAATAATCATAATCAGTAATGGGACATTTTCACTGGCTTCTAATTGGTCGGTTGTAAAAGTCAGAACATATTTCAGTGCCATCGCCGTCATACACAAAGGCACTTTGTGCTCACTACAGGACAGATAAGAGTTATGTGTGGCATTTCCAACAGGCACAATAATGTCGGCCATAGCAGAGGGACAGATTCAGACAGATCGACAGGAGAATATTACACTTACTGGGACTAGTTTCCAGTACCAGCGGGTGGATTGACACTGCCAGGGAGCAAGGCATGGCAGAGACAAACCCGGGGGTGGGGGAGAAAACAGAAGCAGAGCAGGTCGATGTTAGAAGCTGCAGTGTGAGAGACAGCTGCTTAAATAGCAAAACATCATGCACGTGTGTGTACAGTATGTAAGCGTGTGTGTTGGTGGTGTTTTTACCGCGTCCTGAGCAGGCTGCAGGTCTGTACATGTCTGCGACTTCGGGGGCTCGTCGTCTTCTGTGATTTCTCTCAACTTCTGGTTCAGCTGTGGGACAATTAAAGGGTGAGTCCACTATTTTTCAACCCAAAACCTTATTAACATTTGTCCCTGAGAGAGGGAACAAATCACCCCCCTGCAACTTAAAGGGACAGTACAGATTTTTTGAAGCTGCGTTGTATGAGGCTCTAATCTATGGTCAGTTTACTGCCTACAGTAGATGGCGGCTGACACGCCTGCAGTTTGGAGAAGCAGCAGAAATCCTGGTGTAAGAGGCTAAGCAATGTAGTGCTGTGGACAGGGTCAAAATCAATATTTTAAGTGTACGCTATATTTAGAATATTTGCACTGCTTTACCGTGCCGTCAGACATCCTTATATTACAGGAAACCAAATACAGCTCTCTGTTAAGCCACCAGACTCCTTTAGCAGTAATTTTACCTCGCCGAGCACAGGAGTTGCTGGTTTACCGCTTCCTTGATCTCTTTTTTTTATGTTATAATGAGACATCGGTGAAATCCAGCTGACCCTTTAAAACACCGAAGTCACACAATAACACAAACATCAGCGGTAGACCAGCAACTTCCATGTTCTGAGAGGTTACGCTACATCTTTCTCAGAGGAGTCTGGTGGCTTCGTAGGGAGCGATATTTAGTTTACATAATGGCAGTTTCTCATCAGAAAAGTCTGTCTGACAGCAAGGTAAAGCGGCGAAAATATTGTGAATATAGCATACACTAACTGATATTTTTTTGTAGGCAGCTAAAATGTGTTAAAATAAAATAAAGCTAAAATGGCAGTCTAAAACTATTTGCAAATCATTGCATTCTGTTTTTATTTACGTTTTATATAAACATCCCAACTTTTTTGGAATTGAGGTTGGACGTCATTGTCCAGCTCATCTGTTGTTGCACCAGATACACGTACATCAGTGAACATAGCATCAAAGATAAAAGAGATGATTACACACAGTATATAAATATGAATACATATTTATGTAGCAATATAGGAGGAAAAGAGTGACCATGGAAGGAAAAAATAATAGGAATAATAAAATTAACAATAGGTGATTGTGCGCTTTCAGCTCCAAGTAGTACATACCGCTTTGTTTGGCTTGTTAAAATGCTGTTTTTCATTGTTTACGATTATGCACAGAACCAATCACTTTTGCAGTTTTTCAATAAGCTTTGCTCAACCATTGGTCTTTTATAAAACAATGAAAAAAATCTCTCTGTGTTGTCCATCCATCTATCAGGTTTTCTAACTATTTCTCTCAGATTCATCCACACAAACCATATTTCAGTAGAATTAAAATTCTCACTGGGTTTACTAAAAACTTCCTGAAATACAATTCATTCTGTCTTTTGAGGAAGAAACAATCCAAGTGAGAAGCTGCAGCAGAGCGGTAAAAATATAAACGACAGTAAACCACATTTAATGAGGTCTTGAGTGAAAAATCATGAATCTGTCTCTAAATAAAACAGCTATTTAGATGAAGAAGGTGGCATCAGTTAAAAGCGCTCTCACCCTGTTGACCCAGAAGAGCAGAGCGTTCTCCCACGGAGCCCCGACGCCCATCTGCTCCGCCTCCGCCGCCATCTTCACCCTGCCCACCGTCTCTTTGGCAGCCAGTGTCATCAGAGCGTCGATCAGGGCGAGGTGGGCTTTCTGCACCAATCACAAGAGGGACGATGTTAATCATAAACACACGATGGCAAATTTAATCAAGTCTAATCAAGTGGAAATTAATTTGCTACAGTACTGATTTTATAGGTGATGAGGTACTTTTTGAAGCCTTTCTGTGTTCATTCTGCTACATTTTTTTTACAGAATTATTTTATTTTCTGCTTCACCGATAAACAGTTTACATTCCACACAAAGTAAGTTTGCTAAATATCATTTTATGTCCTTCCTTCATTCCTTCTTTCCTTATTTTTTCTGCCTTCTCTCCTTCACATCATCCTTCTGTCCTTTCTGTCTTCTGTCCTTTGTTTCCTTTCTCCTTTTCTTCCCTCCATCTGTTTCTAACTGCTTCTCCTCCTTTACTTGAACTGACACAAAAGTGACAGATATTTATACATTTTGCTCTGTTTCCACTGTGGCATTTCCTTTAAATAACCACCTGAGCACCACATTTGTTGGAAATCAAATAGCACTTGACACACTCAAACCACAACACCGCAACAAACCCACCGTTTTGATAGGGACGTAGCTGAGGTCCTCCTCCGTGACGTCTGCATCCTGGACCTTTGGAGTGAAACCTTTCTTGATGAGGAACTGCAGCAGGGCAGAGTTATCGGCCGGGGACCCCTGCGACGCAGGCAGAGAGACCCCGTGCGCCTGGGCCAGCAGGGCCTGGGCTCGGCAGTAGATCTCCGGGGAGAGAAGCAGCTTGGAGACGGACGGTTTGAGGTGCTCTTGTTCATACTGGTCCTTGTAAAGCGGCTCCCGCAACTCCACAGGAACATTTTCTGAGAGGGGAAAGAGGACAGTCTGGTTGAGATTGAATGGTAACGTCAGTCTGTCACCTTGGTCCACACTTACAGGGTATCTAAGGTATTTTTCAACATTTTTGAAATTGGTCCAGTATTGAGTGACACTGCTGCAGCTAGAAACAGACTGCTCTGTAATCCTATGGACAATTACACCCACCAAAGTACAGTATATCTGCTAAATGTGTTTTGGCTCAGGTTGCTGTTACAAGCGTCTAACAAGATTGTGGACAGGATCACTACAGAGGCAGATCTTTTTGTTAGAGTCCTTTATTCTTCCTGCCAAAGCTGCCAGACTACAGATACAGTAATTTTATCATTGTAAAATACACAACATTCAGACTTGACACAAAAAAAAACCCTCACCAAATAAACCCTGGCTGAAATAAACACTTAAATAAGCCCTTAATTCACTACATTCAATGCATGATAAGTGAAAATATTCTGACTCTACACCCACATTTGTCCTTGCTGCTTCTCTCTTTTGCTCCTTTCTCATTTTCATGTCTAATGTGGCAAATTAAAGGAATATTTCAACCAAACCAGGCACTAAAATATGTGAAATATGGTCCAGGTTAAAAATTACCTCAGTTACCCTTTCAATAGCTAAATTATTGTGAAAAGTGTACACACATCAATTATTAATTAATTATTTTCTTTTAGCACCCTAGCCTAGTTGACATTTTTTGATCTTGGTCAAATCTCCTCAATTTTCAGATGGATTGCCATTAAGTATAAGACAGATATGAATGGTGCTCAGAGGCTGAATCCTAAAAACTTTTGTGAGCCTTTGAGAGACTTTTCCCCTCGTGCCATCGGCAGGTTAAAGTTTCCCACTTTTTTTTATTACATCAAGATCTTCTTGATGGATTTGCACAAAATTCTATTCAGACATTCATGGTTCCCTGAACATGAATCCATGACTTTGGTAAACCCCTAAATCATCATCTAGCACCATCATCAAGTCAAAATTTCATTTATGAAGTCTTGTGATACTAAAAAATGAAGATCTCACCAGGATTTCTAAATGCAAGATAGCTGCTTGCACAGTGGTGAGTATGGTCTCTATCCCTTGATTTTTTTCAAGGACACGCCTTCCAGAAATGACGCTTTCTCCCCATTTTCATCAGTAGTAAGCACATGATTTCTGAAGGATGGGTCTAAAGTCTTTGGATTGGCTCGACAATGCAGTTTTTTTTTTAAACTCTCTAATTGTTCCACCCAGTTTTAGCAACAAAAGCTGGGAGCTTGTACTTAGTCTCTAGTGAGCAAAGTGTTTACAGACTGACATTTTGGCTTATTAATAAATACATGCCAAGCTAAAGACATTCTAACTGTACTTTCTGTTTAGTGCTAATTAGCAAATGTTCGTATGCTAAGTTGCTGTACATCAAACCTGCTTATCATTTGCACATTACCATCATGAATATATGGTTAGGATGCTGATAGAAATGTAGCACTGAGCTCAAAGCACCTCAGTGAAGCCTTACAGAGCTGCTAGCTTAGCATCTTGTTAACTTTCAGAAGAACCTCGGAATAAATATTTCAGTGGATGACCTAAGTTGAAAGAGTCGACTCAGTCATCGGAAGCAGAGATAATTCTTGAGTGGAGGCACTCGTTCATCTACTAAAAGACGTTTTCTGTGCAGAGAAACAAAACCGTGAAGTTTATGGTTCAGTTATAAGGCTTTTCTTGCCTTCCTGCAGACATATGAGATGGGAAAAAATGAGTCAGCTTCCCTGCATTGTTCTCTGAGAAAGAGAACAATGCAGGGAATTGCTTTGTCAGCACACTGTCCCACGTGGAAAACGTTACAAAAAGGCACAAAGACTGCAGCCAAGAGAATGCAGCTCTACTATATTATCAGCTCTGGAAGAGAAAACTGAATAAAACTGAGGAAGATTTGTGACTGTGGAAATCAGGCGACAGTAAGCGACGGCGTCTGACTGCAGGGAGAAGATAACATCATCATCTGCATGAACAGCTCAGCTAGGTTTCCCAGACGAGTGTGTGTGTGTGCGCGTGTCAAGTGATCTATGACATGCATGTGAAGTTCAGACCACTATGAGTGGGTCATCTAATAGACACACACACACACTGGACACAAAAACACACACTTCCCTGACTGACCCATATTCCCGCTCTGCAGCCCCTGGAAGGCTGCACGAGGAGTCGGGATAATCCTGAAGATTGGAGTGACTTCTTAAAAGGAATATCTGAGTCTACATCTCTTCCATTTACTACTGCAGTCAATCCTGATTCCCTCTAAGCCTTTACAAAGTCTTTTCTCCTCCTTCATCTGTCCTTATACATCAAACTCTGACTCGAAACGAGGGCTACAACTCATCTCTTCTCTTTCTCCCTGAAACCTTCTGTTATTTCTTATGTAACTGTGACTCCTTCTCCCCATCAAGAGAAGAGAAGAGAAGAGAAGAGAAGAGAAGAGAAGAGAAGAGAAGAGAAGAGAAGAGAAGAGAAGAGAAGAGAAGAGAAGAGAAGAGAAATTACTGCATAATGAATCTGAATTGAAAGTCGATTTGTGTCGCTACACAAACAACAGCGTACGCACACACTCCACTGCAGTGTGACACACACACCGTTTGGGGTTAAACCCTCGCCTTTCACACTCTGCAGCACTGGGAGGAAGTAGGACTGCCGTCACCATGGGAATGGTGCACATGGAAAGCAGCCATTCTGTCCTGATCACAGCAGAGGCGATGAGACTGGACTGCAGAGTAGGAACCGGCTAACCCATTTAACATAATACTAATTCAATAGGGGGATGTACAGGAACAGGCCTGTGCAGCTACAACAGCACAACAACAACAACAACAACAACAATCAGCGTTACATTGTTTTATGAGTGTCAGGCGCTGGAGATCACCAAAAATGTCCACATTATTAACAGGATGACATTCAGATCTCCTTTCCACACATATACAAACACATGTTTGGGGCTGAAAACCACTGCCAATTATTTTCTAGCTTAATTGATTTATTGTTCGCTCTATAAATCAGAAAACAGTGAGACATACTTATAATAAGTTTCCAGAGCACAGGCTGGAGTCTTCAGATTCCTTGTTTTATCATCATAAGTCCAAAACTGAAATAATAATGAATTTACCCTCATATATAGTAAATAAATCTTAACATTTGATGAATTGAAATCAGAGAATGTTTAGTTTTTGTTTTAAAAATGATTAATCGTTTATCAAAATATTAGCTGATAATGTTCTGTCAATCAACTAAATCCATTCATAGACTAACTGTTTAAGCTATACAAAAAAAATGTTGGTTTTTTTTTGTGCTGCAGTTTAGGAATAATGCAGTGACTGTTTTTTTGACTGAACAAGATTAGGACACATCCCTGACATCACCTTTTAAAGAACATGTTTTAAACATTCATTTGGAGTCGTGTTTTCAGGCCCCCTGACAATGGAGGTCTCATATAAAACCCCTTTTAGCTCTGTTTTTGGTCTCCACCAACAAAAAAGGGAAATATGTCACTTTTTAGCTGTTAAATGTTCCACTGTGTCCGTCTTTTGGTGCTGGGTAGGTTGTGTGCAGTATGTTTTTGTCTGAAAACAGCTGCCTGCTGCAGCTGAGAGCAAATGAGAGCTGTGAGAATGAACAAAACCGTGTCGAGCCCGATAAACATAAATGAGCTGCAAGTTGCTAAAATGCACCACAGAACTGAGGAGAACTGCAGAACTGGGTAATAATTCACACTACAGGCGACCATTTTCAAGTAGCCATGTGATCATTTGTTGATATTAAAATATTGATATAGCTGCTTTTAAAGAGTCAGTTCACCAGAACTACTACAAAGATATTTTCTCGTTTTGTTAAATAGTTTTGGTTTTATTTGCCCAGATTGTGACGTATTCATCCATTTCTACCTCCACCTAAAACAACAGACAGGAATTTAATCTGTGGTGCTTACAGCATTGAAAATGATATATTTAAAGGTAAACTATGCAGGATTTAAAAAAACAACAACAAAAAAACCCCAATGCATAGACTCCACCTTTAAAAAATTGACAGTAACTTCAATCAATCAATCAATCAATCAATAAAAAAGTAGACAGACTAAAACCTAGAGAACCTGGTGATTTTTTAATCTCGAGAGACAGATAATATTAAGATGGAATACCAGGATATGTTGTGATCATTTGTGTTGTCTTGTTTACATATTTATTTTTAATAAATTAAGTTTTATATTTCTTGTTCATGGTATGTTTCTTGCTCTTATTTTCCCAGTTATCAGCATATGATCAAATCTGTTGTATGATCCTGGATTATTCTCTTCATGTTTTATTTTCAGTTAATTATCAGTCTTTCTTATGTTTTATCTTACGTTTTATCTGTAGTTCTACAGAACTTTGACCAGGAAGCTCCTGTAGGAGAGTTTAGATATTTAGTCATTTTGTTAGTCACATCAAGGATTTTTATACTTTTAAAATCAGACTTCAATGTGGCTATTATTGATTCCATGAAATGAGACTGGCGTGAGGCGCCCTGGTAGCTCACTTGATGTTTCTTTACTGCAGCGGCCTCGGTTCAATTCCAACCTGCAGCCCCTTCCTGCATATATTTTCAGCTGTCCTGTCCAATAAAAGGCACAAACCGACCAAACAAAGGCTTAATAATGCTCTCTTTGTTTGTGGACTTGGAAAATCTCCAAAAATAACAAGACACCAGGAGATTTTTTTTTTTTTTTTTTTAGAGAAGTCATCCTCTGGACATGTCAGGTAGGATGAACCTCGGCTGAATCAGGAGTTTGTCCCACGTGTGGTTTTATTGGTGCTATTTTCTTCTCGGCGTCCATTAAAATTCAATGAGGCCCCCAGTGGGCATTTTCCAGTTGACAGACAACAATGAAGCTCCCTGCTGAGAGGTTTTTCAGCTCATCTCTCCTGTCTGAGTCCTGGCAGGCCGGACACAAATATAACATGAAAGTCTGTCTAAAGATATTACTACACCAGTGAAAAACACGGATTATTACATAAAGAGCCACGGTGCAACTTTACTACTGCAGTATTACCTACAGAGTGACATCATGTGTTAGTCAGCAGAGCCTGAACCCACAGACAGAGCTGATCTGTCATCTGTACCCAAACAGAAACAACGCTGATCAGCAACAATTCTGATAATTAATTAACTGTCTCGGTCAATTATCAAAGAAAACTGACAAATATTACAACATTTCCAACATCTCAAATGTGAGGGTTTACTGGTTTTCTCTGGCTTAAATCATTGTAAATTCAATATATGTCAAAATGAGCAATTTAAAGATGTGATTTTGGAGCATTTGAGTATTAATGATCACACGGCAACTATTCAGCTCCCTGTAGTTCAGGTAGGGGGGAAGGTTGTTATGGATGAATCGGTCAAACACAAGATTTTCACCCTGGGATTCAAGTCCCATGTAAGTTAGTTTTCAGTTGCACTTTGGTTAAAATTAGGCTCCGAAACTATATTTTCATTATCGATTAATCTGCTGATTATTTTCATGATTAATCGTTTAGTCTTTAAATGTCAAAATATTCTGAAAAATGCTAATTACAATGACCCAAAGCCCAAAGTGACGTCTTCAAATTTCTTCTTTTGTCCAACCAGCAGACCAAAACACAAAGACTCTTCATTTGCTGTCATAAATGACAAAGAAAAGCAGCAAATCCTCACATTTAAGAAACTGGAACGAGGGCTGGATATTGGTTCAGATTTCCAAAATTCTTAATTCACAAGGTTCTAATTCGATTCAATACTGATTCAGTTGGGGATATTTCAGTTATAATACCAGTTTTGCTTGGATATTAAAAAGATTCTCAGAGAACCGATGCTGTGGTTTATTCCTGGTGCATTATTAAAAAATATTAATGTTTACATTAAGTATTGACCCAAAGCAGTTACATCAATCATGTACTTTTTAATAAACATGAACTGACCAGCACAATAAAATCTCAGGCCACGAGATGTTGAGCCAAAGCCTGAGCACACGAGACTTATATCTGCAGGCTGTACCACACATCCACGGGAGAAAAGATAAGATCGATTTGGGGATCTTATAAATCAATACCAGACAATGCAAAGGAAAATCAATTCGAATTGATTAATCGAGCTTTTAAACCCAGCTCTAGCTGGAACCAGCAAATGTTTGACATTTTTGCTTGAAAAAATGACTCAGATGATAAATCCATTATCAAAATAGTTTGAGAATAAGTTTCTTTTGACTGACAAATTGATTAATTGACTAATCATTGCAGCTTTATTTAGGAAAAGATCATGGTTTGTCTCTGCCATGCAGGTGCTAATAGCCACACTGGCTGTTCTATCCGGCTACAAATAACTTTGTTGGCTACTGACACCTGGGTGCTAAAAGTATCTGCATTAAAAATATATATATATTTATATACAGTATATATATTTTATGATTATTAAAAAAAATACTAATTAAAGAATCATTAGTTGCAGCACCCTGTAGTATGATGTCATCCAGTCCAACAGTCACCGCCACAGATTAAAGACAACATCTCTGAACAAAAGTGACACGTCTTATAGCAAATATCTTCAGCATTATAAAGGTGCTACTTATCAGAATGGCATGACATTAGAGTGCATTAATTTGTGCAGGTGTTACTGGTCGTGTGTCTATAACATAGTGCAACTTCATCAACTTCAACACTTGTCTAATGTTTGTATTTTATATTATCTTATGTTTATATTTCATATTTCAGTACATTTATAGTGTATTCTTGTATATTCTTCATATTGTCTATTCTATAGATATATATCTCATTACCTACAGAGTATGCTACTTTTTTATTCTGCTCTGTACTGAACTATTTTAATTTATTTTGTTATTTGTTGTGTTTATTTTTCTCATGATACAAGTTTCTCTCCTGTTTTATGTGTATTTACTGTTTCTGTGCAATGCCTGGATTAACTGCTGCTGTAACTCAAGAATCTATCTATCTATCTATCTATCTATCTATCTATCTATCTATCTATAATTTTGATATGTATGTAATATCTTTTTGCATTTTTAACAGCAGTCACTACATGTGTCCAAGATAAATTTGCCTTGGGACAAAAAAGTCTATCTGCAGATATTCTTTTTCCATTTCTAACATATTTCTCAAAAGATAATTCATAAATTAGTGGATAAATTAGCAGCAGTTGTCTCTATTGTCTAATAAAAGACCCACTATGTCACCTTCACTACACTGACACGCGCTCTGGCACAACGTGCGTGCGTGCGTAACACTGACACAAATATTATGCCGTCTTGACCCATTTACAGCCCACACGCATTCGCATACACCATTTTGCAGACGTTGTACTCAGTTACAGGCTATGAAGCGGGTTTCTTCTCTGCAGGTTATATTTAAACTGATGAAAACCTCCACACACACACACGGGCCTGATCGTGTAGCTCGTCTCTGACAAAAGGCTTTGTTGCACTGCAGCGATGACAGCCTCCAGATCCATCGTGCATCACGCAGCACGGAGGAGATTCCTCCTGACAAGCCTCATATTCATGTCAATAATTGGCTCATCATCATCAGTAACGCGGTAAACCTGCACGCAGGGTTGAAGCTGCACAAGCTGGAGGAGATTAACTGTGAGCATCAGTGTGGAGGATGAGGAGGATGGATGCTGTGCAGGAGGATGCTGGAGGTTCCCATCAGCACCAAATAAAACAAGTCTAACTCAGAGCTCCATATATAGGCTAGTAGGATTAATAATTAAGCGCCCCACCCAAGCTGAGCCTCGGTGACTGGAGTCTAACCTGCAGAGCCGTACGATTTCGACAGCAGCCACCGGACGCTGGCGCAGATCTTGGCCCGGTTGAAGTCGTACTGGTCCAGCGGTTTGATCTCCGGCACCGAGAAGGTCTTCTTCATCGCGCTGGGAGAGTCCACCATGGCTGCGCTGCGCCGCATGGACGACACGGAGGCAGCAGCAGCAGCTTCAGCAGCAGCTTCAGGAGCAGCAGCAGCAGCAGCAGCACCGGGGAAATGTGAGGAGGAGGGATGGAGGAGGAAGAGGAGAGGCTGAGGCTGAGGAGGAGGAGAGAGGGAGGAGGACCCTGTGATGCAGACTGAAACATAAAAATGACGATAAGACGACAAAAAAGTTTAAAAGCGAGGGTGAAAACAGAAAGGCGTGGCCTAATTAGCTTGTAAATGCACGAAAAATCGATTAAATGGAGAATTAAAGACCTCACATCAGGCTGTCAGCCGGCACCACGCCCCCGTGAACGTCACATGGCAGCCAATAGGGGATGTCGCAGAAAAATACTCTAATGTTTCATATTTTCGACAGACGTGAAGGCAGCAGCAGCAGCAGAAACGAGCCTCATTAATGCTCTGAGAATTAACAGCATCACTGTTTTTTTTTTTTTTTTGTTACAGAGGATTATTGTTTCATACGTGGACTGGGAACATAAATGTCAGTGACAGGGCCCCCCTTCTTCCACATGGAGGCGCCCTCGAGCAAGGCACCGACATCACCCCCAGGCAGGTGACCCGGTCAGTGTAAACAATGAAGGGCTGTGGCTGTAATACAGAAAGTATAAAAACAAAAACAAAAACAAAAACAGATGTAATTGTACTAAATGTTAGTAAATATGTAATAAGGCCCTTATAAGTCCATGTAAGATGCTTATTAGCATTATTAAATTTTAAAGACAATAACAAACATAAACACATTTATTTGCATTAAAATACATTAATAGGCACTTAGAAATACTAAACTTGTTAAGAGTTTATATGCTGTGTAAAAACATTAATACATTTTTTATGAATTTGTTATTTACAGAATGTTCTCATGTGGCTGCCATTTACAAGTGATGAAAATATATCAAGGTTCTTATAACAGGTGTTAGTAAATAGTTAATAAGGCCCTTATAGGTCCTTATGAAGATGCTTATTAACATTATCAGGTTTTAACACAATAATAGCAACATAAACACATTTATTTTTAGGTTAAACACAGTTATAAGCATGTATAAATAATAAACTTGCTAACAGTGTATAGATTGCTTAAAGGGATAGTTCACGCAAAAATGAAAATTCAGTCATTATCTACTCACCCTCATGCCGAGTGAAGGTCTGGTTTAGTTTGGAGTTTCACAGGAAAACAGTGTTGCAGAATCTCCCAAACAATGGAAGTGAATGGTGACCAGTTTTCTAATGTGAAGAAACAACAGAATAAAAACATAAAACGCCTCCATACTGTTCGTCTGGTGTAATCCAAGTCTCCTAAAGCCCCGACATGGCAAGTTGACTGAAAAAAAAAGTTATTTACACCATGTTTTTAACCTGAATCCTCACTATAGATCCTTAGCTTGGAGCCACGTTAACATGCACGCTGTCTGGACTGCGTGGGTGTGGTGTGACGGTGTGCAAACAGCATGTCGGGGCTTTAAGAGACTTGGATTAAACCAGACGAGCAGTATGGAGACATATTATATTTTTTTCTGTTGTTTTTATTTAAAAACTGCTCAACATTCACTTAAATTGTTTGTGAGATTCTGCAACGCTGTTTTTCTGTGAAACTCCAACAGTGTTTTGTGGACTAAAAAACTAAACACGACCTTCAATCGGCATGAGGGGGTGAACTGTCCCTTTAAGAACATTAATAACAGCCTTATGAGTTTCTTACAATTATTTTATAGAATGTTCTTTTTGTGTTAACATAGCATCATAAACACATTTGTTGTTAGACTGTAAGACATTTATAAGCATTTATCAGAAACTTCTTAACAGTTCATAGGCTGCTTAAGAACACTGATAAAAGCCTTATGATTTTTTTTCAATAATTGTTTATAATAACAATACAAACACACATTGACTTTAACTAATTTGTTAAATCTATACTAAGGTTTTTTGTAGCTTTATTAAGTTTAACACATACTTCATTATGCATTTATAGGCAGTTTACTGTGCACTTATTAACAGTTAACTATACTTTAATGAATTTTATTATTAATAAAGTTTATTACACCTAAGTGCTCACAAATGTCTTATAATCCAACAATAAGTGTGTTTATGATGCTATTATTAACACTTACATAACCTAATCTAACACTTAGTAATACTAATAAGTAAATCATAAGGACTTAGTTAATATAAAGCATTACCAAAAAACAAAACAAACAAACAAACAAAACCCTACATAAACAATCCCACAGGTTAAGTGTTCAGAGCCTAAATTCTGGTTCATTTCAGTGTATTAATCAAATGCTCATTTAAATATTATTATCATATTATATATTTCTATATTTATTATCATAGGCGGGTGTTAAAGTAAATCTTAGTTATTCAGTATATGTAAAGTGACCTCATCAAGGCATAAAAGTAAACAACACCCGACATAAGGTGAGATGTTTGATTGTTTAAGCTCCTTTTTTGTAAGAAAAAGAAAGAAAGAGAAGTCTGTTGTGACAAACATTTTCAAGGGCTGAAAGTTGAACTTATCACCACTGTTGTAGCAATAATCGTTTATAGCTGGCAACACAACAGCTAAATAAACAGACTACGCCTTATCACTTTATTGAAGTGATACACAAACGGACATGAAGTTTTCTAGCTTGTGTCTGCAGGCCACAAAAACCTGTGAAACTGTGAAACCACAACAGCCACATTATATCTTCTACACATGCAGCTGAGAGTGGAAGTGCAGCGAACCATCCCTGATATTGAGTTTTATCTGTTGTCCACATGTAAAAACTCAGCAACTCAGAGAGAATCACAACTTTCTGCACTTTTTATTAAAGCATTATTTGCAACCCTAATGAAGGAGGGAGACGCCCTTTTTGGAAACTATGTTCTTTTCTTTCTTTTTTTTTTAAAAAAAGAACTTTTTCAAGGTTGTGTGGCACACATCTAGAAATCAACTTTAACTTAAAATGACAAAAAATGAGAAGGAAAAGAAACAGGGGTCGAAGTAACTAATTACAAATACTCAAATTACTGTAATTAAGTAGCTTTTTGGAGTACTTGGAGTAGATTTTCAGTAGATTAGATTTTACTTGCACTTAAGTATGCATTACACTATGTAATCTACTTAGTTACTTTTAAAAACATAGTTGAGTACTGACTACAGTTTGAATCAATGACCTTTCATCTGGTTATCTGACCACAACTGAACCAATGAAAATAATGACATACAAACGAAAAACAAAATGCTGCAGCAGCACGTTTGGAG
The DNA here is from genome assembly GCA_034769285.1 of Lutjanus argentimaculatus. Lineage (NCBI taxonomy): Eukaryota > Metazoa > Chordata > Actinopteri > Lutjaniformes > Lutjanidae > Lutjanus > Lutjanus argentimaculatus. The sequence goes on from JAWZSL010000027.1 coordinate 5,182,243, forward strand.
TCAGAATGTTAATGATTAATCAATAATTGATTAATCACCATTAAGAATTTAACCAATTCAACATGTAATCATGGATATTTAATCAATAGTCATGGCAGTAACTGCACCTCATTTGACATTGTTTTGTCTGGCGGAGACATTTGTTGAATAAGAAAACTTAAACTTAAACTTCAAAGTTGAAAAAGAGAAAAAAAAAACTATTCTGTATCCTTAAATTATTAATGATTAATTGATTTTTTGCATTTAAGGAAAATGCACAAAATTTGCAACCCTAGTTTGGAGAGAAGACTTCTGTGTTGATAATGCATCAAACATCAGCGTTAAAAGTAACTAATACTCTGAGTAGTTTTTAGACAAATACTTTGTTCTTTTAACACCAGTGATAAATATCAGAGTGGAGTATTTTATGATCGATTTAGATTTGACTATTGCATCTAATAATTATTAAATTAACAGTTAAAGTAACTAATTTTCTGGTAGTTTACTTAACTTCGTTTTAAGTAATTGCACAGGAGTTGAAAATTAATAGATTTACTATATTGTATATATTTATAAATAACATAAATAAATAATTCTATATTATATTTATTAGTATTTAAGTATATATATATTATAATATATATAATATATACAATATATACATACTTGCAAGTGTCCACGGACATTTAAAGAGTCAAACATTTTGGTGTGTCTGAAACAGCAGGAACAGCAGGAGTCACCTGTCGCTGAGAATGTCACAGAACCAGTTTGTTCTCTCACGGTTCTGCAGCCGACTGCACATTTTTTTTAAAAAATCACAGACACGAGGACAAAATGTCTCTCCTGGTTCTATCAGTGTTCGTGTAGGTGTCTACATGCGGTGCTATCTTACATCTCACATGATGATAAAGGTAAGAACAGGTTTCTTATTTTTACTTTTCAGCTCAGGAGGACAGAGGACAAACACGAGCAGCTCGACCTTCTGTCAGACCGACAGCGAGGAAGACGTCTGGTGTGTATCTACGTGTGTGTGTGTTTAAAGTGTGTGTGATGTGTTAACAGGACTGAAGGTAGACTTCAGCTCTTAACTCAGACTGACAGACTGAGGTTTATTGCTAAATTAAAGGTGCAGTATGTAGTTTTGAGAGAGATAATTGTTTATATTTGCAGACCCTGCTACTATAATGTAGCACTTTGAATTGGTTGATCTCATTTGATTGTAAATCATTTTTAAGTTCTGTGAATCAAACAGAAGCTGAGAAGATGCTTCTCTGAATTATAAATTTATACTGTAAACAAAACCTTTGTTCTGTTAGTTAACAACAGTGAAATTGTGAAACTTTTCAGTGTCTCAGCGAACTAGTTTTTCCTAAACTGTTATTGTGATATTTCTTTGCACAGAATTCTTTTCACATGTTGAAACGTATCTTAGATTCTGCACCTTTAAATGAGAACTTCTGAACTTAGAACCCAACATTTATTCTATTTCTTCTCTCTCTTGTTTAATTTTATTAAATTACAGAGGTTTCAATAACTTTTACCTTCGCCATACCAGAAATGTGCCTATCAGCTGATACAAAGTACCGATCCAACACCAGCACATAAAAAATAAATAAAGATTATCTTTTAACAGCTTACTAACCTTGTATGGATGTAACCTGGCTCTCGTTAAAATAACATGGCAAACATAATGCTGCTGGGAGGTAGCAGGGTCCTGTTTCAGGGCTGATAAACTACGTGACATCGTAACATTGATACATAAACTTGCAAACCTGCCGATATTTGATTCAGCATTTTAGGATGTATTGGAGACATTTCAGATTCTGGTATTGGAACAACCGTAGCTCTTAAATCTGATTTTTCAAGCGCCTTATTTTCTTGTTTCTAATCTTTTGTGTAACATATTACAAAAGAAAGTTTTATCCTGATGTTAACGTGTTCTGGTATCAAATTTGGTACAATTGCTGTGCAGCTTCATGGTTTTATATTTGCATCAGTCCAGATTATATAGTTTAAAGCTACTAAAAGGAGTTTGAACTGGTTATGAAACGTCTCAGTTTATTACTGATTCCTCTAAATGACCTGCATAAGTTAATGAGAGCATGCTCGAGAAGATTGTCTGTTTCTTTGTAGTTATTCTTAATGTCTGCCATCGGGTCAGATTCTCCTTGAAATCAGAAGAAACGAGTGTGTGTTTACATTTTCTCAGGCAAAGTTTCAGTGATTAGTATGCCAGCCAGTTAAAAAGAAGCAGGAGCAGACTGTAATTTAGATAATGTTATTTTTGACATTATATTCTGTGGTCATAGTGGAATCGGTTGTCTGGAAGCAAACAAAGGCCACAAGTACTGAACACACAGCAGAGGAAGAAGCACTCAGATCTTGTACTTAGGTAAAATTATAAATACCACAGTCTAAAAATACTCTGTTAAAAGTAAAAGTCATGAATTCAAATGTTACTTAAAGGACCAGTCTGTAGGATTTAGTTGCATCTAGCGCGTGAGCTGTGGCAGATTGCAAATACCTCGCCTCACCCACTCCTTCCAAGCGTAGGAGAACCTGCAGCGGCAGCGAAACACAAGCACAAAATACAAACGGTCCTCCTCTTCAGAACCAGTGTTTGGTTTCTCTGTTCTGGGCTGCTGTAGAAACATGGTGGTTCAACGTGGCGGCCTCCATGAAGAGGAGCCGCGCCCTCTGTAGACAATAAACATCACATTCTAAGGAAATGAAAACACAATTATTAATTTCAGGCAAATGAAAACATACTTACGAAAATTATATTCCATTTCTGTCATATTTTGGCAATAAATTCCAATAAATCTTACACACAGGACCTTTAAATAAAAGCGGAGGTTATGCAGAAAAGTTCTAGATGCTCTGAATACTGCCGGGTAGATTAGTAAAGTAGTACTACATCACATCCTGTCGGCATATCAAGTTTTTTCTATGTAAAAAAAGTAACGAGTAACTGTAAGTGTAAAATAAATGTAGTGGAGTAAAGTACAATATTTACTTCTAAAATCTAGTTAGCGGAGTAGACGTCTAAACTGGCATAAAAGAGAAATACTCAAGTACAAGTATGTTAAATTTGTACTTAGTACATGAATAAATGTAGATATATACAACATATATATTAGGCCACTGTGAACATTTAATATTTAAATTTAAAGTCCACTGAATTAATAGCATTGAAATAATTTACTAAAAAAAACAGTCTGAATTTATATGGTTTGTTATTTACAGTTTTGCTTTTTCTAAATCTTGAATGTAGTTTATTTTAGATGTTCGACAAAAATCTGAACCTGGGAACAAAACAAACAAACAAACAAAAATATATATATATAAATCTATTTTTTAAAATGACACAAGATTAAACCAACTACACGTGTAAAAGTGGTTGTTCCAAACCACATAAATGATTAAATAGATTAAAATCCTCAAATCCTGTTGACTTGCTTTTGTACTAAAAACTAAACTGGCCTCTAGAACAATCTTTGTACCAGCGTTGTTCACGTGTTTCTTCCTCCTGCAGGTCAACCGGTCATGGGTGGCTCCTCCTCTAAAAGAACCTTTTTCTGGCAAAGGAAGAAGAAGTCGCCTGCGCAAAAAGCCTGGAGTCAGCTGAAGGGGGCGCTACCTGCTAAGAAACGCAGGAAGAAGAGCATCCTGTCTCTGGATAAACTGAAGCTGGACAACTCGAAGAGGGAGAAGCATTCCCAGAGGAGATTCTCGCTGTCAGCAGACAAGAAAGAGCCGACGTCGCTGAAGAGACTCTCTCTGGGTAACATAAGGAAGGAGGATGCAGGAGGAGGAGGAGGGCTGGGGAGAGTAGGAGAGCAGATAAAGAGAAAACTCTCTCAAGAACCAAAGAGAGGGCTGGGCTCTAAGAGGTTTTCTCTCCCTCTGTGAACCTGAAGGACACAAAGGGAGAAAATCTGACTGAAAAACAGAGCAGAAGTGTCTGAAAAGACTCGATGAGATCATGCGATGCATTCGTCCAACGGGATCCAAAGAAGACAAACGATTTAGAGAGAAAGAAAGTTGAATTTGGCGGGAAGACAAAAGAAAAGAAGTCAGTAGAGATACGTGTATTCAAAGCTTTTATTGATGTCACTGTCAGTTACTGAGGGCAGGTTATCATGGCTGAAAACGACACAGGAAAACCAAACAGCGCTACAGTCAGAGCGGCTCTTTCCTATAATGATCTTGGTATCAGTTTTACTCAATATGCAACCCCTGACCTGTTAGCTCAGTCGTGCTTAAACCACAAACATTTCTAGATATTATCCTGATGAAAAAAAGCTTGATTTCCCTTTATGGTGGTTTTTTTTTTCATTTGCATCTGATGGCAAATCTGCCTAAGTGCACTAAATACTGTACATAATATCTACAATTACAATGTGATCATAAATAAAGCTTTATATCGCAAACAATTAACTGTACAAATGAATATTGTGTGTCATTCCAGCACAGAGACAGTTTACACAATGCAAACACCACAGTGTCAGCAGCATACAGTGACCAGAAAAACAAAAAGGCAGATAAAAAAAATCACGAGGCAGGAACAGCTTGTAGCTCACTGTCTACAACTGCAAACATACAGAAGCCGAGAACCACAGTTCCTGCGATTATTTTGTTAATACCTCATGATAATAAAGCTCGTTTTCTCATGATAACGTCAATTTATCTCATTATGGAGAAAAAAAGTCTGATTTCTCAAGACAACAAGATAAATAAGCCTGTTCTCACAAGACAACGAGCTTTGCCAGTTCAGACTTCACTGGGAAGGAAAAGAAGAACAGAGGAGGGCTGGAAAAAAGTAGATCACGAATGATTGATTTTGTAAAAAAAAAATAACAAAGCTCGTTTTCTCATGATAACAGGTTAATTTATCTTGTTATCTCGAGAAGACAAAAGGCAGATTTCTCAGAATAACAAGATAAATCAATGCGTTATCACAAGAAAATGAGCTCTATTATCTTGAGACAACAAATTAACTATATTGTGATTTTGAGTTTTTCAGTATTAAAAAAATAATTCAAAGTCCTGCCGTTCTTGGCTTCGGTACAAAACACAACTGAGGTTCCTAAATGACACTGCATTAAGGCAAAAAAACAGGATCTCATCCATTAACTTCAATATTTATAAAACAAGTAAGATCCTGAAAAAAAAATTAAGTTTCATGACATGCTCATCAGGAGATTTGCACATCTTCCACTTTGTGAAGAGTAAAAATGATCTTGTGTGACGTCATACATAAAACACTGGGGTTAAAAACTATAAAAATGCTTCATCTAAAATTTTGTAACAATCTGATCAGAATCATAAAACAAAACAATGATTCTGATTTGTGGAGAGAAAAAATTAAGAGAGGTACAAGGCAACAGGGTAATAAATTCTAACTAAGGCTTTATCAACGTTACTTAATCATTTAATTATGATTAAGAATAACAAATGAGTTGCCAGATTGGTAAGAAGCTTTGGTTGGCGTTTATCCTCTTTCAGCATCATTTGCTCTCTTTTGCTTCTCTTTAATTCATCCAGCCAGTCAATTAAAAGAGTCAATAAAGTTTATAACTTACTAGTAATCCATCAGGTTTGCAGTGACACAATCATGTAGTAAACCCTGATAAAGGATTCTTTCAGTGCTATAACCCATCAGGTCTTCAGTTCAGTCAAAAGGTGCCCCAGTTTAAAGGAAACCAGGAGGCTGAAAAGAAGAGGCAGGACCTCTGAGTAAAAAAAACAGCAGCAGGAGTAAATATTAATCTGTTAAGAAAAGGGTTTTGGTCTGGATGCTTTGCAGCTTTCTAAGTTGAAAAAACATCCAATAGGAGACGTATTCCCACATGAATTTAAGACCTTGTTAAAATGTACAGCAAGTTGCACATTTTTCACAACCTGGCAACCCAAATGTTGCTGTTAATACCCTGTGACTGAGCAATAAAACACTGGTAAATTGCTTATTAACCATTAACAAAGCCACTAGCTACAACTTATAACCCTTTATAAAGTCCAGTACAGAGTGGTACTGGAGCTTCAGTGGCCTTCGACTGCAACTCTTCTCTTTGGGTTTAAAATGAATCTGGGTTACATCCAACTTACAGTAATTTCATAAACAGTGCGCAGTTTATTAGGAACACCTACCTAAAACTAATGCAGTTTAATACGACACTTCTGCAGTAAATCATACTTTCATGAGGGTTATAATGTCAGTTTTTGTTCAAACTGTCTTGTGATTCAACTAGGATGTAGTTTGTGGTGGTGAGGTGGTTCTATTATTTCATCCATCCCATTTTTATTAATGAAGGTAAGTGAATAAGTAAAAAGTAACACTCCTCTGTAGCACATAGTAGAGTCCAACAGCATCACAAACTACTTTCTCCAACATGATTAAACAGTTGAATCAACAGTTTCAACTCAAACAAAACATTATAAGCTTCGGGAAAGTCTAATTTATTGCAGGACCGCTGGACTGATTGCATTGGACTTCGTAAGGTGAACCTAATAAACCAAAGAACCCGCTCTCTTCAATCTATGTACAAATAACATGACTTTACACTTTCAAATTGTGTGCAGTGCATGCGTCAAAGTCCAATTTTTTGTGCAGGTGACACACCAACACAATTTATAACGTTAAGTAGCTGCCGTTTGGTGAGGTTTAGGCACCAAAACTACGTGGTTAGGTTGGAAAATATCCTACTTTGGGTTAAAATAAGTACATTTTAAGTCATTGATGCATGTATCATTACACTAAAACTTTAAATTAACACTGACTTTCTCATGGGACCTGAGCCGCAGCCTCAGTGGTGAAAGTCCTGTGTTTATTTGAGCCATCCGACCACCCCACATCCTCCATATGCAGGCTTTCTCGCTGTTTATACTACGTCACCTGACATATTTATAATGGGACGTGTGCAAAATGGGACTTTGGCCTCCGCAGTGCACATAACTTAAAGCCGCGTTATTCGCACACAAACTTAAGAAAAACGGTTGAATTAACTCACACACTCATTAATCCATCATGAGGAGATTACTAAAGCCATTTGTGGCAGAAACTACTATTAATATAACTCCATGACATTCAATGTGACACATTTTCAGTCATTTCTTCCATGCACTGCCAGCATGTTCCAGTTGTTCGGCGGCCATTAGTGCTCCACCATCCGTTTCATTTATGTCCCAGCAGGAAATGAGCTCTCCAATGTCCCCTCATGTTGTTTAACTGGCCCAGTAATGGAGGGTTCGTCTCCTTATGTCTGCTGAAAGTCGAGGATGGAGCGCAAATGATCCACTTGGTTCCGTTTTAACGTGAAGATACGTCTACCATCACGTTGGCCAACTGGTATAATTAGTTTTAGCTTTAGACACAAACTGAGTAGTCATTATCTGCTGGCAGCAGAGGTGAAACTCAAGTTTTTTTTAAAGAATAAACATGTTTTGACCCCGTCACAACAGTCCGCTGGCTGAGGAAAAACAGGTCTTATGGCTTGTTTATGTGAGGATACACAGATCGGTCTGTATGCCTCGAGTGTGCTGAAAGTTTCTGGTTGTTTGAGTTGACTCTACTTTTCTGTAGAGATGGGCGTGTCTTCTGAGGCTTCGTGGATCACAGGTTTCCCGTTGCTCCTCCCCAGCGGCTCGGCAGTATGAGAGTTCTATAGACAGAGGTGGAGAGACAGATCAGAGGATGAGGAGAGAGTTGAGACGAGGTAAAGAATCAGGAGAGGAGAGGAGGGGGGGAAGAAAAAGAAAGGAAGGAAAGGGGGTTAGGTGAAAAAGAAAGAAAGACGAAGTGAAAAAGACGGAAGAGAAAACGGGTTAGTCGTGTCTGAACTAGCAAAAAGAGCGAAACGAGCCAAGAGAAGCAGAAAAACATGTTTATCCCTGAGACAGAGTTTCCACACAGTTTGACATGATTCCAACTGTAAATTTCACAGGTAATCATGACAAAGAAGAAAATCACGTTGAAAGCAGATAAAGCGGGCAGACAGACATGACCAAACGAATCACAGATGTGATTTATGCATTTATTCATATTAGTTGTAACATTGTTTGTACAAAAATAGACCCTAAATATGAAAATGTATCTGAAAAGTCAAACAATACCAACATTAGCCTATAATAATATGAAACACGTTGATTTATCTGAAATCTGGAGACAAAGAATATAGTTTGAATATACTGGTATCCCTTTAATAGCTTCTTGTAATGGTATTCCCTTTAAGAGTACTTACAGTTAATGATTTGCTATTACTCATAAATGTCAAGCTTTCCTTTAATCGCGTGACTCACTGCATATTTTACTATCAACACACAGAGAGAGCACACGCAAATGTGTCTGAGCCACCTCTCTCCTGCCTCCGTTCTGTTCTTAATGTCACTAACAAAACAGCATGTTAAACATTTCTGTGAACCAGTGAACACACACACACACATATATGCACACGAGACCACACACACTCATGACTGCATTTCCTGCTAGCAGCAATAACAGGCTGCGTGCGTGTGTGTGTGTGTGCACGAGAGGGAGAATGACAGAGTGCAACATCTCCAACATACACACATGCCAGAGTAACAAGTCAGAGGAAATGTGGCAAGGAGCATGACCCACTCCAACCACAAGAACACATCTGGACCGGTTTAAGACTGTACAACATGAGCGCACACACACACACATACACACACGTTAGCAAACAGCACAGAGAACATGAAAATGTTCTGCATTCAAACTAAGTCACGATTGCATAAGAACAGCAAATAAACCTGTTTATAGTAAGAGGCCATTAAGGTCTCATTTTATAAGAATTGAAGAGTTTGATTAAGGTCACGGGGTTGATGTTTTGCCAAAGTTTTGCCTCATGGAAAATCCTGGAAACATCCTGGCTGCATGAACGTACACATGTATGGAATTACATTTGTGTCGTAATTCTGAGTGCATGATGGGACACGCTGAGCACAAAGATCATTTGCACACAATCATCTTATATTTTGTAGAGAAATTATTATCAAACAAAGACCAATAGTGACAGATATTCACACCAGAGGCTCGACTGGTGGCAAAACAGACAGAAATCACTTAGAGTACTTCTTTGATTGGCTGGAATTGTACAGGTCCGTCCACACCAAGAACAGTAACTGTAACATTAAAGACGTGAGTATCCACACGTTTTTAATGTTATTTTTCAGTGTAACATTATATTATATAGGCATTTTACGAATAAGTTGTATATAATAATATTTTATGGATGTGTTTCTATCGTTCCCAACATTGTTATATAGTTCTATAGTTGCGGTATGGATTTTCAAACAATATATCGATAGTTATTGTTCTTAGTGTGGACGGAGCTTGACACAGTCAGGCTGAGCGAGTGAGCAGGCAAACATCAAGAGCAGGAGACACACTGAAGCACAAGGAAACTGAGAGGACAATTCAGCAAAACTGTGCGAGAGCAGTTATTACTGTGCATCTGACATTTCATGGACTGAAAGAGCGATCGGAAACTACATTAATCAGCTATAAAGAGTAACACAGTTGCAGGTTTCAAGTGCTTTCTCTTGCCGCCTTTTTCTGGCGACTTTCTCTAGCTTGACCGCTTCTCTCCTCTCCGCTGCGTATAAAACTCCACTGACCACATCACACAGCATCGTGTTATTAATCGTCGCCTGTAGCGCACATTAGAGTCAGCATAAAAACAGAAGTGGCAATCAAGACGAAGTAACTGACATGAAGGCACATTTTTTTGTTCAAAACTCTGTAAAGGAATCTTCAGTGAATACTGAAACTCAGAGAACATTCTGGCTCATCTGAGTGTGCAGCCTCCCTCTGTTCTTGCTGGAACAATGTACATAACTGATGTTTGTGATACTGTGCAGTGGTCCCTATTGTTGAAATGACACATCTATGATGAGATTCACTGATTGATTTAGAACGTGACATAGAAACCGAAAGAAGGAAACACACAGATAAGAAAATGTGCTCACATTCATGATGGTATCAGATAATAAATGTCAGGCTACCGACACGGAGCAGCGATCTATAACCAGCTCAGACCAGCTGTCGGTGCAGATTTGCACTTCAAGACTGTATATATCGGTTTGTGGTGAGTTCAGTGTGTTTCTTTTTTCACATCTCTGTACGAGGTTTATTCTACTGTGCACAGAATTCAACAGCGTGTGTTCACAGAAGCAGTGCTGTCAATAAGCATCAGGCGACTGCAGGCTGAAGTACTGCAACATGAACAGTTTCTCTTCCGCCAGTCAGCACGGTGATGCTGCAGCACAATAGAGTTTCAGGTTTTATTTTCAGCAGTGTTACTTTTGGCAACACATAAAAGAAAGCACCTAAAGAGAGAAACGTTTGTTTATATCTGGTTGAAGCAGCAACCAAGAAGGACACACAAAGGGGTTAACTGTGATGAGTTCATGAGATGAACAGTTTTGTTACGCATCACCATGGCACACAGACTAATTTCTTCAGAATAATAGATCACTACATTTGCATCCAATGACGAATCTGCTTTTTTGAGACTGACATCAGTGGATTTCCCTGCAATGGATCACGGTAATAATTATCAGATGTGATCTTTTTTGATATGCAAGGCTCATCATTTGTGCAAGCATGTATTTTTAATTGAATTTCATGACCCTGCTCATCCAAAATTTGTCTCCTGCTTTTTGTTTCCTGCTGACCACTGCAACTTACAATAACTGAGGTGCTCCACTGAGTATGAAAACCTCAAAATTTGACAAAAGAAATACAGGGAGAAAATGGAAATGAGCTTCTGATTATGCACTCTCTTTAAACATGTAATAATGTCTTGTTTTGGCCCCTTGGGGGCAGCAGAAACAAGTTGTGAACACACCTTTAAAGTTGATATGTTGAACTTGTTGCAAACAATTGCTTATTTACACATTCACCAGTTATGGAGTAACATTATTATTCATTTGGGGTCATGTTTGTGTCCACCTGATGAACTGAAGTCCATTATTCACTCCCTTTTAGCTCTGTTTTTGGTCTCCACCAACTCCTGAGGGACATATCTGATTCTTTAGCTGCTAAATGCACCACCTATTCGCTAACTGTGTCAGTCTGTTGTTTTGGAGCAGGGCAGGCAGTGTACAGGGTAGCGATGCGCTTGTACACATAAATTATCCACTCGTCACCCAGTAAAATGCATTATTGTCTCCACTCTAGAGACTTGGAACCGTACCTCTACTGGTCCCTGTAGGCTATGTTATCTTTTTAATGATGTTGAGCAGGGTGAGCTTTCCAGGTGTTTTCTTTATTGTGTGTTGTTCTGATGTATGAGCATTTTCTTTTTACTTTCCTGTTTAGAGAAGCTGCTTTCACTTTTATTTCCATGCACGCAGTAATGTCGCTGCAGTTCAGAGGTAACAGAATTAGATAATCAAAGTTACACTGCTGTGCCTCATGTGTAAATGCGCACACAGCATCTCTTACTGGGGTGAACCTGTTTCCCCACCCGCAACACATCCACCGCAAATCAGAACTTCAAATTTTATGACCCGGCCTGTCCTGCAGATTGACCGCAGTGCCCGTGGTTGTAACTGTGACCTGTTTTTTAGAGCTTTTTTTATTGAAAGCAGCTGCCTGCTGCAGCGGAAAACGTCTGGTTGTCCAGCCCGTAGTTACTGTTTTGGCTCACTCTCACCGCGCAACATACAAACAATGAAATGAAAAGCAGTATGAAACTTCATAAAGCTGAGATGAGCTGCAGATTCAAGTGATGATTCACTGTACGTTTATCACTACAAGCAACAAGTTTCACGGCACGATGTTTTCACAATTTCTTTAGATCAATTTTTGCCCCTTTATCCAAGTTTAAAAAGAAAAATTGTGATTTTGTTGAAATTTTCTTCAAATCTGATTGGGATCTGGATGTTTTTACTTTTCTTTCTGTCATTTTATCATTGCATATCTGTGAAACTGTCTGTGCTCATAATGTACGTCTCAGTGTGGTTTCAGAGGTTTATGTACAGAGTCCTTAATGCAGTGGTTGTTTTGTTTGTGATTGCTCTCGTCGGCTCCGTTGCTCTCAGACAGTACCTCGTGCTCCAGGGTGTTAAAGTGAACTCCGGAGCTGCTCTTGTTGCTTTTGCCCCGCCGGCACAGGCAGCACAGGATTTCCTTGAAGGTCCTCCTCATGTCCTTGTCCCTGAAGCTGTAGATGATGGGATTGACAAAGGAGTTGCACTCAGCCAGCACCAGGCAGTACTTCTCGTAGCGCAGCACCTGGCACTTGTCGCAGCCCAAACCGTCGAGCAGCAGCACCACCAGGCCGGGCGTCCAGCAGATCACAAAACAGCCTGTCGGGGGAGGATCAGGAGGGCGGAGGGGGGAGAGAGAGGGAGATCAAGGGTAAAATGAGGTTATTAGAAGACTTGTAATAACATTGGAAATCAACAAGGAAAGTTACAGATAAAAAAAGGGAGTAACAAAGAGGAAAGAAAATGAGCAGACAGAGTTGTAAAGAATGTGAAGAAGTTGGGGGGTAGCTAGGGGAGACAGGGAATGTACTGTAAATTCCTCTCTGGACAATACACACACAGACACACACACACACATAACATGTCAGCATGTGGACTGGGTTTAGTCTGTATGATCAGATTTCATTATCATAATACTCGATTAGGTGGCTCAGAAATTCATTACGTGCACACATTCGCATAATGTTCAGCGCTAATATACGCACACCTACAAGCTGCAGACGGAAATGTGAAAACACATGTGGTAACACACACTCACATGCACTATGTGCAATGCATTCCTCAGGCTGATTGTAACTTTAACTGTCACAACTACACGCTCAACCTCAAGTTTACTTCTAAAACCAAAGTCTTAACCCTCAAGCTGCTATCTCAGGACATGAGGAACAGAAGAAGTGTCCCCATTCTCAAGGTCAAATCTCAACAAACAGAAGTGGAAGATTGCACGCCACACACATGCTCAGTGGTATCATACGGGCAGGAGAGAGGCTGTTTTCTGTCACAGTAACGCAACTATGCAGCTCCCTGTCAGGGCACGCTCAGGGTTTTCCTTACCCTCATACCCACATGCCAGAGGTGCTGAATCCCGGCTGCCGAACAACGGGGAAAAAGACGAGTAACATTTTTTAAAACTTTGTGAAATTTAATCGAAAGTTCAAAATGTGAGAGCAGGAGCAAGGGAGGCTGGGAAACGGTGCAGAGGAGCGAGGGAGTGTGGCCAGCTCAGCAGAAAACAAGGAGGAATCAGTGGGAGAAGGAGTGAAGTGTGTGTGTGTGTGTGTGTAGGGGGGAAGAGTAACGTCTGGTTTAACAAGTACAGACAAGCTGAGAGAGGAGCCTGCATGCCAGCCTGTGTGTTTAAGAGGCTGTTGGTGTTTGTCATTTTACTCTGAAGATTCACAAGAGCTTTCACCTCAAAACTCCCTGAAACAAACCACATCCGCACAGGAATCAAGAAGCAGATTAGCTGACCTTTTGAACTTTCTTTAAGAAGCAATCACAAATATTTACTTCATATAAATATTCTATAACTTTGTAACAATCTGAACCTGATTATTTAGAAAGGAGCAGAATTTTATGACCACAAACACCAAACCGCTGTTGTGTTTCCTGCATCAGGAAGACCAAGAATCACCACCAGAGTTTACAATAAACAAACTCCTCTTGAGGTTCTGCACGCTAAAACATCTCAGGGACGAATGCACAGATTGAAAGAGCGATGATTGGATTAAACCCAAGAGTCGCACAATGATTTCACACAGATTTTACCTGATGAAGGTCAAATCTAAGTACGAAAACCTTTTTGTAAAATGAGGACAAGTGATCAACAGTGTGCGTGACGCCTGGTTTCTGCAGTAATAGACAGTAAGAAGACAAATGGGGAAAAAAATGCAGCTGAGATGCTGAAATGCACCAGTTATGTACCGTCAAAGTTAGTAAAGTAGTAAATGTTAAACACAAATAAATAAAACACAAACAGCCAGTTTTCTATATCGTTATATCCACTCTTCAACACCTTACACCACTGATTTTACCGATGTTCACATCCCATATCTTCTGCTCCTTCTGTTTTTTTTGGCATTTTATTTACTTTTTGTTAACTTGATTACTTTGTTCGAATCAATTTAAGTGGTGCGTCTCCCTCTTTTGTCATGGTCCAACAGCCAGGGTTATGACACTACTGTTTCTAAAGTCAAAAATGAACTTTAAAGCTCAATTATAGAAATAAATGTACATCTCATGGGTATGTATTGTGACATTAGCAACACTTCTATCCTTACTCCTGTTTTCTCCTAAAGCTTTAACTATTTTTTTTCTGTGTTGTGTTTCCTGATGCCAAACTGCGCCTGCATTGAAAGCAGTTTTTCTTCTGAACCAGCTGTTCCCCCAGAGGATATTTTTCCAACGTTTGAATCATTTTCTCTTTTAGAGTTGCACTGCACACTCATGGTGAATTACAGTGCTCAAAACTGAAAGGCGGAGTGAAACTGACTGAATGAATTTAAATGACACATGCACACGCTTGTACTTGTAGTGGATTACAGAGTCGGGATTTATGGAACTAAATTACCAAACATAAGGACTTCAATTAGGTCAGTGAGAGATTAATATCTAAAGTTTTATTAAAGGAGAAATCTGTAAGATATTTTACTGTAATAAATCATAAAATGACCATGATATGTCATCAGAGATCAAGTTCAATTTTAATGCCGAATGAGTTACTGTGTGTGTGTTTATGAGTCATAAGAACATTAATAATCTTTTAGAAGGCATAAATGTTTATAACAGCTAAAATGAGCAATATGTTAATAGAGTCTGGCAGGCAGTGAGACAGACAGTCAGTTAACTCAAAGTCCAGACTGTGTATTTTCCAGCAGCGGGCTTTTGTTTTAAGGATAAACAGGCTTAGATTTACATAATGACAGACAACTGACAGTTGATAAACTTAGAGAGGAGGACTCAAAGCCAGTTTTCAGCCTATTCAGTGTACTGTCTAACTCGCTATTGGGACTGCTTTAGTCATTTTGCATGTGCAATTAATAAATATCGCTCCTTTAACTTTTTGATTTATTGATGTGTATAAGTAGCATGTGTGGGTCCTCACCCAGGATCATGGAGACTGTCTTCATCAGGTTGAACACCGTCTCTTTGTGTCTCATCTGCGAGGTGTGCTGTGACATCTGCTTGCTCTTGTGTCTCACATAGATGAAGATCCGGGTGTAGACGGCCACCATGATGGAGAAGGTCAGCAGGTTGAGAAGGCCCCAGAACACCAGGTAGCTGCGGCTGTACATCGGCGCCATGGTGGAGCAGTTGTCCAGGTCGCACAGGCAGTGCCAGCCCATGGTGGGAACCAGGCCCATGATGATGGCCACCAGCCAGATGAACAGTATGATGACGAAAACTCGCCGCGTGCTCATCTTACTGTGCAGCTGCATGTTGAAGATGGTTTGGTGGCGCTCCACAGCCACAGCCAGGAGGTTGAGGACTGAAGCTGTCAGACTGGTGTCGATCAGCCCCTGTCGCACAAACCACCGGTACTTAGATAGCTTAATGGTCCAAGGACCAGTATGAAACATCAAGTGGAGGTAGGAGACACCTGGGGAGAGGACAGCAAGGGTTTAATACTAGTGAATTACAGGATAATTCACATTATCACTCTCTTGAGGGAGTACTTCATATTTAAAGGGATAGTTTGAATTATTACAATCAAACTTTAATTGATCACATCTGTCCCTTAAAGGATAGTTCCCCTGCACATCAAGACTGGGACAAACTCCTGAGTGTGTTTCATGTCTCTGCAGTTAATACGAGGTTATGTTGAATAAAGAAGATGAGCCTACTTTAGCACAGCTCCCAGATATCCATGATATCAGTATATCAGTATGATAGTCCATGAGGGACAGATTACCTAACTGAACTTCATTTTTATATTAATAGTTTGTATTTACAAGGTCAAAAGACATTTTAAATGTCACATTCAGTTACCATTAGCATGCACCCACAGCCACAGCTGCAGATACAGGTACAAGTTACAGTGTTCATAACAGGATATCACATTTAGTATTTCTCGATAATTATGCAGGGCCCATCGTGAACATTACAACAGTCACTGGTTTCCATGTAAGCATGCACATCAATGGCGTCATGACATACGTCATTGCAGATCTACCAGCATAAATACCGCGCTGTGGTATTTCCCAATATCTACGTTCATCAACCCTCCTTAGAAGGCAAACATTCATCACAATTGTTCCCCGGATGTTGATGATGATGATATGCTTTAGTCATCAAATATCAAAGCCAAGGTGGGGTTAAACTCAAAGTGCGTGAAGAGAGAGATATATCGATGTTTGCGTTACTGTGGTTAAATGACAAATCATTAAAACAACATTCTGACGTGAACACAGTTTGGGGCAGAGAAAAGACAAACATTTACTTATTAATATAATTTGTAGTATCATTCGTTAAAATGACAAGAAGCACATGAAGTAAAACGACTGTACCTGAGAAGAGGTCTGCCAAAGCCAAGTTACCCAGCAGGTAGTAGATTGGAAAGTGGAAAGCGTCTGTTTTTTAAAATGGCGCCTATGACCAAAAGGTTTGAAAAGATGACGACGAAGCAGACTGTCATGCCCAGAGAGACGATGATATAGTCACGCTTGCGCCAGAAGGAGCTGATGTTCTTGCCACTCTCCTCATAGAAAAATTTACGGATCGATTGTAGTAGCATCCCTCAATGTCGTCGGTCAGTGTATCCATGTTGAGATATCCGGTGGGTTTATGGAATCAGAGAAGAGATGAAGAGGACGGAGAGGAGAGCAGAACTGAAGACGGGAAGCAGAGGGGAAGGTTTAGGGCGCCATTCAGACTCGCCCTCTCAAATGGGTTGGAGATAAGCATGCCATCAGTTGGACGGTGAGGAGGTGAGGACGGGTGAAGTCTGAGGCCTTCACTGTGCGGAGGTTTGGGACTCAGGATCCACTCGTCTTCAATCTGTGGAAAAGATTAAATATTAGTTTAAGACAACAGACAGAACAACAATGCATGACTTCTCTTACAAACATAAATGTACTGTGTGCATATCACAATTTGATAGATTGTTTGAATCTTATGTATTTAAACTGATAACAGCTTTCAACAATATCTCACTAGAGCTGCAGATATTAGTCCATGAATCAATCAGGTATCAAATATTAAATTAATGGCCGACTATTTTGATCAATTAATCATCAAGTCAATTTTTTTTAAGGAAAAATGTCCAAATTCTCTGATTTCAGCTCTCAAATGTGAATATTTTCTGGTTTATTCACTCTCTATGACAGTGAACTAAATATCTTTGGGTTGTGGGGAAAAACAGGACATTTGAGCACATCGGTGACATTTTAAAGACTAAAACAACTAATTGATTAATTGAAAAAATACCAGACAGATTAATCAACAATGAAAATAATGCTCCCTATATCTATCAATCAGTGGTCCAGAACAGTCATAGTTAATTAACCAGTGCGTACATGACCCATATGGCTGGACGATATGGTTGAAATCATTATCAGAATATTATTAAGGATTAGGGCTGTCCCCTTTAATTGCAACTTGCTTCTGATTGTCTCACATTAAACTGCTAAATGTGAATTTTTTGGTTTCTTTAGTCCTCTGTGATAATAAACTGAATATCTTTGAGTTGTGGGCAAAACAAAACATTTCAGGGCGTCATCTTGGGTTTTGGGAAACCCTGACTGACATTTTTCACCATTTTCTGACATTTTACAACAAACAGTTATTAGTCAATTAATCAGGAAAATAATCAACAGATTAATCAATGATGAAAATAATCGTTACATGACGTCCTAAATGACGTCATCTTGGGTCTTCCTTGGTACTACAGGTTAAACTACAGAGAAAATAATGAGCAGATGAAGTGATAAGGATTAATGTTAGTTGCAGCCCTAACACAGAATTATCGTCCAACGCTTGTGAGCAAAAAACACAGAAAACCACAAAAAGTCCCCTCCCATTCAAAAATGTTTTGGTTATTGTCACTTCACTTGATTGATTTTCACTGTGCAGAATTTCACCAGAAGTTGTTTTTAACATCCACCTACTGAGTCGGGCTGAGAATCACTAGAGACCCCATGATACGATATCAAAACTAAACTTAAGTCACGATTTTAAACATTTTGCGATATGCTGAGTACTGCGATAACACATAATGCGATTTATTACCTTTTTTCAACTGCAAATTATGTCTCCAAAGGAAAACTTCATTAACATCTCTTTTATCTATTGAGACAAAGTCTTCCAATCGCACAACAGTAGGGTGGGGTGATTGGACGAATCTATCGCCTATCAACGATGGGCTGAATCCATCACTGGTTGTTTTTTTTTTTGTTTTGTTTTTTTGGGTTGATTCTGGGGCGATATTTGTTTTATATATTATTTTATTTTGCTAATGTAACTGTCTGTAGAGCAGTACACACTCACTCAGTTGGACCATGACTGTGCTAAGCTAGGTGAGGAGTGAGTTTGCACTCTTTTCACGCGGTGAATTAAGGCTTTATTTCAACCCAGCCAGAGCTGGTGGTTGTTGGGACAGTGGACAGACTAACAAAGGAGGTTTGGGTGAGTTTTACATGTTTTTCTGTCGAGTTTGACTTAAGTGTGTTTTACGAGGAGTTAACGAACCAATTAAACTCGTCTTAGTTCAGTAAAAGAGAAACTTGAATTCAGAAGGTGTGTGGTTGTATTTCTGTTAAAAAAGAAAACTGGTGTGAGGATATTTAATTTCTTGACACTTTGTTTATTTTGTTTACTGGACGTAGTGAACGTATGCAGCGTATGTGACATAGTGAATTCGCCGCTTGCGTACATCTCCCAGCTAAGACTCGAGAGGACGGGAAGAGGCGGGAACAAAGACATCGTCAGGTGCCAATGGATGGGCTGAGGATGGTCGGCTGGAAAATTTTAACATATCGCCCAACCCTGTCAAACAGACACAGGCACAAACACTGTCAGAAAAACCTGCCAGTGCCGCTGACTGTGACCTCTGCTGACCACATCAGCACCATCTATCTACTGGACTGAAAATGCTATTGCAACCACTTGAATTCACATTTGCAAAATTAACAATTTCTATAATAAACATCAATACTTTGTATGCATGTATTGATACAATATTGCCATGCTAAACACTGCGATAATGTGCTGTATCGACTTTTTCCGCCACCCCTGAGTTTCTCCCGTATGTGCAGCATAAGTATGATATGGAAACTTGAAACCACCAATGCACTTAGACATCAAATGAACTTTACAGTGAAGTGGCGAAATGTGGTGGACACGAACAAGGTTGTGTCCTTTGAAATGAACAATATTTGCATATTCACATATTCCAGATTCTTTAATGAGGGAGCGGTTGTTACAGTTATTGCAGAAAAAATCATATTAGACACAAACAGTTATTCAAACAAACTGTTTTTAAGTGTCTTAAAGTCTGGTGGAGATTTTCTTTTAAAAAAGGTATCCTTATATTTATCAGTCTACACAGACAATTCAGTAAATGTGACAACATATCATGAAATACATTTTTAGGTTAAATCGCTGCAGCCTTCGATGTGCTGACTTGCATTTATAGAGGATATTTTTTTAAGTCAGTGCTGAAAAAAGATTAAACTGTGTGAACTCTGTTAACCCCACTATAGTATTATGTGTCTCAAGGGCCTAAATGCATGCAAGGACCAGTGTTAAACCAACTGTGCTTAAATCAACAAATAAAGCACATGTATCCTGCCAAAGATGACTTTTACTGTTTTACTTTTTTATGTTGCTTTAAATATGGAAAAGTACTTTATTTTTTACTGCAAAAAGCAAAAATGTGTTTCACAAAGCTGACGTGTGAAAGAATTCTGTTCTCCATAAACCAGAAAATCTTGATTAGCAGCAGCAGTTATCATTGTCATCATATTACAACAGAGCTCAAAGACCAAGTATCCACACAGGCTGACAAGTCACGACAGGAACACGCAAGGCTTTATGACCGTGGCACTGTAATTAAAACCAAGAGAGCTCAGGGGAGAACTCAGCCTTCACTTCAAGACACACAGGCGTCAAAGTGTGGCCAACAACAATGTGCTTTAATCCTCTGTTTACGGTAAACTTGTACGGGCCACATGGCGCGTTTTGAGTCAACAACACTCGCTCGTACATTCTCCATTTTCCTGTGAAAGGCGGCGCAGCACGACGGCGACGGCGCGCACTGTACCGTCGACTCCAAGTTCAACTCTCCCAACAATGGAAACAGCAGAGCAGCTCCCTGCAGCAGAGACACACCTCACAATTACACAATCCAGCTATGTAACTCAATCTCAATCCAAACACGCACAACACACACACAGGGAGGGAGCCTCAGTGACCCACTCTCCTACCAAGGGTGTGTGGAGAGAGATGCCAAATCGAAAACAGAAAAATGTGCAGAGAGTGAGAACTTTAGAGGCTTCAGAGTGAAATGATGGATGAGACACAACTTGGGAGAAAAGGGTTTCATCAAGGAAACAATGAAAAACAGTTGAGAAAAGTGAAAAAAGGACCAAAATATCAAAGCAAGAACACGCTAGGAATATAATAATTATAAAGGGTTTGTGTGCGTGCACCGCCTGAACAATACCCACAAGTTCTCATCTGTGTCGAGTGCAGACAGGAAGTGAGAGACTCCTTTTGTGCTGAAAGGTTTTCTCTCGCACGCCTTCGTCCCCCGTCGGAGACACGAGCCATCAATCAAACGGTGAGACTACAGTTGATCTTTGACCAGAGACTCTTCAAAGTCTGTGCACACAGTCGCTGCACTTCCTACCTACATCAGGACACACCTATCAACTCTCCAGTTTACCTTTTCAATTGTCTTTGTGTCTCCGTTATTATCATTACCTTGTAAATACCAGCTAATGGAGATAACATAAAAATAACTCCTACATTACAGCTGACTTTCATTTAAGTCAAAAGTTTTTAGCCTGTCTTTTAATTGAACTTCATCCATTCATTTATTGTGTCTTTATTTATACATCTTAATTTGCTTTCCTCGCTGGCAAGTCCTTTTATTTTATCCACTGATTATTAAAAGTGCTATATAAATAAAGTCTGATTGATTGATTGATTAATTGAAAAATGTGCCTCAGTTTTGCAGTTTTTCATGCTGCAAAAAAAAAAAAAAAAATGCAAGATAGTCTTAAACAAACAGATTCTTCTAAAAAGATGGTAGACTAAGGGGATGCTTTTAGTCCAAGAATGAGAAGACCGAGATGGTAAGAATTACAGCATTCGAAAAGATCTCTTTCTAACGATTTGGAAGACTGGATGTAAACATTAGACAATGGGGCAAATCTTTAATATCTTAATTTATGCATGGACAAAGTTTGCACTGTTCTTGTCCTTCCTTGTTTGGCGATGGTCTGTTTTAAATGTCTGTGTCTGTTGTATTTGATGAAGTGTATTATGTTGTCAACCAAGGCCAACTGTGTGTGTACTGATGAGTTGTGGGGTTAGGGTGGGGTCTTTGTATGTATATTACTGTGTACTTTGTATTTTATCTATTATATGTATTGTACTTTGTTTAAGACGCAACAAGAAAACACAAAGATAATCTTACAGCTAAATTCCACCAGGCGCTGCTGCATCACATTATGGCTGCACCACATCAACTGGAGCTGATCGCAGCCATTCTACACAATGCTTGTGATTCCACCAGCAGCAACTCGGCACGTCCCGCTCTGCTTCAAATATGCGTGGAGTCTATTTTTGACAGATGCCATTTCAATTAGCACAGAGCAGATTGAACATGCAGGAAGTCAGACATAGGAAAGGCAGGAAGAATCTGGTTAATTTTCAAAACAAAGACCTTGTGCAGACTCACGATCATAAAGACAGACAGAAAAGAAACTATTTAATCACGTAGCCTGCTTACCCATGGTAGAAGCACAAACAGCAAGGAAAAGGACCTAATCAACAAAATCTGAAGAAGCAAACATAATCAGTTGGGCAAAACGCTCCGCTGCTGAAATGCTTCTGAAATGCTGCTGGTAGGGTTTGCAGCGGTGCGGAGGACGGATCAACACTGTGGCACAAAACACGCCATGCTTGGTGGAATCAACTGGTTAAGGCAAACACAAGCCAAGTGTACCATGCCTGTCAAAACACCTGTATCCATTGTTTTCTATGAATGCCCCAACACCAGTGACAGGTAAGTTGACTAGCGATGAACTGGTCCTTGTTTATGAAAGGCAGGGACTCATCAACGCCTGTTTCCAGGTGTTTGGGAGTACGGGTGTAAGAAAATATTGACATGCTTGAGTATTACGTTATTATGTTTTGTGATACTGTATTGATTCTCAAAAACACTATTATGATAACGTGATGATGCAAAGATTCGGGGCAGTGGTTCATTTTGTGTTGTGTTTAAACCCTGATCACTAAATAGCAACACTGTTACTGACCTTCACTCTTCTGACTGCATAAAAAAGTAAACTTTTTAAACTCAGATTTTACAGATAGGGTGATGTGTTCTTTTTGCTATGATATTTCCTAAAATCAGATGATAAAAATAGCAATATAATATCACCTTACTCAGATTGTTAAGCCTAAAACTTCAACTTTGAATATAAGGGCTCACCTGAACGTTTCAAAGGTTCTACTGCTGCCATGGTAACTGGTATCCAAATCAGTATTTGAATGCTACATCCGAGCATTTATGCTCTATGTACACAAATGTGGTTCCACGAGGACGGGGTTGTGACAAGTGCAAACCTGGCCTTCCCTACACACTCGCAACTGATCCACACTTGCTCGTCACATTGACTTTTGGATGGACAATGGACTCTGAAATAGAAAGTGTAGAAAGATGTCTCCCCTCCTCTCCTCTCAGTAGACTCATAATTACAATAATAGCAGAGTATAAAAGTAAATAATGATCCTGTCGAAGCTTTGAATATTTGCAGGTAACTGTCACTGCAGCTTTGAAGCCCCTGAAATTGTTTTCAGGGCAGCCTTACTGAATATGAAAGAAAAGAAATCTGGGTGGGTGGTGTTAGAAAGAAGTGAGGTTACCAGACCTCTGGAAGTCCGCTCCTCATTTATGCTAAAGGCCGGTAATAACACAACCGAATCTCCAACCCATCTGTCAGCTGTCAGGTTGCATTGTGGGTACTGCATGCAGCAAACGTTGATAAGGAAGCAGAATACATGGAATCAAATGCACTCTGATCCTTTATGCTTTAAACTGTCAAGATTTTCTCAACTTTTCCGCTCAGTTTGTGCTTCAGCAGATGCAGCCATTAAATATCTGAGTGAGTTTTTAAATCACAAACATTCTGATTTCACATTCTTGTATGGCTGCTTATGATCATCCATCATTTAACGTCTGAAAACTTTGGCTTCTTTTGCTAAATGATGTGTAGAAACAGGTTTGTTAATTCATCAATATCAAAAAAAATAAAAAAAAATAAACACAAACAAACAAACAAACAAACACAAAAACATATTTTCCTGTACATAAGTGTTCAGCAACCAGTCAAGTGATGACTGTGCAATATTTGCATATCAGTGCGAACCTGGCGGCTTTAATCGTCTGTTCCGGTGCACGTTGCAAAAGAGACAAGGACAGCAACTGTAAAGCAGTCGAGCGAAGTTGAATCTGTGTAACTTTGTGCCAAAGGTCACAAAACAACAAAGCTCTTGCTCACATAAGTGCAACAAAACTTCCAACTGCCCTGCCTCTGAGCATATAAAGATTAACAAAGAGGCCATTTTTATAAGTTTGAGGCAGCTCAAAAGGTGTTTTCAGAGTTTTCAGAGGCTGAAAATAAATCTCTAAGCTACTTTTAATTTTTGGCTAGCTCCTATAAGAACATGTCCTTGGCTCATGAGGGTGTGTACATTTTGTAATTCCTAAAACAATTAATAATTCTTCTCAGACACATAAACCGGACACAAATTATGCAGCTGCAGGTTTGGGACACATGCAGCTGCAATCACAGGATGTTGAACCACCAGAAACAAATTAGCAGTGTAGACTCTCAATAGAAACCCTGCTCCGATCACACCTGTTTCCAGCTGCACGCAGCTGTTTTCAGCTAAAAATATTGTAATGATGTGGTTTCCAGAGAACATGACTCCAAACGAGTGTTAAGAATAGTTGGGAAATACACTTACTTGCTTGCTTTTTTGCTGAGAGTTCATACCACTCTCATGTCTGTACGCTAAACATGAAGCTACAGTTAGCTTAGCTTAGTTTTGGGAAAGGATACACAGCTCAAACACAGTGAGGCCCATTTTAGGGATGATGCACCAAAAATCTTAATGAGCTACAGTAAGTTAAAGATGCTGCTAATTAGACGATCATTTTGGTACCACTCTCGTGTCTGTGAGGTGCTTTTAAGGCCACAGCCAGGAGCCAGAGCTAACCTGGTGCAGAAAACCTTTTGTCTGCCTGCAAAACCACCGGTTAAACCACTACAAAAAAAACAAAGTTCAAAAACTTTAGCTCTGGGCCATTGCCTGGCAACCAGCGGAGACTCCAGGAAGTTACTGGTTGCAACCAAAACCCTGTAAAATAGTGAGCAATGCTGTTCGCTTCAGACTTTGGATAAATAAAACAAATGGGGTTTTACCATAGATATTTTGGTTCTATCTGATGCAGCCAGGTTAGTTGTTTTCCCCTTTTCGGGTCTTTTTGATAAACTTAGCTGTAGCCTTAAATTTACCTTACAGACATGGGAGTGGTATCAAAAATAAAGGGATAGTCCGGATTATTTTATGTGGGGTGGGGCTGGGTCAGTTTCCAGTTCAACTGGTCTGATCTCATGTGCAATACTAAACCAACCATCTTAGATTTGCACTAATAAACTGTACCAGGATTTGTTTAAAATATGATTTTCTGGAATAGGACCAGGTGATAAAGGGAGGCTTTCAACATTGTTAATCCTTACATGATAGTCAGTGCAGGAGCTGTGCTCATAATCACCAGCGCAAACTGCAGCTGGCCTTAAGAAATGTAATAGCCACCTCACATGGTTCACTATAATCCTGCACAAAAACATCAATTAGCCTATCAACAACATAAACCACAGTGTTCTGAACAGACACATGACAGACACGAACAAAAAGCAGCATTTGCATTTTGGAACACAAAACAGCAAACTTAAAAAACTGAGCAGTTTTGTTAAGTTTGCTTATGTGCTCCAGCACTAGAAGGAGTCATGAGAAATGGTCTCATGCAGCAGATCACATATTACACATGACAGCTGAGAGTATTTCTAAGTTGCTAAAAGTTTGTGAAATACACTGCTGACCCCATCATTTCCCCTTTTCAATAGAACTCTACTGTTACCCTGTCTCTGATGGTTTGTTCTGTTAGCGAGGTAGCTAACCAGCTATAGTTTGAAAGTACTGTCAGTAACATGGAAGATGGAAAGGTAAGTACAAAGCCTTGTTTTAGATCCACTCCTGTTTGCCCTGTTAAAGTTACTGCGTAATCTTGTGAACAGACAATCAACACCATCCGTTTCCCTTTCAGTTTCAGTTTCAGTTTCAAATTAAAACCCTTTTTCCACTTGCCTAGTTGGGCAAGTGGTGTTTTTAGTGGTTATCAAAACAAACAAAGACTAAAGCAAAGTCACGTTTAATCTAGAGCTGTCATGTCTATAAATTGTCATCCCAGTGTTTCAAAATCCAAGGTGATGTCTTCAGATTACTTGTTTTGTCAGTCTAAAACCCAAAGATATGCAGCCTAATGGGATAATAAACTAAAAAAAAAGTTAAAAAGCTCCATAATTGAGAGGCCAAAAAAGAGCATTTTCTGCCATCTTTCCATGAAAAAAATACTGTAATGATTAATTGATTATCAAAATTCTTTTTGTGAGTGACTTGGCAGATTTACTAGCCCGACATTTAATTTTACTTTCCCAAGGCAAGTGGGCAAACGTTTTTGTTGAGCTCTGAGAACCCCTTCATTTCAAGTCTTTCATTTGGGAATATTTGACTAGAGATGTTTTGTTGCTGTGCATCTATTTGTGGAACATGTTGCATAACATGTCTTGCTACTTCGTGTAAACTGGCCTTGTTCATGGGCTAAGTTGGTAATACCTGTCTGGCACGTATTTGGCTTCAAACCGGTTTGAACTTTTTTTTTTTTTTTTTAATTGGCCCAACCCAAATGTGCATGATGTACTTATCGATAGTCATTTACAGCATGACTATTGTTGTTATTTACAGTAGATGCCGGTCAGCATAATCCTAAGGAATGTACTGCTGTGGACGGCGTCAGCAGCAAAAAGTATTTTAGCCACTTATCAGTTTTAGGTGTATGCAATATTTAGAATATTTTACTGCTTTAATTTACTGTCAAAACAGCCTTTTCTCATGGGAAACTGCCGTTTTATAAGCTCTCTCCAAACCAACCAGTTTCCATCTGCAAGTTTCTAATTTTACTTCACAGAACACAGAGGTTGCTGGTTTACTGCTGGTTTGTTTGTGTTACTGTGCGACTTCGACGTTTTAAAAAGGACAGTTTGGATTCACCGAAGTCACACAATAACAGACTAATGAACAGATCGAGGCAGTGGCAGGCCAGCAGCTCCTGTGTTGTGTGAGGTAAAATGAACGATTTTGCCTAAGGAGTCTGGTTGGTTTAGACAGAGCGATATTTGGCTTATATAGCAGCAGTTTCCTGTCAGAAAAGTCCGTCTGAAGAAGAACTTAAGTGGTGAAAATATTCAAGGTATTGTGTACACTAAAACTGATGCTGATTTTATTTAGGTGGACCTTTTTTTTTTTTTAAGTGTAATCCATTTCTCTGCTGACCCTGTCCACAGCTTCTGTGCATGCAGTCCTGCTGCGGAGGAGGTGCCCACCGCAATCTACTACTGACCACAGATAAGCACCTCACACAACCCCACATCAAATAATCCAAACTATCCCTTTAATGTCTAATGATTACATCATTTCCAGCATGGCTCATTAAAACTTTGGGCACATCCCTGAACTTGACCTCATTGTGTTTGAGCTCCGTTCCCGAAGAAACTGACCAAAGTATTTGCTTCCCTGACCCCTGGAACCCCCCCGAGTTCACCGTGCTGCCTTCGCTCTGTGTGGCTCCGAGGGGCTGCATTTGCATGACTGTGTGTTTTCATGCATCATACGTCTGTGTTTGTGTGTGAATGGACTGGGCTGAATCAGTAAACACCAGTTTGAATGCAAACCGGTCATTACCAGAGCAGCCACACCCGAGTCTCTTCTTCTCCCTCCTCCCTTCTCACTCTCTGAAAGTAGAGCCTCAGCACATCGGCTTTGGCCAGCACTTCTTAGCAACGGGAAAGATTTACACCAAACGCACACACGTGACTAAAACCGATACTGCAGAGGATGTGGTGCGAGATGGTGACAGAATATTTGTGGCCTCTAATTCCAGGTAAAAATGTAAATTCTCGTCATCTCCTCAGGAGAACTCTCTCTGGGTGCGTTTGTTTTAATTAACCACCTCTTCTGAAGTGTTTCCATCCAGCTGTGAGGTGTTGACACGCAACTGGTGCCACTGACCGGGTGTCGTCTGCACAATGATTAACCATTAGCCATTTAATTACACAGACCCATGCACAGACACTCACTCTGACCACACAAGGACATAAATATGGTAAATTCACTGCAGGAGTTTTTTTTTCTTTTACAGGAGACCCGAAACACCAAAAGCCACAGAGGAAACTACAGAAATAGATCATAGGTGTTTTGTTGCTAAGCATCTAAACTGCAACTGGGTGACAGGTCAATATTATATCTATAGCTGCAACAATTGATCAAATTATTGATTATTAAATTAATCGCCACTATTTTCTGGAGTATTTTCTGGTTTCTTTTTGGTTTCTGGGCGTCATCTTGGGCTTCGGGAAACACTGATCGACATTTTTCACCATCTTCTGGACCAACCAACTAATCGATTAATCGAGAAAATGAATCGACAGATTAATTTATAATGAAAATACTCATAACAGGAAAGACTTGAACAAGAGGTCCTAACATGCTGGAACATGCTAGTTTTCAAGTGACAAGACTGAGACAGGATTAATTAATCGATTAATTGAGAAAATAATAGATTAATCGACAATGATAGTTTCAGGCCTAATTATATCGATACTGTGACATGAGGCTACATATTGTCTTAGATTTTGGATACAGTTATATGAGATAAGTGTTGTCTTTTCCTAATTTTAAAGGCTGCATTACAGTAAAGTGAGGTAATTTTCTGAACTTACCAGACTGTTCTAGCTGTTCTATTATTTGCCTTTACTCACTGAGTCATTATACACTGTTAAAACGAAAAACGAAAGAAACAACAACTCAACATTTCAGGGCAACCTACTTAAATAGATTTAGAGTTTTAAGCCCAGCTCAAAAACTCTTCATGTTTTGTTGAGATAATTTAGTCTTCCTCTTTAGATTAATTTGCATACATGCATATATAATAATAATAACTTTATTTGTATAGCACTTTTCATACAGAAGGAAATGTAGCACAAAGTGCTTTACAATCAAAGATAAAGAAAATAAAGAACCCCCCACCACCCCACCTGCCTGCCTGCACACACCCACACACAAGATCACACAAACTCACACAATCAACAACACTCACATTACATCATGATGAACTAAGTATATATAATATATAAATATAAATTTGTATTTCAAAAATTGTTGCGTAAACTCACTGAAGTGTAAGTGAATCAATTTAAATTTTCTGGGTTTCTGTAACTCAAAGATTCAAGTTTATCTAAAGAAGAAAAGTAAGTTATCTCAACAAAAGATTTTCAAAATTTCATTTGATTTATTTCAAAATTAACATCATAATATGCTAAGTTTTCCTAGAAAAAAAACAAAACAATGTATAGCCTCAGAAATCCAATCTCTTTCACTCATCACCGTGTGGTGGTGGCTGTATCTACAGAGACCCTTCCCTCTGTGTGTATTTCTAATTATTCTGCTGTGCTTTAAGACACTTCACGAACCCCAAAACATCTGTATTTGATGAAAATGAGACTCAACAGTAACCTATATCTCTGACGTGTTTAAGAACAAATCCTGCTGATTATATACCTTTAAGAGTTTGATTTAAGACTCAAATCTAGTGAAGGCAGACACCAGATTTTTTTTTTTACAGTGTATCCACATTACTGATGATTACTTATTAAAAATCTTACTGTAGACAAAAAAAACCCCAATTCTATAAGATCATCATATGCACTATTTGAGAATTTACAGTATGTTATTTTAGAGAAAATGTGTAAATTGTGGAACAGCCTAAAAATATTGATATATTCATATATATATATACACACATATATACACACACACACATATATATATACATATATATATATATATATATATATATAATATATATATACACACATATATATATACCTGCTGTCTGTATTTTAAGGTTGTATATTTAAATCTCTGACTCTTACAACCATCTTTTGGCATATTGGAAAGTCCCTGGACGAACCTGTATTTGTCAGAGGGAAACATTTACTGCAGGTGGTTTTATGATAAGAGTTTTATATAAGATGGGCCCACAAACAAGTTTCATTATGAACATAAAGTCTTTTTTTTCCCCTCAGTGACTCACAGGTAACTAATGTTAACATCTCTTCTTTCTCTTTAATGAAACTGGTCATCTGCTCACTTTATAACCTCACGATCGATCGTGTTCAACACAAGACACAACCAGGGCTGCAAAGTTTGTGCATTTTCCTAAACTGATAGTTGAAAACACTAACAATCACTTAACTGATCAATCAGTAATAAGACAGATTAGATTAGTGAGATTTTTCCTAAATGGGTCTGGCAGACAAAACAATGTCAAATGAAGCACAGTTACTGCCATTTCGATATCAATTAATACATTTTAATCAGTTTAATTGATTAATGATGAAACATTAACATCCCTCGACACGACTGTAACTCAGCTGTCCCCGATCATCCACATGAATATAAGCAAATCAAAAGAATCAGTTTGTCATTAAGCCGTTTATCAAGAAGAAATGCCAAACAATCTCCAGATTCTCAAATATGACAATTTACTGCTTTGTTTAACATCATTGTAAATTTAATACCTTTGGGTCTTAAGACTGTTTGATTGAACAAAACAGGCATTTTCAAAGATGTCAGTCTGAGCTCTGGGAACTTTTAACAGACTAGATCTTAGCAGGACGCTGAACACTAAAGTCATACATTTCCAACGTTGAAAACTCAAAAGGTAAAAAGACGGCATGTTTGTTGACATGGCCAGAATAAATAGGTGAAAATTAGATTACTCAATGGTGTAAACTTTTAATAGGCATGTTTCATCTTTACCAAAAAAAATAATTCAATTTAATGGTGTTTTTCTACAAAAAGTCTACAAAAGAAGCCAAAGTTTTCAATGTTGAATGCTGTCGTCTTACCGGCAGCTGTACCAGAACTTTTCCTGAACAAAAACGGCGGTTTCCACCAGAAACTATCTGATCAAAGAAAAAGTAACAAAGATTTTAAATCTGACCAGACTTATGGTAGCTTTTAGTGCTACAGACAGTATGACAGTAATAGTCGGTTAGTCCCAATAATGTACTGATATTTAGCTCTAGCTGTGATTGATAAGGAGAGAGAAGGACCAGCGAGTGCCATCTAGCAGTGAAGGTGTAGATTATAACCAACTAAATACTTGAGATGTTCCGATACCATTTTTTTTCCTGTCCAACTCCGACTCTGATCCCTGAACTTTTAGTATCAGCTAACACCAATTACACATTTAACACCAGCGCCTTTAAAAATATACATAGTATAATTTGATTTTTGATTTTTTTAACAGCTGTATACTCTATGATTGCTACCATTATTGAATGACATTAACAAATACATCAGAGAATGAACGCCATAAAACATGACTTCACCATCCTGGGGAAAAAAAAAAACATGGCATACAGGTTACTGCTGGGAAGTAGCAGTATTAACCTTGTTAATGCCAGCAGCTTCACATAAGACCGTCTTTTTCCTCCTGGATGGCGAGGTCATACTCTACTGCATTCATTCTCTATAATTAGCCTATTTACTCAAGTTTTACAAAGGGTTTAACGTGAGCCAGGCTGTACAACAATGATAGCAATCATATCCCATTCATAATACAGGCTTAGTACTGAACAACTGTAACAACACACTGGTATCTGGTACTCGGAATTGGGTGACACGCAACGTTCAGGTACGGGAATTGCCCACAGGTGATTATACACTTATGAAAACATACCTACCAGTATTATATTGCATTTCTGCCAATAAATCCATGTAAATCTTACACAGTGGTGCTTTGAACCACATACTATTGTAATTTATTGATAACTTAACTACTTAATGAGGCACAGATGCCAAGAAATGTGCTGGTTTCTATTTCTCTAAATGAGGATGTGCAACTCCTCTCTGCATTTTTGGCAAAGCAGCGTCCGAAATACAAAGACAATTCAATTTACTGTCAATTTTAAAGTCGTATGAGCTATTTTTCACTATTTTCGCGAATGTGAATGGGAGTAGGGCTGCAGCTAACAAAGCCCAAAGTGACATCTTCAAATTTACTGTTTTGCCCACAATCCAAAAGTATTCAATTTACTGTCATAAATGAGTAAAGAAACCAGAAGTTATTCACATTTAAGAAGCTGGAATGAGAGACTTTTGACTGTTTTGTCTTACTCAAACCAATTAACTGATTGTCAAAAGAGTCGGCGATTAATTTAATAATCAATGTATCACTGCAGCTCTAAATGGGAGTGGGGAAACATTTGCATTTACTGCAAACCAGCACGACACCACCACTATTTACAGCGTCCTCAGAAAACTGCCACAGAGTTGAGTCAACAGAGTGTGACACAGTGTCAACAGAAGTGAACTGGACAACCTTCACAATGACAGGATTTACTGCAGGGCTGCTGTCCTGGACTGTACAGGTAACTAAACGAACCATAAAAGCTCATCAAGTCATTTTGCCCGTCTGGCTTGAAACCAGGACACAGAAGTGCTCTATTTTATTCTTAGGATGTGTGCTGTGGTTACACCCAGCCAGGCTCAAAAAAAAAAAGGAGGATAGGAAATATGTCAAAGGAGAGGTCAAAAGTGGCTCGGCTGCATTTTAAGAAGGGATCATTTCCGAGAAAAAAGGGCACGGTCACAGTGACAGTGTTGAGGATGTTCAGTATAATGAACTCCAGACTCCCTCCACGCCGCGTTGAGACGGTGCAGATGCCTCCGCGTGCTGATGGGAGCCCCGGCAGAGGAACAATAAAAACAAACAAACAAACAAACAAAAAAACACACTTCAGCTGTCTCTCCTCTCCAACATTTCAAACTCACAACAGAAGCATTTCACACAAAAAAACAAAGAATGAAAGGTGTGACCTCACCTTTTTTTAAGGTGTGTATTATGGACTCGTTTATCAAGTAAATCCAGATCCAGAGTCCTCGTCGAGTTGTCCTTTCGTACCTGCGCCAGGTTTTTTAAAAAAAACGCTGTTAAATAATAAAAAAATGATTGTTTTCTCAGTTTCTATCGATGCTCCATTCCATTTCCAGCCTTCCTCTCGTTTTAGTCCCGTGAAACTTCGCTTAAGAGTGTCGGTCACCTGTGTGGGGACTTTTTTCCTGCGCTTCCTGAAGTTTTTGAGCGGGTGTTACCTGTGCGCAGTGATCCGCGCGGTGAGTCCCGGGAGGAGCACAAAGGGTGCGGCACGGTCCTGCGCTGCTGCTGCTGCTGCCTGCTGCTGCTGCTGCCGCCTCTCTGTCACAAAGGAGCGAGCTGGAGCTCCTCGGTATGCAGCTGCTGCCAACCTGAGCCCTCAGGCTCCGCCCACAGCGGCCCCCCCTGCTCGCGACGAGGAGGGAGAGCAGCCAATGAGAGCTGGAGCCTGACGGACAGACGGGACGCGTCACAGGCGGGTTTATATGATTTTGACAGTTATGATAGGTAAATAATTGATGCCTGAGGTTACCTGAAGGTTAGGATTATGTTTCCCCGTTTATCATGATACTGAAGTTATATGAAGGTGCATTTTTGTGCAGTGGTGGAGACCAACTTAGAAACAATTTTGAGGTACTGGACTTTACTTGAGTATTTCCGTTTTCTGTTACTTTATACTTTTACTCGAATACACCTCAAAGGGACCTTTCTACTGCAAAATTCAGATGATGTATTATTATAGATAAAGATAAGACTTTACTGATTAAATTCACAGGCTGCCCAGCAGTGTATGAAAGTATTAAAATCAGCTCCACCTTTACCAGCTGTAGAATTAACTTAATGAAGACATTAATGCATTAATAATTATATTCCAGTGTATTATTCTGAATTATTACAGGGCTTAGTTAAATACTCGATTCTGATTGGTCAATTACAGCATTCTAAGAGCTGTTATTTCTGTAACAGACCGTTGCTATGGATACAGTTATGATCACAGACTCTAGAAGAACAATAAAATCATTTCTAAATCACTCAAATAATTTTAAAATTATTGTTGCTTTTTTTTAAATATAACCATGTAACAAGAATGATGATGTACAGTGAGCAGGTCACTATTGTGCAATAAAAATAATATTTTGTGTCACATAAATGTGTGCCAAATGTTTAAGAAAAGAAAACATTTGAAAACCTCATCAGCAGTGTAGCATCTACTGGAACAGTTCCCACATAAAACTGCTCACAACGAATTTGGTGATTATCCTGAGTAACCAGGTCATGATTTCTGGAAAGAGACATAGCTGTTGCCTTTTTTATTTTATTTTATTTTTTTTTTTTTTTTTTTTTTGCTGCTTTGAGCACCACAACCAAAAAGCGGCTCGGTGTTCCGCCTCATGGAGAATATGAGCTGAGTCTATTTTTGACGGATGCCACGTCCATTAGCACAGAGCAGATCGAACGGGCAGGAAGTCAGACATAGAAAAGGCAGGGAGAATCTGGTTGATTTTCAAAATAAAAGACTCACGATCATAAAGACAGAAAAGAACCCATTTAAAGCGATATTCTACCTTTACATGATAAGCCATTCAGTATGTACTCACCCCTATGCTGATGTGAGGATGGGTGAAGATCTTCAGTTCACTAAACAATCCTGGAATTTCAGCAGAAAACAGTAGCAGCCTCATCCAGTACAATGGCAGTGAATGGTGACCATGGATAAAACGTTAAAAAAAGAACACAAAACAAACACAAAATATCTCCATCCTGCTCGTGTGGTGTAATCCAAGTGTCCGCGAGCCGCGACATTAAAATTTAACCGCAAAAGACACCATTTACACCATGTTTTTAGCCGAAATGTCAACTGTAGCATGTAGCAGGTAGGATGTAAACATGGCGTCGATCTCGCGAGACTTGTATATCTCTTAATGGACGCACGTGTGGAAGCAGGAGCGCAACTACCTACTTTCTGAGGGGTATGCAGGCACATTTCATTCCTACAAAATCTTTCTCCTTCTCCCTCTTCCATTTTCTGTTTTGTGCCCCTGAGAGCTTTCTTTTCTGCCTCTCCATCTTTAGCTCCCTGTCATCAGATGTCAACACGATTCAAATGAAAACACTCGTGCTCCAGCGCGTGCTCGCCGCACACTGGAGCGCCTATAGAGTGTGTGGGGGGGAGGCGAGAGGAGGGGAGGTGGAGGAGCGGAGGGGCGCCTAATCAGTGACATGCCCTGTTATTGATCATGTCATTTACACATGCACAAACAGCTGTTAAATACAGAAAATGCCGACTCTAAATAATTTTCCCCCCATCACTTTGGCGCCCCCCCTAGCGCAGCGCCCCTATGCGCCGCGTATAGTGCATACCCACTTTTTGCGCCACTGTGCGGAAGTCTCGCGAGATCGACGCCATGTTTACATCCTACCGGCTACATGCTACAGTTGACATTTCGGCTAAAAACATGGCGTAAATGGCGTCTTTTGCGGTTAAATTTTAATGTCGCGGCTCGCTGACACTTGGATTACACCACACAAGCAGGATGGAGACATTTTGTGTTTGTTTTGTGTTCTTTTTTTAACATTTTATCCGTGGTCACCATTCACTGCAATTGACTGGATGTACTGGATTGACTGGATAGATTGTTAGTGAACTGAAGATCTTCACCCATCCTCACATCGGCATAGGGGTGAGTACATACTGAATGGCTTACCATGTAAAGTGGAATATCGCTTTAAATGGGTTCTTTTCTGTCTTTATGATCTTGAGTCTTTTATTTTGAAAATCAACCAGCTTCTCCCTGCCTTTCTGTGTCTGACTTCCTGCCCGTTCGATCTGCTCTGTGCTAATGGACGTGGCATCCGTCAAAAATAGACTCAGCGCATATTCTCCGTGAAGCGGAACAGCGAGCTGCTTTTTGGTTGTGGTGATTGTTTTGTGAACTGAAGATCTTCATCCATCATCATATTGGCATAGGAGTGAGTACATACTGAGTGGGTTATCATGTAAAGGTGGAATATCGCTTTAACCACGTACCTTGCATAACCATGGCAGAAGCACAAAGAGCAAGGAAAGAGGACCTAATCAACAAAATCTGAAAGTTAACACGATCAGGCGGGCAAAACGCTGCTGGTGGGCGCTGCGGCCATGAGGACGGATCAGAAGACGTGTGCAGACATGCCGAGCCTGGTGGAATTTACCGGTAAGACTGATATCTCCAAAAGACTGAAACTCACACCAAAACAGTCTAGATGGATAAACAACACTACAGGCTAGAGGAAAATATTTATTTTTGATTTGGGGGTGAACTGTCTCTTTAAGAGGATTTTTGAGGTTCTTTTACTTTACTTGAGTATTTACATTTTCTGTTACCCTCTACTACTCCATGATGACTCAGTGGGGAATATTCTACTTTTTACTCAACATATTTGATAAACTGAGTTACTTTTTGGATTCAGGTAAATATTGAGAAAGCAACTGAACATTGAACATTTCAAAATGTTTCTTTAGTTTCGGTTGGTTCTTAAAAAGGATGTTAAGAGGAGAAAGGAACAGAATTTAAATGTTTGAAAGTGGGCGTGATAATTTGAGTCAGGGTGATGATGTAAAGAGCACATCTTTTATTGAGATATTTATTTATTTTTGTCTGTAAATAGAAGAAATAAGTATTGGAGTGTATGTGTATATGTGTATATGGCTAAATTAGAAAGTTGAAATGGTTGTAATCCACAGAGAGACAATCCAAAAACAGCAGGTAGAAACCACATACACAAGGGAAAAAGCTGTGCAAATAAAGATAATTTCATGAGCTTGTTCAATGTAAATTCCTCATTTGCAAAGTGACTGAGGTGTCTGACTGAACTCGTGGTTAAAATGCAAATAACACATGTGACCACAGCGTTGCTGGTTCGACTGTGGGCCTTTGTTTCGCTCCCGCCCCGACGTTTCCTGTCGTCCTATTGAATAAAGAGGAAATGCTTAAAATACTTCAATCTGCTGCTACTACTTTGAAAGTAGCTAAAAGAGATGGGTGAGTATAAAGCCTCCAAAGAATAAAAACAACATGTAAAATACACATACCTCAGAGATGCAATTAAAGGGTAATTCTGTCATTTTTTAACCTGGACAGTCCAGGTTTTTAACCCTTTAATACTCCAAAAATTACAGAATAACACAAAGATGATAATTGATAAAGGCAGACCAGAGATGTAAAATTTCAAGTTTTTGTCAATGGAGTCTGGTCACTTTAAACAAAGTGATATTGTGGCTGTTTCTAGTTTAACAAAAGGTTCTTACTCTTTAAAAACAGGTCCATCTCTGTAGCCATCCTTTCTTAGTGTTGTCAGATATTTAGAATAACAATCTGAGCAGTGGTAGTGGATGAACTGTGACACTGCACAGTTACCTGAAGGGATTATTGTAGCTCAGTTTCGCTTCTGCCCGTCACTTAGGTCACAAAATCATCAGAAAAAAGGTTCCAGGTTGAAAAATACAGAAGTTACCTTTAGGTTGAGTGTTTTTCCAACCACAGTCCATTACATGTTTCTTTAAATCTCCATCTGAGCAGCTGCAGCTTCTGCTTTCTTTCTGTTAGAAAGCGTAGCTAATCAATTTCATGCTTTAAATCCCTTCAGTTTTCTGCATTGTATAAATAATGTAAGAAACTTTATTCAGCAGATCATTACTATGCCAGTATCCCCCCCTCTGTAGGCTGTAGCTGAATCTTTGCTTTTAATTTGGATCTTTTTGCTCAACGTCAGGTTATGTTACTGTCACATTAGGTTAAAACAACCCAGGAGAGATGCTGTGACTTTCAGGAGGAAATTATTTTAAGTTGATGTTATTTTGTGATCTCAGAATCCATAAAAATGATGACGAAATACACTCGTTGGAGCGTACAGCCTCATAACTAGACCTGCAATGGTTCATCGATCAACTATTTTGATAATCGATTTGATCTTCTCAGTCAGTTTTCAAGCAAAAATGTCAAACATTTGCTTCTTAAATGTGAGGAGCGAGCATTTGCTAGTTTTCTTTTTCATTTAAAGGGATAGTTCACCCAAAAATGAAAATTCAGTCATTATCTAATCACCCTCATGCCGGGTTTAGTTTTTTAGTCCACAAAACACTGCTGGAGGTTCACAGGTTCTCCTAAAGCCCCAACATGTCAAGTTGACTAAAAAAAATGTTATTTTACACCATGTTTTTAGCCTGAATCTTCACTGTAGATCCTTAACTTGGATCCCCGTTCATGTGCACATGCACGCTGTCTGTACTTGGTGTGTGTGTGGTGTGACGTGTGTGAACGGCATGTCGGGACTTTAGGAGACTTGGATTATGCCAGACGAGCAGTATGGAGGCATTTAATGTTTTTATTCTGTTGTTTTGTTTGTTTTTTTACATTTGAAAACTGGTCACCATTCTCTTCTGCTACATTGTTTTATTGTGAAACTCCAGCAGTGTTTTGCGACCTAACAAATTAAAACCGAGCCTCAATCAGCATGAGGGTGAATAGATAATGACTGAATTTTTCATTTTTGGGTGAACTATCCCTTTAAGATGGTAAATGTAGAGTCTTTGGGTACTGGACTGCTGGCTGAAGCAATTTGAAGAGCCACTTTGGGTTCTAGGAAGTTGTGATGACCATTTTTCACAATTTTTGGACCTTTTATAGACTAAACGCTTGTAACTGGCAGATTAATATAGTGGAAATAATCATTAGTTGCAGCCTTAAATATATATATTGTTACCTCACCTACTGTAGAAGTACATATACCCAAAATAGTGCTATTTCTAGAAACACTATCACTTTAAAACTTTCACCTTCACCCTCTCTCCAAAACCTTAAATGTTCATCGGCCTACTGACCCTGTCCTCATCCTCCTCACAACCAAATGTGTCTCTTGTACAGTAGAAGAATGACAATGACACCACTGAAACAACACCACCAACCTCCGGCAACAATAGGCTGTCAGGCTCATCTTTTATTCAGAAGACGAGGGCACGAGCCCGCGGGCAGCCCGGTTCACCGCCCCAGTGAGAGGGGCAGAATCCAGAGAGGCTGCTTATCTTGTTTTTCTTCCACAGTTTGGTGCAGGACTGCGAGGGACGAACCTGTGGCTCAGGATGAGCTGTTTGCACTTGATATTGCTGCAATAAGGTTTATGAAACTTTAAAGGCCAATCAGAGGTGCAAACTGCTCTCTCATAATGAAAATGAGCGGAGAAAAGCAGAGAGAAGATAAGGAGGAAATAACAGGACGATTGCACGGCAGATAGAGAGGACTGAGGAGACGGGGAGAGGAAAAAGCGGATCCTCCTTCCTGTTTATACGAAGCGTGTGGAGGTTTGCGTGTGAGAAATGTGACAGCGTGTTTGTTCAACATGTACATTCTGCAATCTGTGTGTGTGTGTGTGTTCCACCGGTCAGAGTTTCCAGTTTGTTGTATCAAGCTGCTCCGTTCCCTTATTTCCTCTCAGCGTCACAGACAGCTGCCTGGAGGCTGCCTACGCTGTCACCATGGCGACGAGGATGCTGATTGCCCTCCATGCCTTCAACACCTGTTTGTTACAGCAGCAGACCAAACAAATGTGTTGGTTAGGGCGCAATATCTACCAGACCAGGGTTACCAGCAGGCCAGAGATATATACGATTAAAAGGTTTGAAAGGTTTGAAATCGGCACTCAACGAACCATAAATGATATCTTATTGAAGTTTTCTTTGTATGATTGAACATTAACTGAGGTTTGTTGATCTATTGATCAGTAAGATCCATTCAGAGTTGATGGCAACATGGAAAAAGTTATTGTAATAAAACCTTGGATGATTTTCTGGGATCAATGGTCATGATAGTATTAAGGCCTGACAAAAGGCCTGGTTGGCATTCAAAATGGGAAATGTAGCAGCAAAACATTTCAGTGAAACTGCTGCAGTCAGCAGTTGTGGTCATGTTCTATTTTCATATAGTTTCCTGTGTGTCTGAAATGATGTACAACAGCTGTGAATTGCTATCTCACTGTCTCACCAGAAATGACAACAAAGATGGCAAAGAGTTGCGCAAAATGACTAAATAAATTGATAGAATTTATTTGAATAATCTGTTGCACAATTTCCTTGAAAACAAACTTACAAAGTGTGATATAGTCGGGTCTATACTGAGAATTTCTCCAACCAAACTAAAACTTTTTTTTTTTTAATTATTGGCACAAAGCAAGTGATGAAAACAATAGTATATAAAAAACAGACATAGTCGTATAAGTGTTGTGCAGGAGACAGAAGAAACCTGAAGGGTAAAACCTCCTCGCTGAGGTTTGCAGTTGATCCTAATAGTATGAATATATCTTTCCATGACATGATAATATATTATGTAATGAAATACAAACAATATGCAATAGTATAAACAGTAAAATGAATGTTTTACAGTAATAGACCATAGAGATTGATACCACAGCATACTGAAGATGGATGGATAAAAAAACATTAGGTTCATAATAAAGAATAGGCTGAATAACAAAAACACCTCTCTGTTTAATGCAGTACAGTGCAACAGAACCACAAACCGCAGCCTCCAAAATGATGAAACAGTTGAATCAACACCTCTAACAACAAAAACTGAATTATAACCTTTGTGGAGTTATAATTTATGGCAGGACTGCCTTCGTTTTGAGTCGGGCAGGGTAAGAAATGATGATACCATTACCCTTAAAGTGATACCGATACCAACAGAGCACTTGATTCGATACCTTTTCTTTTGTTTTGGAGGGTGTTAGCTGTGGCTGCAGGAGTGGGCCAATCACATACTGAAACTGAAGAACACTTGTGGTGATTGGCTGCAAACAAAACATATAAAGAATCATTTCTTTCTAGATTTGGGTACCAAAAGGATTGAATGCAGGTATTGTTTGACTCAGAAGTTACTGGGTCATGTCAATCAATATCTTAAAGGTACTGGGTCCTGATGCTCAGCCCTAGTTTTGATTACCTAATAAACTAGAAACTGAGTGTTTTTATGTATGTCTGCATTGATACTACTGGACATTTCAGCCATTTATGAATTACTTTTAGCTAGTTTAACTGTACTTTCAGGTAAAGATTTGACTACTAATACATTAGTTTGAGCTAATTTTTGAAATGTTTGTCCAGTCGGCAGCTTTAAAAGGACAGCTCACTGCAAAATCAAAAAACACATTTTTCTTCTTATATGTACACTGTTACCCACTTACTTCGGCTTGTCCTCATAAGAGAACCCCTTTTGCTTCCTGGTAGACCCTTTTATAAAAGTTTCACTTAGAACCCTGTCAGAGAGTTTGATCTAGAACTCCAGACAGGGTTACAGCTAGAACCCTCTGGAAAGGTTTCACCCAGAAGCCCCTCTTAGGCCTTTTTCATGAAACTGGTTCTGTTCCAGTTCAAGCACCTGAACGATTCAGAGAATTTCCACCAGAAATAAATTGGTTAAGAACCTAAAAAGCTGGTTCTCCAAATAGCACCATGGTTCCAAGAATCTTGAACAGAACTTCTTCAAGAACCAGAGCTTATTTGGTTAAAGAAAAGGGGTATATGAGAGGTTCTACGGAACCTCTAAGCCTTTTCCACCAACATGGAGCCAGCCCCGGTCCGGGTCCCACACCAATTTTAAACCATTCTGAGCATTTCCAATAGAAATAAACTGGGTGGAAACCGGAAAAGTTCTTAGTGGAACCCTTATTCTTGCAAAGAACCCTTGACAAACTTAGTTTGTTCTGGTGTGAGTTGTTGAGTTTTGGAGATTGCGGCTGTAGAGATGTCTGCCTTCTCTCCACTATAAGGAACAAGATTGTCTCTCTTTAACCGGCTACTTGAGATAATCCGCAGAACTTGTTGTGACTAGTCTCATCGTAGGAACAACTTTCTTTCTCCTAAAGTCCCGACATGCCAAGTTCACTTGAAAGACGTCATTCACACCATGTTTTTAGCCTAAATCTTCTCTGTCTTCTCTCAGTCTTCTCCTGAGCTCGGAGCCACGTTCACATGCGCTTGCACACCTTCTGAACTGGGTGTGTGTGGTGTGACGGTATGCATGGAAAGTGAACGGCATGTCGGAGCTTTAAGAGACTTGTATTACACCAGACGAGCAGTATGGAGGCATTTTATTTTTTTTTTTTTGTTTCAGTTGTTTTTTCCGTTTGAAGACTGGTCACCATTCACTTAAACTGTTTGGGAGATTCTGCAAGCTGTTTTCCTGTGAAACTCCAGCAGTGTTTTGTGGACTAAAAAACCCAACCGTCAATCATCATGAGGGTGAGTAGAAAATGACCAAATTTTCCTTTTTTGGGTGAACTATCCCTTTAATTCATCCTGCCCTCCCTTTTGTGATGGCCTCACTCCTGCCGAGTAGATAATGTACTGCTGCTATTTATGTAGTAACCAGGGGCTCGTAAAGTGGTTATGAAATGTGAAAACAAAGTACAAAGGGTGTTCAAAAAAGGAGCGCTGCGTTACTAAAAGAGTCCAAAGAGACAAAAGGAAGCTCTATTTTAGACCAGGAAGCAGAAAAAGGAGGAAGAGGAAATGTTGTGTGGATCCCGGGACAACGACGGAGGGAAACCAGAAGTGCCTTCAGAGTGATTTATTGAAGAGGGCGTGGACACTCTCAGCCAGTGTGTGTGGAAGGCCCAGTCAACAACGAATGACAGCCAGATCACCACCATGTGCTCCATAAAACAAAGATCCAGAGCATGAGAGCGGGTTGCGTGTGAGCAGCACAATGTGTCAGCATTTGTGTATAAATGTGTGTGTTTGACAGAGTTATGTGGGCTCTTGTGCAATTGTGACTGTATGTGTTTGCGTGCGCATAAATCACATATGGAGCTGCTTATTGTCATCTGGCATCGATTTTGGGAGGGCCTTGATGTCCCAGT
The DNA here is from genome assembly GCA_034769285.1 of Lutjanus argentimaculatus. NCBI lineage: Eukaryota > Metazoa > Chordata > Actinopteri > Lutjaniformes > Lutjanidae > Lutjanus > Lutjanus argentimaculatus. Next base: position 5,224,640 of record JAWZSL010000027.1, read on the forward strand.
GATCGCCCTCATCACTGATTTCCACCCCCAACTGCTCTTAATGGCATTAACGGGAAGGCATCGGCAGTTCTTACTCAATCTGAGTCTGGAGCGGAAGTCATGCCTGTGTGCAGTTCAAACTGCTGGCATGGTTGTACTGTATGTTTGTAAATCCCCTACACCCCCCTACACACACCCACACACACACACACACAATTACACTCATTTTTCTCCCTCGAAAGATGACATCACAGTTATAAAAAATCTAACTCTGAGTGGATGCAGCCGTCCATGTGGTCACGCCTGTTGGAGAACAGGAGACAACGTGGAGTTTTGGTATTGTTTGCTGTATGAGACAAAATGCCTAAATATAAACGCAAGTGGTTCAAATTTAAATGTCTTTCATTCTTTGTACTACTGATGAGTGGTACCAGGGATGTAATTAAAGCTTTATATTTTGTAAAGTAAAAAGTAAAAAAAAAAAAAAAAAAAAAACCTGTTCTGAAACTTCAGCAAAAAGAGAAACTTCATATCTTCATATCTGTCCTAAATTAAGGAAGTTAGGATTTCCTATTTGTGTACTACAGAAGCAAATTCTAACAAACTTTAGGATTCCTGCAGCCTATCTTATCTCAGGTTAGGAAATCCTAAATACTCAATCCAGCATTACTTGTCAACTTTTATGTCTGTTGCCTGGCAACTGACATTTACTTTTCTTATTGCGCAGAGCTAAACAACTTTGTAACTGTTGTTTTTTTTTTAATCATTGAAACATATTGAAACAAACATGCAAAAAAAAAAAAAAAAAGTTTCAAAACAAATGAGTTAGAGGTTAGAGTAACATCTGTAGAGAAAGCCAAAGGTCTTCTTTTGGGGAAATTTATAATTATGCTAACTTTGGAGCTAAAAGAAAGCGAGTGGGCACCCATTGTGTAAAAGCAATAAAAGAGCAGCCATTTGTTAGTTAGCTAGCAAGTTAGCTAACACTACCGTTATCTAATATTAGCTGGAATGACTGTGATCTCTTGCTAGCCAACACAACCGTTAGCCAATGCTACATTTGCTACTGTCAACCACCACTACTGTTAGCTAACATTGCCGTTTGCTATTGTTGGTCAGCACTACTGTAATAAAAGTTTTCTGTAATACAACACTGGAAAAAACAATAAGTCCCGCATTCAAATATGTGGTGAGCCTTATGATCTTCAATCTGCGTATACACCAAGTCCAATTTTGCATGCAGGTGATGCCTCAGTTTTTCTCTTTAAATAAATGTCAGTATAAAAAACAGTCAAGTCCATGTATGGAGGAAGTGGGATGGCAGGATGGCTCAAACAAATGGTTTTTGTTCCGTATGAAACCAAGAGTCAGTATGTGCGTCACGTGACTTTCGTAAAACAACACGCTTTTTATAATCCATGCACTCATGGACGGGAGGCTCGTGCATGTGACAGTGCAGGATGTAAACATTAATGGCTGTGTTTTCAGCTGAGCTGTAACCTCTTGTCCATGAGTAGATGCACGCTTCCTTTCACCTCACACTTCTGCACAGGGAGAAGGAAGCAGAAGGAAGTGTAAACTACACCCACCAACCATGGTGAAACGGTGGCTTGGTGTAGTTTCGTAAAAAAAAAAAAAAAGTAGTTCCCACAGGAAACTGCTCACAACAGGGTCTGTGGCTTATCTTGAGTAACCAGTCATTACTGTTGTTTTTTCTCAAACTTTAAGCCAAAACGCTGCAACTCACACCAAAACAGTCTAGATCAGACGTGGACAAAAAATACAGCCTGGGGACCGGATCCAGCCCACTGACAGGCTGCATGTGGCCCGCAATACCGGTTCACCCACTCCTGCAGATCCGTGTTGTTTAGGCTGTTGCTCTTCTATTGTTGCTGCTGCTATTGTTGTACCTGTATCCAACATGCATACTGTAAAACTTAATGTTGTAGACCCTGCCAACAAAAAAATTAATTAACAAATCCATCACATGACAATTCAGAGAGGATGATGAGCAGTACAAGTAGACTCCACCACATGCCCCACCAAAGTTAAGATGGGGGTTCAATGACCCCCCCAATCCTGAAGCAAAGCTGAAAAAAAAAAAGTATGTGTAAAAGTGCCACAGACCTAAAGATTAGATGAGCATTTGAAGGGACCACAAGTGAAGTTGTAGCATATGCTACATTATTCTAATATTTAATTTACATGATGAGGCGTTGTGTCTGTTTTGTCGCCCTTATGCCCTACAGGCTGAACACACCAAGCGCTTAATCAATTGAAGCACAAAGTGCCATGAATTCAAACCCCTCTGACCATTAACAGTTTGTACAGTAACTTGTTGCGCTCTAAGAAGGGCTGCACTGGACTGAGGTTTGCTGCGACATTTTCAGACAAAATTCCAAGTTAATGGGTCAAAGCGTGAAAGAACAGTAGCTTTATATTTTAATCTCATGAAGAACCCATCTGAAATCTTTAGAACTTTGCTTTTTTATTATTAGTTTTAGGCGACTGAATCTGACATTGCTGCACGCACCAGCAGCCTCTGAACGCAGACAGAATATGGAACCTGTCTCAGCTCAACAGAATTACTTTAAAAGCACCAAATGACTTGTTTTAATGAATTTTGTTTGTTTACATTATGCAGAACTGTAAAATATCACTTCCATAATTCAGTCAGACAGCGACAGGCCACAGGCTGAACTTGGCTTTTTATCCTTGCAGCTCTAGCAACGTTCAAGCAGCACGCACGGTTTATATTATGTTAATTATAATGTTGATTAATGTTGAAATGACATTCTTCTGCCTCAGCAGTTACTAAAACAATAAATAATACACTAAAGCAGTTAGGTTTTGAACCCACATTTCTCCTTGTTACATTTTTGCCTGAAATATGATGGTATAGCTTAAATTACACCTTAAAAACAACCACATTTCTTGGGATACTTCGGGATAGAATGCTTCTGTTCCCACGATTTTCGGCAAAAATAGTAATCCCTTCTGCTCATCACATCCAACCATCTAACATTATACAGGCTGACAACAGATGGAGAAAAACTGTCATTTAGATTTTTGTGGGGGTGAACTGTCCCTTTAAATGCATACATGAGTGAATCTACCTTTCTCCTATAAAGGCAGATATAAAACAAACTACACCCGAACAGTGGAGGTCAAGAGTGCATGGAGCTGTGCTTCTCTGCCTGTGTAAGAGGATCACATGACCGCTCCACGAACACTCATGCAGTTCTCTGGTATCTGTTGCCACATGCAATAGTAACTAATGTTTCTCATTCCTTCTCTCTGCCGTTCATTCAGCTCTCACCATCCCTCTGCCCGTCATGCTTTTATGGTGTCTCAGCACATTTCTCACTTCTTTTGTCATCTAACCACAAATGTTCACAGGTTCCGTTTTCCTTGTTACAGTTCTATTTCACTTCTAGGACAAAAAAAATCAGTTATTACCAAACCTTTGTGCGCAGAAGGCAGAAATTTGTCTGGTCGCACTTTATTTTACAGTAAACAGACATTACAAGCTGCACTTACGCAATATTAGAAATAATATGTTCTTCTTCAATAGTTATATCCTTAATGAGGCTCTTATTAGACTTTCTTAGAGGTCAACTGGGGGCACGTTACAACAGAACTGAACTGTAAACTAAACTGTTTTATTTCTCAGTGTAAGCACCCTTTTTGGACTTTCTGTGAGGCCAATTTATGACGCATTACAACAGAAGTGTACTGTAAACTAAAGTGTATTATTTCGAACTGTTGGACACTTAAAGTCCATCCATCCATTGTCTGTTAACCGCTTATCCCTGATGGGTCACGGGGGAGAGGCTGGAGCCAATCCCAGCTGACACTGGGTGAGAGGTGAGGTACACCCTGGACAAGTCACCAATTCATCGCGGGGCTGAGGCACAGAGACAGGCGACAACTCACACTCTCACTCACATTCACACCTAAGGGCAATTTAGAGTCATCCAGCAACTGATTATACTGCTTGACTGCGGGAAGAAGCCGGAGTACCCGGAGAGAACCCACACGGACGCGAGGAGAACATTCAAACTGCCCCTGCCACAAACTCCCCAGCCCCCCAGGTTTTGAGTTCAACACTTACGGTATTAGACTTCATTAGAGGGCAATTAGGGGCACATTACAATAGAACTGCATAGTAAACTAAAGTGTATCACTTCCCACTGTAAGACCCCTTGTTGGACTTTCTGTGAGGACAATTTGTGACACATTACAACAGAACTGTACTGTAAACTCAAGTGTATTACTTAAGACTATGAGACACTTATTAAACTTATTTAGAGGGTAATTATGGACACATTGCAGCAGAACTGTACTGTAAGCCAAAGGTGTTTAGTTTCCCATTGTTAGGTCCCTTTTTTGACTTTATTAGAGGGTAATTAGGGGCACATTAAAACAGAAACTGTACTGTAAAGTAGGTGTATGGTGTCTAAATGGGGTAACAGAACTGTCCTGTAAACCAAAGTGTATTGTTTCCCACTGTTAGACCCCTTTTTGGACTTTCTTAGAAGGTAATTCAGGACACATTACAACAGAACTGTACCAGAAACTAAAGTGTATATGGATCTAGCGGCGGGAAATAAACACACTTTACTCTATAGGACAGTTCTGTTACAATGTGTCCCTAATTACCCTCTAATAAATTCTCATAAGGGATTCATAGGGCCTAATAAAGAACATATTTCTAGTATTTCTATTTGATACAAAGTACGGCTTGTTACTTATTAGTGTACTGTAGGTGCATGGTGTCTATATGGGGTATAGCTGTGTTTGTTCACTAACAAAGAGCATATTATTTATAGTTTTGTCTAATTTAATACAACGTACAGCTTGTTATGTCTTCATAGTGTACTGTAAAATAAAGTGCAACCATTTATCTTTGGTTACATGTACAGGAAGCTGCTTCTGAAAGGTGCTGCTGGTCGCTGAAACAGCCTCTGCCACAAACTCTCAGTCTGTACTTTCACACCGTTTAGGTCCGCTCTCTCTCTTTCTGCTGGTTTTTTTTTTTTTTTTTTTTGCCATTCTTATCTGGAGAAGGAAGAAGAGAGTGCAGCATATCACCAGCATCGTTTATCTTTGTGTAGGGTCTTTTCTCAGTCTCACCTGATAAATTCAGGGCCCTGCTTGGCAGTCTTCCCACATGTAGTTTCACTGAACTCTTCTCCCAGCGGGCGTTTTGGAAATGCAGTATCTGTACACGCCCTGGATTTGATTTTTAACAGGTCAAATGGTATGCAAAAGCCCACAAAGGCACTCATTTGAAAGTCAAAGCCGATGAATGGAAGAGGGGGGACTTTCTGCTTGCTTAGTAAGATAAAGAACAGTCGAACAGAGCAGATCCTCACAACGGCGGCAGGTTTATCAGCACGCTCAAGGCCACAGGAGACACAGTTTAGGATACAGTTTAAACACTGGTGTGTGCAGTATTATTAGTGTGCCAAAGCAATACGTCATAAAAGGCAAAGCAGCGGTATCTGTTCAAATCGTGACTGACAACACCTGAACGCGTCTGCAGCTTCTCTCATACCTGCGGCTGGTGTGAACTGATCTCAGCCACATCCTCTGTTGCTCTGTTGTATGAGAACATCCTGCTCGGTGGTCCAGAATATCGAAAACCTTGTGTTGACTTCCCTTTTGACAGGCTTTCATTTCCTTTGTTTGCGTTTACACTCTTTTTTTTTTTCACATTTCAACCTTGTGGTTTTATGCATCATAAAAATGTGCACTGAAAGTCAAGCTGATTCAACTTTTTCAGTAATTATAGTCAATTATAGGTTAATGATTAGGTTGTAAACACTATGATTAATAAGCTGTTACAACACATTAGATCAGCGGCCTTTGTATTTTATCATTTAGATATACCAATCCGCTTTTTTTCAGTTCCTGTCTGAGTCTAACATCTGCCAGTACTATACCGATACTAGCAGTCTTTTTCCTTGTTATGATTATTTATTTATTGTAGTTATTATTATCATCATCGTCATCAGCAGCAGCAAGATTACATGAACATTAAACAAACTTAAGTCTAGAAAGCTTGTGTAGTTTGTGTAATGTAACTTATGTAATAGCTTCTGCATTCATTGATGTCACAGTGTTGTTGCTGATGTTAATGAAGAACTACAGGCTTGGATTTCTAGTCTCTGCCTCTGAGAAACCAGGGGGTGCGCTAGATGAGTATTTTTGTCACCTAAGGCTGGATATACCTGCTGTCGAACCACACGTTTGTGTTCGTGTAGTGTTAATTTCTGAGGACGCGCACAACCATCGCTCCAAATGGACGCAGGATTCGTGCGGCAGCCATGATGGGAAGGGATGTGCAGGGGTGCGTATGCACCCGTGCTGTTACAAGCAAGTATATATCCAGTCTAATGTTGGGTATCGGCCAACAAAGTAATGGCCATAGGCTTGGCAACATGGGTGTGGGTGTCAGAAGCTTGTGTGCAGTGTATCCTGGAACCATGCTGCCTCAGCCAGCAGGGGAACTCCGCTTTCTTGGTCAATACAGCACACAGTGAAGAATTTATTGCTTCAATTGACCAGATTTCCATATGTACTTCATTCCAGAGACATTAATCTGCTGCTATAACAGCCTCCACTCATCTGGTTGCAGGGATTTGCTCCAATTCAGCCAGTTGAGAGCATCAGTGAGGTCGGACACTGATGTTTACTGATGAAGTCTGGTTCACATTCTGTGTTCCGGTTCATCCCAAAGGTGTTAGAAGAGGTGGAGATTAGTCCGTTTCTTCAACAGTGAACTGGGAAACCTCACTTATATATGAACTTGGCTTAGTGTGTACAGGGGCACTGTTGTGTTGTAACAGGAAAGTCCCAAACAGACTAAAACCACAAAAAGCTACTAAAGCTGCATACTTTTGACTATACAGGGCATGCTGAGTACACACCAGTGAATGAGAGCTCAAACTGTACCTGACCTTTCTGTTCTGTATAGCTCCCCCCAGTGGCTGAAATCAAAACCAGCTGGACCACAGGAACACAGAACATGTGTGATGAAGTCTCAGAAAGTGTGGAAGACAAAGAACGAATACAAGAACTTTAAAGATTTTTTTTAAATATTATTTTAATACTTTTCTTAAAAAAAGATGTACTCCATAATCTGAACAAGATGAATCTATTGACCTCAATGCCTCACTCACCAACATACCAACAGGTTGTTCTGGGTAAAATAAATCAGAGGAGAAAAATAGCAAAGGGAAAAAAAAGAAAACAAAATAAACTCAAAACAATCAAATATGAAAAGGGAAAAAGAAATGAATGAAACATAAAAAAAAAAGCGATTATAGAATCGAAAACACTCACAGATCTCTGGGCCAACCTAAGGAAACCAGGAAAAACCTCCCACTTCCAGGAAAACACAATGGCACACGACATCCCAAAAACAGTTACCGTGGACGCTGAAAACATTTTAAAAAATAAAAACTAAAAGACAAAGATGATAAACGAGAACCTATTTTACAGACTGTAGAAGCTGTGAGAAGATAGTGGTGGAGACAGCTAAGAAGGACTAAAAACATGTACATGATGAAAGGAAATTTAAAAAAAAAACAAGAGAGGATGAAAGCAATGAAAGAGTTAAGTGCAGATATTGAACAGCTACAGGATGATGGGGGCTTGTAAAGTAGTGACATACAGTGATTTCTGAACCGCTTGTTGACTATTACAGATCGAACTGCTGCAGAACTTTGTATTTAAAAGGGGGGTAAAGGAAAATTAAATAGCAATAAAAACATAGCCTTTAATATAAAGTGAAAAGAAGATGCATTTTACATGTAAAAAATGTGAATGAACTTTCAGCACTCAATAGATTGGTTTTGGCATAGAGTCGAGAAACAAACAAACAAACAGAAAGGTATGAGAGAGAATAAGACAGACGAAACAATCCTCTCAATAGAATCATAAAAAAGTTTTTTTTTTTCTTCTTTACAGTAAATTCTACAAAATCAAAACCAGAGCTCAGAGATGAACACAGAGACGAGCTTTGCTCCCCGAAATCCAAATTTCCTCTCATGTTCTTTTTCGTTGACGTTTCGTCGTATATAATATATATTCATGTATCTATTTATATATATAATATGTATAATTTGTGGGGTATGATTGTTAGTTTACAGGCCAGAGCGCTAAGGCAAAGGACACACTCTGAAACTTTTAAAATGCCATCGCTCCTTCCTCGTCGCCCTCGGATATTCACCGTGCACACACCTGAAGCCTCCTCCACCTCTCCGATTAGTGACTGAAGAGAGAATTAGAAGTGAAGGGAGGGAGGATGTCGTAGAAAAGTGTGTGAATGTGGCCGGGGGTGTTGCGTTCCCACTGTGTCCTGAGAAAACAACCGGACTCTCAGACGACCGCCGAACCTGACAAACTACCCCTCCCAGGTAAAATCCAGCTTAAAATAAAAATTAAAAACAAAACAAAACAAAAAAAGAGACGAGATTAGAGGAGAGGAAAAAAACAAAAGTGATCTGTCCGTTTGTAATTTGTTCACCCGTTCCTTTTAAACCCTCTTCTCTCCTCTCAAGACATTAGAGAATAAGGTTTTTCACTTAATTTCTTAAATTAAATTCACCTCTTCACTGCCATTCTTCTTTTTTTTTTTTTAATGTAAAAGTTCTGTCCCCTCCTTATCATTCCGTCTTTCTTGTTTTCCTTAAAGGAGCCAACTATCTTATTATTTCACTGTCCGTTTTCGACAACCATAAACACCAAGCCAGACACCAAAACGTATCTGAGGTTGGAGGAAAAGAGGGTTGCTTATATCAATTTCACTCCCCCCCCTCTCATTCACATGACACAAGCCAGCTGTTTCAACTACTGAGAGAAAGGGACAGTTACTATCAAGTCTGTGTATTTACGTGTATGTGTGTGTGTGTGTGTGTGTGAGTGTGTGTGTGCATGTGAGTGTGAGCAGCGACCATGTGTATCAGAGCATTGTGGTTTATATGTGTGTCTGTAAATTTTCGTATGTGTGTCTCTAGGTCCTTCTCTCACTCCCATCATCAGCTTTTTTCCCCTCTCAGAACAGATTCTCTTCAAAGATGGCCATCAGGTCGCTCTGGAAGTTGATGTCAATGGTATCAGCCATCTGCAGAGGAAGAGAGAGGGCAAGAAGCATTAAAGGCTGACCTTAAACATCATAAATCTGTTTCTATTTTTTATAATTTTGTGCGTACCGCCTCTCTCCTGCGCCTCTCCTGCTCACGGCGGCGTGCCAACTCCCTCTGCTGGTCAGGAGTGTTCTGCGCAGCTGAGGAGGGCAGGGGCGGGGCTTGTGGCTGTGTGGGTGGGGCCTGTGGGGAGTGAGTTGGTGGTGTGGAAGCCGGAGGTGTCGGAGCAAGCGGTGACTGTTGCTCCTGGCGACGGCGGGCATCTTCTTGCGCTCGACGAGCCTGCTCCATGGTGTCTTCGTCGTCACGGCTACGGGGAGGAAAAAAAAAAAGATTGCATCCTGTGAGATTTGTTCATTACTACCTATTTAAACATATTTAAAATAATGTATCAGCTTCTAACAAAAACACAAAGTATGTTATATTAATCTGATATGTCTGTGCTGCCATCATGTTATTTATTGACCGATGCTAACATCTGGAGGGCAGGGCAGCCGGTAAACATCAAAACAATTATTAATTTAATGCAACAGAAAAATATACTGAGTTACACTGTAGATTTCAGAACGTGACTGGGGTACAGTTTGTCAAAAGCAAGGGCATTCAAATGCATTATTTATACTTTACAACATTATTTATATTTAACGCTTGACAGTAATGGTTTTAGATTAGACTTGCTGTAATTTAGGATTTGAGAAACATGTTAATATTTAGATAAGTCAATGGGGACTGAGGAAATTTAGGCTAACTTTGACAGCAGAATGCATGAGAGTTTTAGAACAGGACTTTTTCACCACCTTCCTAAAGCTCACAAGGGAGAGAGCACTGATATTGTTCCCCAGCAGCCACACTGACACGGCTGGCTGCAGACGTGTCTGCAGACAGTTTGTGTTTATTAACCTCCTGAGTGCAGGAATCGCCTGATGCTTATTATCTCAAAATGCCAGATAATCAGCCTGAGTAAATGGCAGACAGATGAATCAGTTTATCACTAGTGATTGGATAAAATATTCAACAAATCACTACTGAACAAATAAAAACCTGCATTGGCATATTTGAACTCCACTTACTTGGTCAGTCACCCATTGCCTTACACATTTATATACACTGATTGTCGACTGATTTACTACAAATGACGTGTAATGCACTAAAAATTACAGATGCTTTCCCATGTTCAAATTAAACCACAGCTTAAGTTTCCATTACACAGTACGAGCAATTATTCCTTTCCATTCTTTTTAGTATACTATTAAAATAAAAACTAATGTGTCAGTTAGTTTGAAACTTGAAAAACTAGAGTTGAAAGCTGAAAGTGACTTCAAAAGTTGACTTGTGTGGTGCGTTCATATGTTGGTAGGAATCTCCAGCATTCAGACTAGCAGACAGCATTCATGAGCTGCTGTATGCTTTTGGAAATTAACCAGCACAAACAATGAGAAGACGGGAATCAAAAAAGATTATATCAATTTGGCAGTTTCTTGCATTTGGCTCAAGATGTTGGTGTCAGAGTGCTCCATCAGCATTTTCAAATCCATTAAGATGCAATGACACTTCAATGGAAGCTGGACAAGATGTTCTCTGAGATGATTACGAATCTCAAGTAACATTCAAGTGTCTAAGTGGGTTTTATTCTGTTCAGAAAATAATGAAAGCAAAGGCTGCTTGGAAGGTAGGCAAAACGTATTGGTACTTCCAGTAATTTTTTCGTCAAGTCTTCTTTGCTTTCTGTGTTACACGCCGCTTTAATTTCCTCCCGCTTACCGTAGCTTCTCTTGCTCTCTCCTGGCCTGTTCAGCCTGTGCTTTCAGTTGTCTCTCTCTCTCCTCCTTCTCCCTGGCGGCCCGTCTGAACTGCTCGAAGCTGTCGCTGGAGGAGCGCACGGAGGAGGCCGGCGTCGACTGGGACCTCTGAGCCAGGCTGGCCCAAGAACCCATGTTCTTTAACTTCACGTCCTGGGAGAAGACAAGGAGAAGAGGGTAGAAAATGACAGGTTAAATCGAACGAGAAGACATAAACCAAAGCAGGTAAATGTGACTGTAATGTGGTTGAGGACAATATTGCCTCATCTCGCACTCACACACACCTGTGTCTTCTTGGGAGCAATGGGAGTTTTGGGCTCTTGCTTGATTTTGTTGTCTTGCTGGGAGCAGGGTGGTGCTGGGGAGTCTGAATGGCGAGAACTGGTGCGAGAGCCATCCAATGACTTCAGATCTAATCCGACAGGAGAGAGGAGACATAAATGAGGATGAACTACATGTATGCACCCCACAGGACATCTTAACATTATAGGCAATAACACTTCTGCAGATAAACTGGGAGGGAAGGACACAAAATCTGTCTGAATTCAAAGTAACAAAACCAATGACTGCAGGTAAATTTTCCACACATAACACTTTCATAATTAACCTAGAAGAAGGACGGAGATTCTGCTTAAATCAGCTGTTTCTGACATGTTCTGACACCTCGCTCAGCTTTGAACACCAACATTCAGGCACGGGCTGATTGATTACAGCAGAAATCATACTCACAATTATTCTGGTCAATATTAAGATTACAATTATTTAACAGTTACTCACTGACACTGGAAACATCACACATTTATTAAACTTAAATATAAGTTTACAGTGGATTTCCTTCAACTTGTGATTTAATTAAATGGAAAAACATAAAAATGTCTTTTAACAATAATTCTAACAATATTTATTATAATAAAGTAACATATAGTAACATAAGTAAGTAACATATTCATCAACGTTGCCCATGACCCCCACTGACACACTGCCCCCCATCCACCCCTCCACACTAAATTTGCACATTGCAATATATTATATTCGAGTATTATGTTTGTATGTTTGTATGTTTGTGTAACTCCAACATGCCACAACAAATTCTTGTAGGTGAAAACCTACTTGGCAATAAACAGTTTCTGATTCATATAGTGTAATAAATATAAATACTTTATAGGACTGCTGAAATGTAACCCTTGCCTTCTTTTTGGCTCCTCAAAGCACCAGCACCATAACAGCACAGACAGATGTGCATGAAAGCCAGCGGCAGCTATCTTGACCGGGTTTTTGCAAACGACGACTGTGAACTAGAATAAACATCCTGGAATCTAACTGGCCACCCCAAGTGCTACCCCATTATCCTCAAGTATGACTGGTTATCTGAGAGGTGGGACCTTTGTTTTAAACAACTGTCTGATGAGTACTTTTAAATGTGTTATCATTTTCTTTTGTATGTAGCACACTTTAAGATACAACAATAAAAAGAGACAACAAACTCTCTACTCACTGTGTTTGTTGTCGGGTTTGTGTGAGTCTTGACGCATGGCAGGGCTGAAGGGCGAGGGGGGCAGAACTGGTGAATGGGAAGGCTTCTCTTCTTTGACCGCCACCAGGTTGGACCTCTGCTCCTACAGGGAGACGCATATTATGTTTACATACAAAGACTCTGTTATCAAGGGTCAAAAAGAACATATTTGTCAAATGTTTTCAGCATTGAAAGGGATGACTTTTTAACATCTGTGTGTCTCTAACCTTTAACTAGCTGAAAATACACTCTTATGTAAATGAGGAAAGGCAGATTTTGTTTTGCTGACAGTCAACACACAAACACACACACAGCATAAAGAGACAGCTGGTCCACTCACATGTTTCTTGGTCTGTGAGGGTGACTGCTGTCCCATCGTATGGAACTGAGGCATCTGAGGAGAGTGCATCATCAGGGAGAAGGGCTCTCACGCAGGCAACCTACAAAAACAGGAGAAGAAATGTTGAAAACACATAATAAACACATACAGAATTATTTAATTCAATACCAAATTTAACTAGATTTTCTGTGACACCTATATGGTTATGTTTAGTGATTCCCAAGCCTTTATTTTGTAAATAAAAAAATATCAATCTCAGACTAAAAGTATCAAAATAAGCATAGTGCTTTTATTTTGGAGCACCACGTACCACTACAGAGTAGCTTGCAGTGCTTCAATATGTAATATATATGTATGTAATGTAATTTAGTTTTTTGTGCTCTGATTAATCCAGCATGCATTTAACACACCTGTTACAATCTAATTTTAATGAAAACTCAATTCCTGACATTTGCTCCCGGTGTTCCTCACCACTGTTTTGGAAGAAGGAATTAACAAGAGTAAAAGTAACGTATTTTCTTGTTAAATAAGTGCTGTTTGGTGGATCTAATTCATGCCGATGTGAAGACTGGTTCATGTGGATTTCAAAAAGTAACTTATAAATGTTCTTTGATGAGTGTACATTGGCATGGAAGCAAAGAAACTGTTATGTGTTAAATCTGAGAGCTGAACTTGGTGTGGTGTTAGAGGGTAGAATGACAATGTTTAACGGGACAAGATGTGATGAAATTCACGTTTGGTTTTGGTTTCTACATTAGAAGTTAATCAGTAACATTCTTTTAACTTTTGTACCGGACCTTTTCACATCCACTTACATTCAAATAGAAATGGCAAAGTACTCAAAATCTGCCAAAGAAGAGAAAGATGGCTTTGAAATAATGAATGTACTTGCTTTTGTAAAAAAAAAAACTAAACAAAAACAATACTTTCAATGGGAAATAAAATATGAGAAGACTTGTATATGGGGTATAACCCAATGTAATAGATTAGCCTAAACTGTCATGTAAATTCTTAACTAAACTAAACCGTGTCAGAAGAACGGCAGCTAGAAAGTGAGTGAGACCTCTCAGCAGCAATGTCATCCTATCAGATTATCATGTCAGGTTATTTTAAGCTTGAGTCCAAACTGTGCATTTATTTACATTTCATTTTGAATGTTTGAATGGTGCAGACCAATCAAAGATTGTATTAAAAGTTCTGTGTGAAAAAGTTTAGCCATGCATTTCTTTCTTCATAGAATCAGAATATAATTAGAGATGCACCGATTTTCAATTTTCAGACGCAGAAGTTAAACGAGTCTGGATGAGAAAATGTTTGAGGAGACACAGGTTGATTATTCTTCAGCCAGAACAAGAGGTGAGATTTTAACTGTCCCTCTGTGAACAGCAGTCTGCTGCTGGCTAACATTAGCCTGAAGAGCTATAAAGTTTACGGCCGTTCTGCGACATTGTCAGCTGCTCTGTCTCGTTATAGACTTGTCTGTTTTCTCTTTACCCTGTTCTTTGAATCTGTCACTGACACCAATTTCATGCAAGCACGTGTCTGAGTGTGTGTAGCTGTGCTCAGCGCTGTGGTAGGTGTGATATCACGGCCAGTTTGTCTGCTGCACGCATGACGTGACCATCACGCAGAACACGTGTGACAATGAGGGGCACAGATCGCTCGATCAGTGCATCCCTAAATATAATAGTTCAACAGTTTGAGCATGATGCTTTTAGATAACAAGGTTAAGCAAATGGCAACCATACAATTATTGACAGTTTATCAGTTTAAGAGAGGGAAAAAGCCTGGTATCAGACTTGTATCAGACATGAAAAAGTAGTATAAAGCCATCCCAAGTCTTCAAAAGGAGTAGTCAGAAAAAAATAAATAAATTGTGTAACATTTTATCTTTTTCAGTTTGGGAACCACTTCCTGGAGTTCACAGCTATCTTACCTGTTGAGAAAGGCTCTGCTTTGCTGCGTGGTGACGGCTGTTGTTGTTGATGTTGTTGCATCTGTTGTACCTTCTGCTGCAGGGCCACGCCCTTCTGCTGCTGTGGCGCTGACGTGTGCGTGTGCGGGAATGGCTGCCGCATGTGGCCTGAGCCGTGTCTCTGCGTCAGGGGAGGGGTGGGCGTCGTCACGGGCTGCGTGTGCATTGACGGCACCAGCTGAGAGGCGACCTGTGCAGGCGAGTGTGCGTGCGCGTGTAGCGGCTGCGTCTGCGGGGCAGGTCGAGACTGGAGCGACTGCAAGAAGGTGTGGACTTGGCTGAGGGGCGGGATTTCAGAACTGGTGGGCGTAGGCTCTTCGTCGTCCTCCAGCAGGGCTTGGGGAGGTTGTGCCGAGAGGGTACCCAAAATGCCGTGCGATGGGGGTGATGGGACGCGGGGGCGGGGGACGGGGACGGGCTGGGGGAGAGTGAGTGGAACCGAGGGCTGGAGCTGGGGTGAGGAGGATGGAGGCAGGGAGGGGAGCGAGGACGGGGCAGGCTGTGAGATTTTTGGAGGAAGCGGTGCTGCTCGGTTGCTAGGTCTCGATGGTTGCTGGGGAAGAGCATTGTGGATCGCTGCAAACGAGAAGAACAGAAAAAAATATAGAGTTACAGATTTTTTTCTTTTTAGCCCTGAAAAAATCTGTTGCTGCAGTTTTGTCTTTAACTTTTAAAAATGAAATGTTCAACAGCAGAGCCACAGTCCTGAAAACAAAAGACGAAAGCTGGGACATGTTTAAACAAATCAAAACCTCTTGTGCTGAAACAAGTTGATTATTTGATCAATTGATTGACAGAAATTTAAATCTATCAACAAATCTGATAACAATTCTTGAAAGGACCAGTGCATAGGATATAATAGCATCTATTGTGAGCTTTCAGGTTCACTTCGCTGCACTCCTCTTTTAAGCATGTAGGAGAACCTTCAGTGGCTGCAAAACTTGCCCAGACACACGACAGGGACAGGGCTCATTCTACACTAACAACTGTTATTTTCAAGTGATTATACACTAATAAAAACATACTACCTCTTCAAATAGATCCCTGTAAATCACTGGAAGATTAAGTGATTTATGAAGCATAAAATGCCAAACATTTGCCTCTTCTAGGTTCTCTGATTTGAGGATATGTTACTTTTATCTGCTGAAAATCCTGAGCTGTATATTATAAATTGAGCGTGTAAGGGAGAATTCCCAACTGAGTGTCCATTATCAGGAATTAATGGATGACGTGGAGGCCAGATAGTTGCCTCAGCAGAGTCGTTAATTCCTCTTTATGGACACCTCGAAGGGCATTATTACGCTTCTGGTCACTAGCCAAAGAAGAAGAAGAAAAAAAACAAAACAAAACATTATTTATATTTTCATGTGTTTTGCAATTAAAATCTAAAGTTTTTCACGAGCCATAACTCTGTTTCCCTGGTAACACCTGAGGGTGTGACTAATACCTGGAACAATCATTACCATCCCATAAGGTTCTTAAGCAATGGAAACATTTTTCACTACTTAGCTTCCGGTGTCAAGTCTGTGGTATACATTTATGGTCACCCAAGTGCTTTTTAATCCTCAAGTTAGTTAAAAAAAAACACATCTTTTACAGTTTGATTTGTACATATTGCTAATAGTTTCCAGTGTGTATCACTGTGTTATTAGAAGGGATGTGCGCGATTAGTCGACTATGCGATTAAACGTAGCCACCCTCCCTAGTCAGGGAGGCTGCTGCTGCTAACACTGCTAACATTAGCCACACCGTGTAGCAGGCTGGCAGCTGACATCAGCTCCGGGTCGTTTACCTGCACTGATTCTCTTTGGTCTGAAAAGGTTTAGCATTTAGTCAACTGTTGTCATGTTTTGTAGGTTACTGTGTAATGTTTGTATTGCACAGCGCAAAGTAGCGCACATTTCAGTGGCATTTAAAACACAATTTGGCGATTGTAGACTGTGATTAACTGCTTCATATGGCTCTTAATACGCACAGTATTTTTTTTTTTTTTTTTACAGTGTTTAACATTATAAACTCTGCTCAATTCAACTGCTTTCTGAGCGTTTTCTTACTGTTAGACGAGTCTAAACTAAATTTTGCATTTAATTGACAAGGAAATTAGTTATAGATACATAGATAACTATTAGCAATGTTAGCTAACCACAAGCTAACATTAGGTTGCTATGACTTTTTTTTTTTTTTAATACACTGGGTGCTTGGAAGAGCTGCCCATAAAGAAAGTGACCGATGTACACCATATTGTGAAAGCGCTGTTTATGTCCACATTTGTCAGCTGTTATAAGCTGGGAGAGGGAGGGAAAAGAGCGGACACTTTTTACAGCACAGTGTGCACTAAATAGAGACACAGACTGGAGGAGAGAAATCATCCCAAAGATCTTTGCACAAGGCATTGATCTTTTCACTTTTCTCTAGTAGAGGAAATGATGATTATCACATTCATGGCGACTTCTGAAACTACAGAGATACAAGTTGTGCATGGTGACACTGAAGTGTACATACCAGGTGAAGGTATGATGGGATGTTGGTTTAGGAAAGGGTGCGTCTCAGTGGGTGTCTGGCCAGTGGGTGTGTTTGCGTTGAGGAGGCCAGACACGACGGGGGCACCGGCAGTAGTAATGGTTGGATTGGGCTCCGTGTTCGACTGCGTCAGGTGAGGGTTCATGAATTGAGCCAGAGGATCAAATCCGGGGCTCAGCAGCTGGGACGAGTCCAGAGACGGGACAGGGACGTGGACAGGGGGAGGGGGCACGAACGGTGGTTTGGACTGGACCACTTGAGGCTGAATCTGAGGCTGAGGAGCGACTGGGCCTGCTCCGCTACTGAGGGGCTGGTGCGGTCTCTTGGTGTCTTTGTTAGACGAGGTCTTCTTCTGCTGCTTGGGAACCAGCCCTGGGAGATAAAACAACAAAGCGAATTTGAATGAATTATCTCCAACAAATTATTGGCAAAGATAAACTGGCCGATTGATGCTGGAAAAAGCAAACAAATAAAACATTTAATTTACACAACATTTACAAAAGGCTTCCCATGAATTCTTGGGCATTCGTGAGCTTACTAACCTACTAAATCACCGTGCAGCACAACAGGGAGCTACTTAGCAACATATTGACACATATTGGCCAATTAGCTGTATTATTATCCCAAGTGTACAGACAGTCTTGTGAGCCACAGTGGATTGTTTTGTAATTTCACAAGCAGAGTGTGAAACAGCTAATGCACCCAGCATTAGCCATATGACAACTGCCCCTGACTTAGCAGCTACGTGCAAGTTCAAATGAGAGAAGACCAAAAATATTCAACGCAGTATATGTAGCAGGGGGTCCCTGCCCGATCTCTCTAACAGGTAAGTGGTCTATGGCTTGAAAAATGTTGAAGACCTCTGAAATATATGGAGAAAATACAAGGGAAGCTGATGAATAGCTACAGGTTCTGAAAATAAGAGCTGACAGCTGTTGTGGTGTGTGTGTGTGTGTGCGTTACCATTCTCAGAGTCTTCACTATCAGAGGAGTCGCTGCTGTCTGAAGATGAGGATCCGGTCTTCATCTTTGTCACATTTGTTGTTTCCAGAGGCTTCTCTACTGCGACAAAACACACCAACAACATTCAGAAACTGACGGGCCGACAGCTTGCTGCGCTCGTGTAAAAACAAGACATTTAGCAGTTGTGAATAAAATAAAATTTAAAAAATAAATTAAAAAAAGAACACGGGACACTAACTGGGCACGTTAGTTAACAGTTAGGCAAACAAGAGTGAGTCCTCAGATTGAATAAAGTCAAGTAAATGCCACACTTCTTCAGGATACACCTGATGGCTTGTTATCAGGACTGTGACACATGGATGATTTCATGCAAATATGCTTGTTGCCTCTCTGGTGGAGAGTTAGATCAAAGTTAACTGAGATACTCATATGGATACAGCATCTGGACAGAGCCAGTCTAGTTGTTTCCCCTTGTTCCAGATCTTCGTGTGGACCTATGCTAACCTGATGCTTGCTGTAGCCTTACATGTAATAGACAGATATGAAAGTAATGTCAATCTTCTCATCTATCAGCCAAAATACACGAGACACTGGTGCAATGTGACACGTGAGCTACACTAACCACAGAAACTGTGTGGGCATCGCACTTCTTATCTATTTTTACGCAGCTGGTCTATTTTTTTTTCCTCTACATGCAGCTGAACAGCCTTCCAATTAGGTAAAAACTACATATTTCAGAGTAAAAAAAAAAGAAAAAAAGTATAATCTGTTTGAAAAGGACTAAAATAAATACCTCATGATACCAGAGTCAATGGGATGCAGCAGAGCAACCTTGTGGGTGTTGTTACTTTGTAAAACAGTCAAATTAATGTGTATCCATAATCCTGTAGTTAAAATGATCTAGTTAAAGGGTCAATATGGAGCCACAGACTGTATATTGAATAGGTTGTAATTCCGTTTAATACACAGTCTATGGTTGAAGCGAGCTGTTTCCCTCTGCCCCCTCCTCGCAGGCTGTGGGAGCTCTGCAGGAGGGTGCACGACACATCAAACCTTGTAAATTGATAATAACATTGGATAATAACAAGTCCTACACTACAAGTCCTAACTGAACAGCAACCATTATAAACATCACCTAAATAATGTCTTCCACAAGATTATTAATGATTTCTTATAACTCAAACAGAAATGTACTCAATTGGCGAAAAATTCAGCATTTATCTGAACTCAACATGTTTCCTTAATCACTGATGACACATCTTGGTCATTTTAGGATTTGTTACAGTAAATATGTTACAGATTTTTCCTTTAATTAATTCAGTACCAGTTAATCTAGCCAACACTTCCAAACTCTGTTTAACCAACTGCATTCTTATGAAGCGTCTTCTTTTAAATCCCATCAGAAAACACAGCTGGCACACAACCACACATTACAAAGATGGAGTTCAGTGCAGCAGGTAAAAAACACCAGCCTCATGTCCTTGTCCCATGTATTTTGGCCATAACTCTATAATATTAATATTCATCAATTATCATCTCACTGTATATCACAATTTAAGAAACATATGCTAAATTACTTGCAGTGTAGTCAAACTAATGTTCAGTGAAATCAACTGTTATTTGTGCCATGACAGCAAATGAATAAAACAAAAGTGAAACTGATTTTCATGTCTGTGTAGAGGCTGTACGACAGGAGTGACTAGTCTTTGAACAGTACGTAGTCTTGAAGATGTTTCACTGCTCTACTGTTACACAGCGGTAGAAAAAGACCTGTCTGTGCAAGTGCTGTGACTCAGGTGACAACTGTTGAAAGTGTAGAGCAGACACACAAAACAGCCCACCTGACGGCTTTTTCTTCTTCCTGAGGCAGCTGGAGACGTATTTCTCCAGCTCCCTCAGCGTGGAGGGCTTCAGAGTCTCAAAGTCGATCTCGATCTCGTCCGGGTTGGAGTTCTTCAGCGAAGGTTCGCGCGTTTGGATTATGTGCACGACACGGCCCAGTTTGTCACCGGGCAACTTGTTGATGTCCAGGCTCAGCTGACGCTTCTCCTCGTATGACATCGGCTTGCACCTGTCAGCTGACACACCCCCGAATACGTCTGGGGAGGAAAGTATAACAGCAAATTGATACTGAGATATTTTTAAAGACATTTCAAACAAAAAAATCATGCTCAGCATATCTCTCACATACATACCCAAGTCATCCTCTGCTTCAAGAGAGGCCGAGGGGACGAGAGGGGTTGGCCCAGGCTGAGGTGGCACAGCTGGGCGGCTATTTTTAACTCCTTCTTTCTTACTGTGATTGACAAATGATCTGATTAGCTCCAGCAGTAGCAACAACATCACAGCAACAACATCACTTATCTTATTACCTCTGTAACACCTACCCAGGCTTTTTCCTGTCCTTCTTTGCGATGATTAGCTCCTTGCTGCTCTTGTTTTTCTTAGACGACTGAAGCACCACAGAGGGAGGGGTCTCCACAGGCTCCTCAGCTCCCATCTTCTTCTTGTGCTTTTCTTTCTTCTTCTCTTTCTCTTTCTCTTTCTTCTCCCTCTCTTTCTTCTTGGGCTTGCTGGCTTGGGGCTGGGACAGTGCTGCCAGCTGTTCGTGGACAGCTTTTAGCTAGAAGACACAAACACACACAGTTGTGGCCTTAAGAGACGAAAAGACAGCAGCCTGCGTATTTGTTTCTCCGTGTTTCAGCATTCACCCACGTTCGGTAAAGCTGTTCTGCATGGCCCACCCACCTGTCGTGTCTCATTAGCCTCCCTCCCCCTTCATTTTCCATCCTCTAACCTGTTCCTGTAACTCAGCCAATCGCTGTTGCCTTTCTTGTTCTGAGTCTCCTCCGGAGGACTCCGATTCGGAGGAACTGGAGCTGTCGTCTTCTGACACAGCTGAAGGAGGCGGGGCTTGTCGAGTGGAGGGGGCAGGGTGGAGGGCCGACGACGGGGTGGGAACAGGGATGGGCTCCTCTGGCTCATCAGGCATTTTGGCAAAACGCATCTCAAACACGTCCTGTTGAGATGGAAGACAGCAGGAGAAACTGTGAACTCTACTTGAACCACAAAGCTGCCAACAAAAACAGTGCTAAAAGAGAAATAACTGGAATGACATTTACTTCATATAAATTATAACTGTGAGGGTTTGACATGGACAAGTTTACCATGTTTCAGTGTATATGCAATACTGTACTGTTGTCAAAAACTGTGAATTTTAAGTACATATCAATTCTCAATATTGTTTCAACACTCATTTCTGCAAAATCAATACATCATAACCAGCTGCTCTTTCTTGCTCTCTCTGCTCTCTGCAGCAGCAGAAGAGATGTTGCAGGAAGGAGCGGCAAAGCGATCAGCATACTCTCTGAGTGAATACTAAAGAGCTGCAGTAACCACGTTAACTCTGTGTTTAATACAGCGAAACCTAGCAAGGCTAGCCAGTTAGCTGACTGAAACGAGTCTTTACAGCTGTGACAGCGGTACAGTGAACACACATACCATCAAGTAGACATTTCAACATCATGAACAACTGAGAGTGTTACAAGAATTTTATAGCTGGTCAGTGAATGCAACACAGTCATAGCTATGAGTGTGAAGAAAAAAACCCGTAATGTGAAAATTTAATTTCAAAAAGTCTCTGAAGCTATACGTCTGAACATGAATTCACAACATAACATAAATATAATATTTTCTTTCCTTTTTTTTTTAAAAAAAAAGGTAAAATGATAGATTTAGTGTTGTGTAAATTTTTCCGTGTGGTACCAAAAATCTATATTTTTCAAAGTATTGGATCCAAATTAAAGATCCCAGTATTGTGACACTACAACACAGTGAATATTCCGTATCATATTTACTGACAAATTAAAAGCTATGTAAATGAGGTTTCTCTTTTTTATTTTAATAAATATAATAATAATAATAATAATAAATAACACATTCAATAAAAACATGTTAACATGTTTTGGCTTTATCATGCCAAGTTAACGTAATCAATTTTGAAATAAAACTATAACTGTAACGTCTAACTTCTTTCAAATTTCTTATGCTACATTTTTACAATATTTTTGAGGAGAAAATACAAAGAAACAGACAAATAGTGAATTTACACCACACCCACGTACTGTTAGGTGACAAGGCCTTGTTTACAATACGGCATTTTACTTTATTTGTCCTGCGTTCTGAGAAATAAGCCAACACACTAAAAACAGTTGTGTTATCAGCATTGAAAGCAAAAATAGTGGAGGTCTTTGACATCATCACAGCATGAGGGACACAGGAGGCAGACGTGTTTAATATGGGAGTAATAAACTACTGTAGGGTATTTTGTTAACTTGGAACTGGATTTAAAAGGGTGTCAGCTAACAGTACCAAACCATTTAAACTATCGTGAGATAGTTAAACAGCTCATTGTAAAACAGTGGGCATCAATCTGCTGCACTCTGCTGGTAAAGATTTTCAAACGTGTTTTTGAATCTGGCTGTAGAGAAAGCTTTATGGACACACACTTCTGGTCATATTTAAGTGGTTTCCAGTAGAACTGGGCGATATGAACAACGCCAAATATCAAACATCTGGTTAATGTTTACTATGGATTGCTTGACCTTTGATGTGTTGATTACCTGTAATTTGCGTGCCATGCCAACAACATCGTGGTCTGGGGGATTGTACTTGTAACAGTTAGAGAACATCAACCGCACGTCTGCTGCAAATTCTTGAGCGTCTCTGTACTGTCTGTTGTCCAGCTTTTTCTGAAAGAAACAAACAAATGCAACGCCATGATCAAAACAAATCCAAATTCTTTATATTTTAAAACTTATTCTTCATTTTTTGAGTCCCAAAACAGCTGTGTGTTCCTGAGGGAAGGCAGGGTATTTCCAATGGAATATTTTCTTTACACAAATCAAAGTGTTTGTGAAGGGACACAGAATATTTCATTTGGACCCCAGGAGACTAGCTTTGAGCTGTAAGAAAGCCAAATAAACAAACAAATGCTTAATCACCCTCTAGGCATTTTCATCTTTATCTTTTTTCCCCTCGTCTAGACCACAAATGTCACGTCAGCAACAGGCTCGTGTGACGACAGCGTTCACGCCACACTGAAGCATCTGTCTGGATAGGCTCCGTATTGTCCGCACATTTGTCAGTGTCAGCAGAAAATGAGCAGCCAAAGTTTCTGTGGTACGTGCAGTTTTCCTTCAATATGTGTGAATTTTTGTGATCTATTGCTCATCAACACGAAGCATATGCATTGCAACATTGCGAACAGTGGGTGTGGATGAGAAAAAGAGAGGAGGGGAGAAAAAAAGAATGCTTGTGGCTGTGCTCAGGAAAGGCAGGTGTTAGAGATCACAGCAGAGGGATTAAAGTTTAGCAGTGAAGTCCAGTGGCGCTAAATGTACAGTTTGCCTACAAAACCAGTGCAGAAGAAGTCTGAGACGTTCCTGTGTCTTGCTTACCAGCTGCTGTGTAAAAAGAAAGGAAGAGTCTGTGACATTAAAGCGATAGAGAGTGAACTGCTCTTTGGCCGTAGAGCGCTCTGCTCTGCCTTGACTATAAAATGTGGATAAAATAAGTTTTCAGTGCCTCCGCTCATGGTTATGCACATCAGACGCAGCTGTGGCACCAGAGGCACGAGCTGATGCAGACAGCTGTACTGATAAAAATTAAACCATAGAAATAAAAAACGCATCTGACTAACTTGCAGTCAGACTATATATTTTATGCATTTTGGGTAAAATTCTTGTTTGTTAACTGAAATGCAAAGGGTATAATTTAGGGTATAATTTACATGTGGTGAGTCAAAAACCAGGTATTTTACCTTAACTGGCAGTCACACAAGGTCCATAACATGTTTGTTACCAATCTTAATAAAATCACCTTGATGGTGCTGAGATCCATGGGGTGTTTGATGATGTCGTGGTAGTCGTGGAGGCCAAGCGCTTTTACATCGACAGGCTTGTAGAAGGGCCAGGCGTATCCTATATGTTTCTTGGACAGCATCTCTCTGACGAGACGTGCACAGAAACGCAACTGTTCCTGCCTTTTCTGCGTGACCATCCCTCCCGTCTCCAAACTGGCTCCCAGGTGATGCTGAGAGTCCGGCTGTAAAGCGTCTTTTTTGGGTTGCTTGGAGGGGCGAATGCTCTCTCGGCGCGGCCGAGTCTCAGCAGAGACGGGAGATGATTCACTGAGCTGGTCGTTGGCTGTGGGTGTCGTGGTGTCTGCTTTCCTCTTCTGGCTTTTCCTTTGCTGTTAAGAATGGCAGAGATCAGAGGTTAGAAAAATGACAACAAATCAGTTTGTGATAAATAAGAATGGCTGCTGACTTCTCCTCACCTTGACGAGGGCGGGGGAGCTCTGCAGCATCGGGGCGGGATGGAGGGCTGGGTGTGTCGGGGCAGGAGGGGGAACAGAAGTCATGCCCTGGGCCAGGACGTCAGGTGTCGAGAGGGGAAATGGAGGTCCCAGAAGGGGTGCGTGGGAGGTGGGTGTAGGAGGCACGCGTGGGGGCTGCGGCTGGGCCAGAGCCAGGGCGGGAGGGCCTTGAGGGGCGGGTGCGGCGCGCGTCTGTGGGGTGATTGAAGGGGATGAGAAGCCTCGCGTGTGGGGGGTGGTGGAGGGGGACGATGAGTCTTGGCCTGAATCTGACTTGGTGATCAGACCTGGAAGGAAAAATATGAACACAAGAAGATCACAAAGATGAAATCAAGGATAAAAAAGCCAAGCAGTTTTATCCAGACTGGGGTTAGATGGTGTATGTTCATATATGTGTCGGATGCTGCAAGTTGGTGAGGGCTGAAGACCAAAAAAATACTGGGAGAGCTGTGATTCTGCCTTAAGATTTAAATTCAACTTCACTCATTGTGGCACCCCTAGTAACATGTAAAGCGTGCCAACTTCTGTTTGGTGGCTAAAATAACCAACATAAAAGCCTTAATCCATTCCCACCATCTGAGGAAGTGAAGCCCCTGTGGATTAACTTTATTTTTGATGGAAATGTCCCAACAACAACTGGAAAATTCTTATGTGTGCATTAGGTTCTTAACAAGGCCCAGTGCAACGCAAGCTTTGCTTCAAAACTGAAACTCAAGGATCAATCAGTACTGACTTCAAACTTGGAAGGTTTGAGTTTCATTCCTGCTTTATTGTTCATTTTGCAGTTAAGTCTGTTGCTCTTAGCGTTAGCGTGTAGCAGGGCTGTGGCAAACATCTCTTGTACTCTAACAGGCTGGGAAGATGTTGGACTAATGTTGTAATACTGGGGGGCACTCGACAGAAACTGTGTGAACATAAAGCCTCATTTGAAGCCAGGTAAATAAGCAGAGTAGTAGGCTGATGTGGAACATTACATTGTTGTTGTTTTTTTTGTGGAAATTCAGATGACAAGAAAAGCATGGTTTTGTTGCATGGATTTTTGTTGTTTGAGTACAGTCTGCTGTGTGATCCACGCCGGTATTTGTGTCTGTTGCTGCTGTATGTAAATGTACTGATAAAGAGTCTTGTAGTAGTCACTGACTATTTTACTTATATTTGCATACTTTGGGTTTTCTGCCAAATAAATGCTGTTGAGATGCCTAATCCTATATCATGTCTAAAGCTGGGAACGACTTTCCCCAAGGGGATGAATAAAGTATTTATCTATTGAATGACATGTTTACTAATTAACCTACATTATAGAGCTAGCTGCTTCTCCCAAAACACATGTAGGCCTGCACCTCATTTTCATTCCTTATTAGGAGCCACTAAACACATCTACATTTTAAAATAATTTCGTATTTCATAAAATATGTTCCCTTATTATGTTGTAACGCTATGATATAATGAAGTCACCATAAATAAACAAACCAATCAAAAAATCAAAATCAAAAAATACCATGACAGAAATTTTAGGTCATGTTGCCCTCACCTAATCCACACCGACTTTAAACCTGATGAACAGATTATGAAACATTCCACTTCACAGGACAGGTCTATTGAGTGCAAAGCCATCAAGATTTGATTTAACAATTAATGTTTTGTGCCAGATGTACCTGGAGAACTAGTACAGACACCATAAGAACTTTACAAGCTTGACTGGTTATGTTACTATTTACTTGTCACAGCAACTCCTCAACAGTGTCTTTGGTGTTTGCCAAGAATACACACAAACACAATTACAACCTGTTGTAATGCCACACACACACATCTTTGCTACTGAAAGGAGGAGGGAGGTTCTTCAAGCAACAAAAACAGTATTATTCTGACATTTATGAGCCTATATGACACCTGAATCTCATACCTGACTCCCGCCTGCCCCCTCGGCGCCCCTTGGTGACCACCGCGATCTCCATCTCCTCCTGCGGCATCTGTGTGATCTTCTGAAGGAAGTGCTTCTCCAAGGCCTCCGCCATAAGGACAATATCATCCCCAGGCTAAACACACAAACGCATACACACGTTGATAAAGACAGAAGCTCTTTGTACAGATGCTTTCCTGAACTTCACGGAAGTCACATGGAACTGGAAGTGGCCAGTGGCTGACCTTGTTGTAGATGTAGCAGTTTGTGAACATTGTGTTGAAGTCATGGATACACTCCTGGGCATTCCAGTAGTAGTTGTTCTCCAGGCGTCTCTTTATTGTGCCCATGTCCATAGGGGTCTTGATGATCTTATAGTAGTCCTTAAAAGTAGAAGGAGAGCAGGGACGGAGTATTAGATTAATACCTTGTCTGTAAGAATGTGACAAAACAAAGACAAAATGTATGTTTAACTTTCATCAGTCCAAAACAGATGATAAATATCGAGATGTGCATGATCAGTCGACTATATGATTAAATGTGGCAACCCTCGTGAGTCAGCACCAGAAATACCAGTTGGTTAAACTATTAATCAATATTTTATTCATGTACAATGCCAGTTCACTGTTGCCTCTAAGATGTTATGCAATCGCCCACCTCGGTGCTGCAGCTCTGGCAGACAGCAGCCCTCTCTCCTACCGCGAATGAACTGATGGCCCCGATGTTGTTGTCAGTAAAGTGGGGACAGATGACAGTTTGTAAAAAGTGCAGTTTGTCAGTATTTTGATGCAAGCAGAGCAGGCTGCTGCTGCTAATGTCAGCTATGTGTAAACAATGTTGTTTACTCGCTGTGATCCTGTTCGGTCTGAAAAGGTGAAGCATTAGTGAGCCGTTGTCATGTTTTTAAGGATAATGTGCAATCTTCATAATGCACAGCGCAAAGTGCCATACATCTGAGCTGTGTTTGTTTCTTTGTTTTTCAGTTCAGCTCCAAACTAAACCCTCTATCAGCCAACTTGAGTCTTATGGTTTCGCCTACCTCCTGTTTAAATGCCGTTTTCCTGAGCTGATGATGTGAAAACATCAGACTTCCACACAGTCAGAGAAAGTCAAAGTGTGCATCCTGCTCATACTTCTTCACTCAGAAGCGTCTCTCCTGCTGGGGTGCCTGACAGCGCTATCAGTCGCCGTCTGGCGTCACGTTGCCCTCTGTTCCTATCAACCTTATTCGCTTCCATCACAGTTAGTTTTGTGATGATTTTGAGCATCTCATAACTATACAGTCTGCCATGCTGTTGCATTGCTCTGTGTGCAATGACACAGCTAAAAAACAAGAGCTGAAACTTGTTTATCAACTAATCAACCACAGGTTTCATCTCATCAGGTGAAACCACCAGTGCATGTTGTCACAGGGATTTTTAGCAAGTGTTCCAGCTAATATAAAAATATATTTATGATTGGTCTTATTTGTAAATCCTAGTCGATATGTTCTCCTTGTGCATTTTTATGAGCTTCTATCTGTTTTATTCTGTTTTTGTAATGCCCACTGACTGACAAAATCTCAGTTGATTGATGATTTGACTCATCAACTTCCACTGGGCAGCTCAATAATTTGAGTAACGGTTACTAAACACTACAGCACCCAGCTTTATAAAAAAAATAAAAAATGAAGTACGTGTGATCCATTTTGGCTTGAGGATGAAAGCATTGAGAGAACTGGAAAGTATTAAGAGAAAAAGCATGTTTGTTTTAGTCTTTTCAAGAGATTTGTTGACAAAAATATACAATATTGCAAGCTGTAACCTTTAATAGAACCACAGAACATTTTTGCAGCACTTTCACATTCCTCCCCTGAGAAACTCTGCGGCAACAACAATGAATCCCCAGAAGGGCAGCTGTTGTCATGAAAATTCAAATAAATAAACAATAATAGGGCTGGGGCAATTTGTCGACGTAACCAGCATCACTGATTATGAAAATACATCAATTTGCATAACGTGTGTCAATGCATCACATTGAACTTGTGCGCCTGGTCAGAGCCCGATTCACCCAGAGAACAAGCTGCAGAGAGCGAGACTCGCCATGACCGTCTAAAGTGTGGGAGTATTTTAGACAAAGACACAACGGTTTGGCTCTCTATAAGCCCCACAAACTAAATATGAGAAATTATCACAGCAGCAAAACTACTCTGCACGAGTGCTGGAAGTGAAGCACTGAGCGACGTGTCGTCCTGCAGCAGCAGCAGCAACGAGACTGCAGCATCCTGTTTACTTTCAGTCAGCACCCGAGCTCAATATATCAGGATTATCAACACATGGAACGTATTTCTGTTAGTAAAAGTCACTCAAGATAGATTTTCTACATGTTTCTTCATCACCCTCGTGTTAAAATGTCTGCACCGCTGCTGTTAACAGTCACCATGTGTCATCTAACGGCGTTATTCGGCTGTTTATATTTTCTGTTCACTTTGCCAGCCACATATGAACAGAAATGGCTAAAACTAACACCAGAGACTGTCTGTAATTTGTTTCAATTATTTTCTTTGCCTCACGCTGATGCAAAAATACACTGGCAGTGATCATCTTACCTGCATATGACTCTAGTGAAATAACCCCATGTTATCACCAGTTTAAGTTTTAAGTCAAAATAGCGATTGTCCAGTTCAGTGAAGGGTTGACAGTGATTTGTGATTAAATTAATATGCATCACAGCTCCTTTTAGATTTGAGGTCCAGTATTTTTCTGATCAGGCATCTGACATGGAGTCTATTAAATAGTGCGGAAATAAGCAAATTTTAAAATATGCCACTATCATCATTATTCTAATATGCTTTCTGTTTCTATTTTTTAGGATTATGATTGAATTAAATATTTCAATGTTAATAAGACAAGTTTTTGATATTTATTTTAGGCAAATTAATTGTTATATTAATTGAATAAATTCATCATTACTCAATCATTAGGTGCAGCCCTAAACAATTAACAACCATTACTGACTGAAGACACTGACAACAGCTCCAGGTGTTTTTCAACCTCAACAAGTTTCTTCTCTTTATATGTGACAGCTTGAAACCACAGCGTAGTAGCATCTTCGTTTTAGTTAAGAGGCCAAGTCTGTTGTCACAATGTGTCACTAAGGAAGTCTGACAATTAAAAGTAATTGGACTACACGTGTTGAGTATTGGCACAGAAACACATGACTCACGGGCAAATTGAGTTTGACGGCATCTACAGGAGCTTGGAAGGGCCATGCAAAGTTGTGTTTCCATAATGACTTTAACACCTCTTTAAGCAGGTACTGAAAAAGAGCAGAATCATACAGAAATCAGTCGGATTTAAGTCCAAACACCAGACACACTTGACATGTAAAAAAAACAAAAAAACAAAACAAAAAAAAAAACACACAAACAGAAATCTCCGTACCTGTAGCTGATTGGTCTGTCGTTTGGGTTTGGTGGGGTTCCATGTTTCAGGGGGTGGAGGGTTGAAGGGGAGAGGTGGTTGGGCAGAGGGAGGGTTCTGGCTGCTGCCTGCCTCCAGTCCGTCTCCCATCGCGGTGGTGGGTTGCAGTGGCTGAGCAGACAGTTTAGGCGGATTGGACCTGGCAGGGGCAGGTGGGACCGGGGAGACCCCCCTCAGGCCATTACACTCCTCACTCGACTCTCTGGAAGCACAACCGACAAACACCAACATCACCGCTGCCACTACTGTTTACATTCCTGTGCACGTTAGTTAAGCCAACTCTGATTCAACTTTCACAGGATACACAGTCATCATTATCACACCTCGATTCCGAAACCAACCCTCTATCGCATCAGCTCAATCGGAAACCAACCCACTATCACATCAGCTCAATCTGAAACCAAGCCGCTATCACTTCGACTCAATATTAAGCATTTTCCTTCACTCTCCATCTCAATTATCTGTTTGTCTTGCTGTCAGTCCACAGTGTCTGCATGCTGCTCTCAAACTTCAGCTACAGTGGCATCGCTATGTGAGAGAGAGACAACTTGGCAACATAGAAGTTATTTAAGAAAAAAATAATATTTTTGATATTGTAGCTGCTCTGAGAGCAATCTAATTTGTCTCAGACTTTCTCATTCTCTCCCTTGTCATGGATCATGCACTGAAAACACAACACATGCACAAACAAATCAGTGCATTCCAGACCACCTGCAACCTGTTAGATGTCTGTTTGCCTGCAGCCTTTCTGTCTCTTCAGGTAGAAGCGGAATTGGAACATGTAAACATTTCACAGATTTTAACACTTGCCTTGTCCAGCATTTATTTAAGCTACAAGACATTAGGTACAGTATGAAGCTTTCAAAATGCAAAATATATTTTGATTTACAAGAAGCCATACTGTATTTTATTTAGGAATAATAGCAATAAATCAATGTTCAATTAATCGGTTGTTTAGAATTTGTAGATCAAGTGAACTTTAATTGATCTACTACCAAATAAAAAGCAGATTATTTTATGAGTGAAGGGATAATTGTGATTTTTTTACAGCAATTTTCTTTAGCAACTGTGGCTGAAAGGTGTGGAAAAAACAAAACTTGCCATTGATGTGCTCAACATTTCTTTTACAAAGGCCTTAGTAGACAAAAAAGGTCAATTCTGACACATTTAAAGATTAAGAATGCAAATTATTTTATAGAGACTCACATGTTTGTTGCTGTGCAGCTGTGGTCTAATCCAATTGTGTGATCATATCTCAGTTGGTGAGGCGGTGACTTCCTGAGTAACACCGGAGGTTTGTCAGTGACACACTGTGGGGGCAAGGAAACCACAACACACAGATAGAGGGCTGAGTGTCACACCTGAAAGAGGAAGATATGAAGAGGGATGTCTGATTAAAATTAAGTTAAAATCAAGGTCAGCATATCACATGTGGGCTGTTTCCAACTGACGTGAAAATACACTGACAAGTACAAGTTTGGCCTTGCTGTGTTGTAAGCTGCAGTGACCAGAGACAATAATACACGCAAAGAACCAAAGATATTTCTGTAACATGTTAGAAATTTGACAGTGCTTTGATGTAACCTGAACTTCTTTTTCTAACCACATATTTGAGGATGCACCATTTTTGTTCATTCCTCTTGTGTAATATTTAAAAGAACATATTTTTTCCCCCATCTAATTGCAGACATCAGGCCTCTCCTCTAATGGAATTATTAGGCTATCTTACAGTATTATGGCTACACTTGTGTAAGGGTAGGAATCTCTAGGCACCTCACCATTTGCTTCCTAGTCAAAGGACTACAATGTGATTCTAAAATGATTACTGGTGCATCTTCATCCATCACTTTTTTTATTTTTATACATGATTTAGTTTCTCTTGCTGTGTGACTACTTGTTACTTTAAAAACATTGCACACAGACACATACTATTTGTAATGACCCATAGCTAGTTTAGTTGGAAAACAACTTCCATTAGGGCTGAATGATTTTGAAAAAATATCTAACTGCAATTATTTTGACTAATATTGCAATTGCAATATGAGTTACGATATTAGAGGTCATGTTAATTTTTGCATTATTATTCTTATTTTGATTGCAAAACATGAGGTGATTTTTTTTTTTTTTTGCAGGAATCTGTACCAAATGAAGATGTTTTTATTAAGTCTAGAATCTGATTTATTGGACAGGACATCTCTGCCTCATGACATTCATTCCTTTAAAAGTTTTTTGATACACATTTGGATTTTAACAAATGTTGCACCTCTTGCAATTTGAAAATTGCAGAAAACCATATTGCAATTTTCATAAAAGTTCGATTAACTGTGCAGCCCTAACTTCCATACAATGTGGCTCTTGTCCAGGTCCCTTTTTCCTTCAACTTCATGAAACCAAACCACCATTAAAACTCAAGAGGTAGCCCTTAGTTTAGAATATAAACACAATGTACATGTTTACGTCCATTACGTTTCACCATTCATTTGGTTCAGCCATAGATGAGAACAGCCATACATGACATCCCCACAACCACGTCCCCGTTTGGGTAAAAAAAACCACTGTAAAACAGATAAATCAGTATGTGTGTCTGTGGCAAACACTTTATCACAGGTTAGTTATTGATGTTACTGAGTAAATGACGTGCGTAATATTATTTTGCATCTCTACAGTCAATTAATAAATGTTTATAACTATTTCTCGGGAGTTAACGCTCGAAATGGAACTGTCCAGGTGATCTTAGACTTACTCTTGTATATCGTACAGTTATCATACTGTGCACATTTGCTTATCTACAGTAATGAATTCTACCGTACTAGTGTTATTACAAAATATTTCAAGTTTATATCAAATTTCATGTCTGCTGGGACATGTTATTTTGTAAAAATATAATAAAGCATTTCTTCAACCAGAAAAACCCTTCTGTTTTCATTAGCTTACATGAAAGGGTCGTTGTAACTGTTAATAAAAATATTAATTTTGTAATACCATACACCATATTTTCTGAGACAGTTATCATTCTGTGAAAATCTCATACCATTGCAACCCTATTCCTGTCTCATGCTTCTACGCCCCCGTAGTCCAATCATCAATCTGCTCTGCAAGAAAAAGACCCTCATGAATGTGTCTTTTGATTCTGCCCCCAAGGTAAGGACATAAAGGACAACATGCATTATGATACATTTACTGTTTATACAGTGTATTGGTATGTTTTCCTCTTCATTCTCCAGGGAACTGGACAGTACAATAAGCAATTTGTAAGAAGAACATTATTCTCAGTAGCTCTTATTTTATATGGCACCTTTCATCATGTGCACGCAAATAATTTGTTGCTATTTTACAGGTTTTGTGCTATAGTTTCTTGCATGCATTTATATTTCAGTGACTTTAACAAGACAAACTAGCTGACGAGTGCCGCAACTGCCACCGTAGACTGAACCCCGACCTTGAAGCTTGACGGTCTCTAGATGCCATCTGATAGTATATGTCACAGTGCTCTAAGGTCCTTTTTTTGGAATTTCTGTGAGACAATCCGTCCATGCTAAAACGGAAACAATAGCTTGTCTTTCGTTAGCTGACATTTTTCTGCTCCTGGATGACTGCTGAATGTCTTCCACCAAATACCTAAGTCTTCACAGCAGAAGACTGATTTACTTATCCAAGCTCGTGTTTGGTAAATACAAATATACAATTAGGGCTGCACAATATGGCGAATTAATCAAATTGTAATTATTTTGACAGATACTGCGATTGTGATATGATTCATGATTAGTGGGAATGATCATTTTTGTATCACAATTTTAGTGTTCATTGAAAAAAACTATTAAAATCACGATGATGTGTCATTTACTTGGGTCTGTACCAACCAAACATGCTTTCTTACGTCTAGAGAAGAAGGTTTGTAGGCTAGGGCATCTCTGCAGCAGTACCTCCCTACTTCCCTTCCTCGTGCAATATTGTATGTTTACTGTGCTAAATCTTTTTGCTGCTAATATTCTGTGCAATCCAACATACCCTCCTCTGTGCAATCTGCCTCTGCAAGGCAACAGTTTACATTTTTTACATTTATGCTACACACCATGTGTGTATTTTACAACTGTATGTGCAATTATCCTGCACAGTTTCCAGTATATGCCTAGGTATATACTCATATCCACATATCCCTATTGTTTTTCCATATATGTACAAGTGAAAGGTGTATATATTGTAAATAGTCTTGTGTGTACAGCCCTGTACTTAGTATCTGAACACTCTATACTCTTATACTCTTAGACTCTATATTTTAAATCTGATAGGTATATGTATATTTTCTATTTTTATCTTAATTTTATAAGTACTTTATTGTTATTTTCCTATCTGTACTATTTGAGCTACTGTGACAAGTGAATTTCCCCGGTGTGGGATCAATAAAGTCCATCTTATCTTATCTTATCTTAAAGTACTTCATCATAATGCTGTTCTGTCAGACATTTTTGCTTTATCAAAAAAAAAAACGGAGCTGCCACTGCAGATTTGGATATTGTACTTGACCATACAGCGAGTTGGATAATACTTAAATTAATTGTGCATAATTGAGTGCTTGCAAATATTATATGCCAAATGTCCATCTTCAGTCACAGGTCCAAATGATAAACTGTTAAATAGCTTTTCAACAGTTTCATTTTGGGGTCTCTCCCTTTCCTAAACGAAACCAAAACAAACACTGCTACACCAGATAACTAAGTCGTTGTTGTCAACAAGCTTCAAGAAATCACAATAATGTAGAATATAGTATCTCAAGAGGACTGTCTCTGGGAACACTATGTACAATATAGTGATTTATGCTCACAAACTACCTTACCATTAATACACCGCGTATTTATATCAATATTAATCAACCAGCAGGCAGCGGTCGATGTTTGATCATATCCTGATAATCTCCTGACCCACTTCATCCAGTCTTGACACCGTGCAGCTGCACTCACATTAACTTTATGTTTACAATCAGCATTAGGCGCAAAGCAACGTCGCAGCTAATAAGCCAGAAGAAAAGACAGTGAAGCGAATAAACGTTAAAGTGAAACCTGAATTAATTATTCTACAAAAAATTATCAGCCATTTTGCTGCTTTTTGGTATCACGTAGCGAGGTTTTTCATACTAACGCCGCCGATAACATTATCTGAGGAGAGCGCTGACGCTGAGGGCACCAGGTGTCATGAATATCATCAACAAAGACACGAAGAAAACAATTATTCATAAATAACTTTGTTCTACACCTTTGCCTCGCTAACCTTCCGTGTCAGCGCATCGCCATATCCACTCAGAGAGCCAGTGACAGCTCCGCACGTAAACGGCCTTTCAGAATACAACTTGGACGGGATTGATATTCTCGAAATGACGTACGTCGCACTTCACACGAGCTCCTGCGCCATCGCGCGTAAACTACGCTGCCGAGAGGACGTAACTTATGTCACGAATACGGCCTACGGGGGCTACAAACAAACAGCCTAGCAGCTAACTGGCTAGCATGAGACCGACCTGCAGCTAACGTGCGCCCTGACAGCACGGAGCGTCAAACGCCACGAGAACGACCTCAACGCGAGGCTTGAGAGGAGGAAAGGGCACGATACAAACTGCGCAAAATAACACCAAATGGCGCTAACTTAAAGCACAGAAATTCATCTATCTCGTGGCCCGAACCGGTGCAAGGCCTGCGAAGACAGCTCATGCTCCGCTTGCCGAAGCGCACACTGACAGCGCGCGAAATACGCCCCTGATACCCGTCGTGAACCCTTCACCGGATGCCCGGAGTTGTATTCTTTCGTTTCGTAAACCAATGTCGTCCACACAAAGGCACAAAACGCTATTTTTACCTTCTTCGGTCGGTTGTCAGCGCTCGCAGACCTTCCTCGCCCCAAATCCAGAACAAACAGTCCCGTTCGACGTCGATGACGTCAGACGCACGGGGGCAGGCCGAAGTTTGTCAGCCGCCGAAATGTCACCCCACGGCTCCGCCTCCTCCCTCACTCGCGCCCTCCCTCTCTCTCTCCCCCCCCGGGGCAACATCATGCAATACCGTGTAATGATTACAAGGGTTAAAACAGGTTGGTGTTTCATCATTCTGCAGCAAGGTCACCGCACTCAGTGTCTCTCAAGTTCTGTCTTTGATCCATAAAGATGCCCGAAGTAAGCAACACAGGTAAAATAAAGTTATTATTACCCATGTTTTTATTCCAGTTCACCACAAGAGTGCGGTAAATTGATTGACCATTTAAGGTCTGAAGTTATTAAATTATATAGAATCCTCAGGACGTCACAGTACAGAGGAAATAGAAATAATATTTAAATGAGCGTGTTAAAATAAATACTTAGAATACCAAAAAAAAGAAAAAAAATTATATATGCCAAGTCATAATTATGAGATAAAACGTCAAAACTATAAATAACAAATTTTTAACTAAAAATTCATAATGATGTGATTTTACAAAAGAAGAAATTCTAAGCTAAAAAGTCATAATTATGAGCTAAAAAGTCGGAATTATGAGATTTAAAGCCGTAACTATGAGATAAAGAGTAGATTATGATTTTAAAAAAAGACGAAATTATGAGAAAAAGTAGTAATTACGAGATAAAAGGTCATAATTATAAGATATACATTCATAAATATGACATTAAAAAAGTCATAATTAAAAAAGTCACGCATCTTATCTCATAATTATGAGTCACCATGTTGTTTTTTCCCTAACTGTTGGAAATGTGCTTCCATATTGTGTAAAGCTATTGAAAGCAATACTCATTTACAGCTTTTACAGCTTTATGCTCTTTACAGAAAACAGCAATGTAAAAGGAAGCTTTGACAGTAAAAGCAAAAATAATATATATGTGGAGGGAAAATAATGTATATTTTATTGTATTATATTACATTATATTAACTCTGTATGAAATAAAAATAAATAAAAAGATTAAAAATTAAGCATCGGTTAATTAGAGGTTAGGTAAAAATTGGTTTTTGTTGGTCCATTTAATTTTATTATGGAATTTCCCCAAAAATTAATAGTTGGATTAAAAGCTGTTATTTTTTACATTGACTTATTTTCAAAATGTTAAGTAGAGCTGCAATGATTAATATTATTACATTATCAAAATAGTTATAGATTAATCAATCATTTTGAGTATTTTTTTAAATAAAAGTCCAAATTCTCTGATGTAATCTTCTCAAATGTGAATATTTTTTTGTTTTCTTTAGTCCACTATGACAGTAAACTGAATATCTTTGTGTTTTGGACAAAACAAGACATTTTTTTAAACATTTTATGGACCAAACCACTAATTGATTAATCAAGAAAATAATCAATAGATTAATTTATGATGATCTAATCATTAGTTGCAGCCCTGATATTAAAATATGTACTGAGGTAAAATAGTTAGCAACAAGGCTGATAAGCCTTTAGGTATAATCACGCAGACGTAGAAGGTGCAAAAGTAACAAATAACTTTTTACAGGATAAACTCGCATTTAACTTTAATGAACGCATCCTTTACTGTATTGATCGTGATGTATTTGAGGCAACAGCAAATATCCTTCAGTGGACTATTAAAAAGAAAAACATGTTGGTAGGTAGTGACATGAACCATTTCTTAAAATGAAATCATGTCAATGTGGAAAATGTATCAACAAATAGTGACAAAACTGTGAAAGTGATTTATTCAACAAATTTATTTCTCAGAGTGAAATGAAATTGTTGTTTGGACTTTTCTTACATTGACTTTAAACAAGCAAATGACATGTTAAAATCTTCAATATAAAACAGTGAAACACTGATTTATTCAACAAATTTATTTCTTACTCAGAGTGAAACAAGTTTGTTACATGACTGATATGAATTCTGAATATTCCACTTATTCTACAGACACGCCCTTCAGTTACTTCAGTCACCCCTGCCGTACAATAAAAAGCCCCCCCGTTGTAGATTTTCCCAAAAGGTTGGAAAATCATCCATTCACTATCATCAATACTGCCGATGGACAGAATGCTGTGGCATTAAGTAAGTCTTGACAAGGAAAAAAGTACACAATATCTCTCACCTTTACAATACTCAAGATTTCTTAAACAATTCTGATCAAAATCTAAATCAAGAATACTTTGAACAAAAGGCACAAGAAAAAAAAATATCTAAAGGAACAGTTTGGGAAATACATGTATTTACTGTCTAAAAGAGAAGACTGATACAAGTCGTGTGTGTTAAATATGGAGCTGGAGCAGGGAGGTGATTAGCTTGGCATTAAGACTAGAAACAGTGGGAAACCACTAGCCTGGCTCTCCAAAGTCCAGAAATAAGTCTATTAACACCTCCAAAGACAGTTGGTAGGCATGCATGAGACAGTTACGTAGGTTTACTATTTTCTGACACTCTCTTCATCTAAGAAAGACAATGTATTTCCCAAAATGTGGAACTATTCCTTTAACAAAAAATATATAAACTCAGAGTCATTCGACAGTGAAAAATGGTGGGAGCAGGTATGTCTATTTCTTAATATGCCTGGCAATGAAACTGTGAAATGGGACTGTGGGGTTCACTGACTGGTCCGTACAGATGTTAATGATGAGAGGTCACGCACACACACACACGGTGTAAAAGTCATTCACCATTCTTATCTTCCTCCTCCACCTCTGCGGCCTCTACTCCTTCCTCCTCCTCCTCCAGCTCACCCTGTAATCCCTCTTCTCCAATCTCATCGTGCACCACATATCCTTCCTCCTCCTCCTCCTCCTCTCCAACTTCAAAACCTTCCTCCTCTTCCTGGTTCCCCAGCTCCTCCTCTCCCTCCATTCCTTGCTCCTCCTCCATCTTTTCCTCTTCCTCCCCCTCTCCCTCCTCTGCTGCTGCTGCTGCTACTGCTGCTGCTGCTGCTTCATCCTCGGCCGCCTCTTGGCCTGTCTCCTCTTCGGCCACCGCCGTGTCCTTGACTGGTGTAGAGTTTGTCTGGCCGTCTGCGGCCTCATTGGTCATCTCCAGCTCAGACACATCCATCACCATGGAGTCCTCTGGATCCTGGTCGTCTTGGTTACCAGTGAACGGGTTTTCACCCTGACAATGAAACAACATTTCTAAGTACATTTGTATGTCTATGAATCCCTGCATTCGTGATCAGTTCGACTGAGATCACAGAGATTTAAGTCTCTACATAAGGATGTCTCAGAGACTGTTATTTGTATTGTTCCTTGCACAAAAGCTCATCTTTCACTCGTGGTTACAGAATCCATGACAGACAATGCAAATGTGACCTGGCTTCATTTGTGCAACCATTGTATGTTCTGTATGTAAACTGCACTCTATTACAAATGATGAGTGTGTGTCTACCCATGGCATTTGAAAACATGAGTTAGCAGAACACACCATATATTTTGCCAGGGAGCTCCTTCAGTAATTCTAGTTCCCATCTTAGTGCAGCACAGTACACTACATTTTACCTTTTCACTATAATGATTGTAAACACTGGTTTCATTTCATTACCTTGATCTCAGATTCTTTGTGTTACAAAGGGTAAAAGCTTGGGCTGCAACTAACAATTATTTTACTAGTTGAGTATTCTACTACATTGAATTGAGTAATCAGATAAGAAATACTTTTGGGTTTTTGAAGAGCAATAGTAAATATACAAGACAAATAAGAAACATTTTAAAATGAACAGCTAATTGGTTTCGTTTTTTTAAAAAGTCTACATTTTTACAATAGTACTGTTACAGCTTCTGCTGTCCCTGTCCCATGTATAACCTTTGCTTATAACAACTATCCAGTATAGTACTTATACTATACTGTATTAAAGTACACTGTAATACATATAATAGATAATTATACACTATACATTTTAATAATACCACACTCAGGAAAACTTGTGTCAAAATTAAAATAGCAGATATCGCTAAAGTTGTAATAAACATCACAATCATATGACCATTTCTATGATGACAAGCACACTCTGTTTTCCCAGTTACATCACTAAAATACCAAAAGTCACAGCCTGCAGGATTTCACTCAATGGAGGCGAAACCGATGTCTTTTAAATCAGCCACTCTTCCCTTTTATTTGCCCATTTTATAAGACTCCAATGCCACACAGCGTGCTTGAGAGTTAAACAGCATACTTCGGTCTCGTCTTTTCACTGCAACGCCCCATCAAATTTTAGGGAATTATTACTTTAAAAAGTAAGAGCTGCAGTAAGACTGTATTTCACACTATGATGGTTATATTTACTTTGCGGTGCCTATGGGGGTTGAGGATCACGGACAAACTGCGCTGTATTTGGTTATGTGGATTAAATTAAACTTTGAAAATGTTTGTACAAAGGTATGAAATAATGTATAAGACAAAGATTATTCCTTCCAATAAACTATTATTGGAAAAAAGTGTAAAATAAAATTATGGAGGGATGTACACTGGTTAAAAACATTCAATTACACTGTGACCCCAAACTCTTATCTGAATTTCTATTTACAAAGCAGCACCTGTAAATTTAGTGCCACTATTCATACTGT
Organism: Lutjanus argentimaculatus; assembly: GCA_034769285.1. Classification (NCBI taxonomy): domain Eukaryota; kingdom Metazoa; phylum Chordata; class Actinopteri; order Lutjaniformes; family Lutjanidae; genus Lutjanus; species Lutjanus argentimaculatus. Next base: position 5,265,134 of record JAWZSL010000027.1, read on the forward strand.
GCATTTTGGCTGCCAGCCCATGCTTAGGTACATGACACTGTACATACCTTGAGGTAGCTCTCCAACTTCTTGCCAATGAGTTTGTGGTTAAGAATGCTACGAGCAACTGACAGACTGGCCCTCTTAGACTGCTCCATCATACCCTTTGAGCGAGAGAGCAAGAGAGACAGAGAAAGTGAGAAGAGTCCCACGTCATGCACAAGACAGATTGCAAAACATCCAAGTCAGCATTGGCCATACGTTTGAAATATTTGTTCTGGATAAGTCAGTATAGGACTTGCAGTGGGTACACCCAAGCCAAACACCACTGCACAAAGAGTGTTAGACTGTAGAAAAATTGTGCTGGCATTGTTCAACTCAATGTAAGTAATGTTACACAACACAAGTTCAGGTTCATTACAAATGTTAGTAAAGCCCATGAGCCACTGTTTTTAATGCAGGGCTCAGTGATTGCAGTTGAAATTGCAACACGGGTCAGGGTTAGAAAAAAACGATTACGAATATTTTGAAATCCAGGCCTGTATTGGCAGTATTAAACAACATTAAAAATGATAAATTGTTTTGTTTTGTTTCTTTGGGGAAAAAAAAAAAAAAAAAAGTGAGTAAATTTAGTTTTCAATAGAGTACGGTCCAATATCGTACCTTCCTGTTGTAGTTGTGGTCAGGAGACTTGATGTGTTTCTGTATCAGGTGGGGCTGCATGGGAATGAAAAGGTCACACGCTGCGCAGTGGGCAGCTTCCACCTTCCTCATGAAGTGCTCCATACCGAGATCTACACAGACGTGAGCAATATTAACAATGAGCAATCAATTATCTTTTTCTCACTTCTTACACATAACTGCTGCTGCTGCTTACCCCTGGTGAGGTCCTGTTCTTTGTATACTTGGCAGATGGCAGCACTGTGGTTTTCCAACTGGCCAACTCTCTGCTCTGTCTTCTTGAACTTGTTCTGCAAATACTCCTACAAAAGCAAAACCAGAAAGTTTCTGTTAGTTTACAATTCATGTCACTGTTTTTTTTCCCATCGGTGACCCTGCTGCGTGTTCCAAAACATTAACCGTGAGCCATAAATTATATATGCACGAGCCTTTCAAAACCAGCAGTGTAGGCAGCACCAAGTCTCCTTAAATCTTCTGAATTATAATGGATCACCGATTGTTTTCTTTCAGCAAGGATTGGGTGCAAGAATAGAGCAACAGAAACCTAAAATATAAGCAATTCAGTAATCTGGCAATAAAAACTACCTCATTTGAAAAGGCTGATATAACTGTTCAGACTGCACAATATTGAGAGGGGAAAAATACAAAGTTTCAAATAGCATATGGCTGACAATTTGTGTTTTCCTGATTGGAATTCAACTGATGGAACATATGAATCCCTCATGCATCTATATTGGACTGTGAGTGTCCAAGTGCAATGTTTGACAAATCTCAGTCACCTGTAGGAAGTCTGTAGTGGGCTTTGACAGTTGGCCTGAGAGGAACTTAAAGTGGTCCTTGTGGAAGCGACTCTCAAGATGAGTTTCCATTTCCTCCTTGTAGAACGAACGGAACTTGCAAACGGAGCACGCAAACATCACCCTGCAAAAAAAAAGAGGCCCGGTAGAAAAAGGCACAGTGTGATGAAAAGAGGATGAAACCCAGTTCGATTAGAAATAATCGAAATTACAGCAAACAACTATGATTTGTGATATTGAGCAATAGAAATAAAATTGACCCATCTGCAAAATTACAGTTCAGTGACTGCAACAAAACAATGATGTAGTAATGTACAGTTAAACAGGTGAAAAAGGGGGAAAAAGGAGGGTGAAGTAGTAAATATGGACCCAGGCGTCAGGGGTGTATAGCTTGTCCTCTCACCTTTCCAGGAAGCCCCTCCTCTTTCTCATTTTGGGATGCTTGTCTTGACCTTGGCCTGGGGTCTGTTTGCCCTGTGGACTTTTCTTCTCCTCCTGTTTGGGTGAAGCTAAACACAAGCACCAGAGCAGGTGTCAGACATGCCAAGATTTCCACTGGATGTGATGTAGATCGCCATAGCAACTGTGATGATCTTACCTTTATCTCCATCTGCAGCAGGTTTTGCCTCCTGTGAAGAAATGTACCCCATTACTTATTTCATTTAGGAAAACATGCAGAACAGGTTACATCTTTGATTTAGGTATAAAATAGCTAGTTTTTCTTTTTTCTTTTTACAAATGGGTCATATTTGGGATAGGGATGTTAATAATTAATCAATGTAATTAATTGCTGTCAAGAATTTAATCAATTAAAAGTGTGTTACCCACGATGTATATTTTGTGTACCATTTCTCCAGATCTCATGGGTTCTCTCACAATGTGGTTCAGTCTGCACTGTTAGTCTAGAAATGGCAGTAAGTGCACCCCATCTGACATTGTTTTGTTTGGCCAAGCCATTTGATTAAATAAAAATAAACATAAAAAGATTGCGTTTTATATCTTATTAATGATTGATTGATGATTGTTAATGTGTTTAACTATCGCTTAAGGAAAACACACCAAAATTTACCATCATCTGCATCATATATCTGCCATTAACCTGGGCTACAGTCAGAGTTGGCACCTACCCCTGTTCTAAATAAAGTCATTGTGTCCCAAACAAAACAGCGTGTTTATTTTACTCTTCTTTGTGAGTGCTTGGGTCAGTGAGTATTTTACGCAACAAAACTGTTGCAATTATAAAATGTAATCCCCTTTTTTTATTTGCATTTCTGCTCAAATAATATTGATTAATTACACTTTAAGAGACAATGTTTTTCAATAAAATCAAGTGATTTGTTCATGGGTGCTGATGAAGTACAATGAGGGCACATTTAAGACTTAAAAGGCCACTATTTGCAGATACAGTTACAGTCAAACAAGCTTGATCTACTCACCGCAGCTGCAGTCTTTGATTCACCATCGTCACCGTTTTTCTCTGGTTGCTCTATAGAAACAAAGCACATTAGAGTCAGGCTGAGATATAAGAATAAGAATGCTGTCTACAAAGTAATGATTTTTTAAAATTTTGAGTAATTCAAGATTTTGCGTCAGAAAGTACCTTGAGTAGCTTCTGACCCTATACTCTCTGTCTTGTTCATCTTTGACTCTGGCTCATCCCCTGCAGTAGGTGTCTGCTTTCTCTTCTTCTGGACGTCACGCTGTGGTTTCACCTGCTACAGTCAACAAAATCAATTTAAGCTCACATACACATGGACGAAAACATAGACAATACAACCAGAACTTAACACATCAATAAACTGTAGAGTTAAAGGACCAGTGTGTAGGATTTAGTGGCATCTAGCTGTGAGCTTGCAGACTGCAAATACCTCGTCTCACTCTCCCCTTCTAAGCATGTAGGAGAACTTATGGTGGCAATGAAAGTTGTGCGAATGCAAAAGGCGTTATACTTTATCTGTTTATTTGAACAGGACAGTGCATATTAATGTACATAGATAAAAATATGTAAATATGCCGGACTTAGCACAAGTGCTAAATTTCATCCGGAGTCCCCAACATAGACAGCAGACAATACAGTACAAAAATCAATAACACCAAACAGAATTTACACAATTACACATCATACAATACAAAATATCTATCTATAGCCAGTGTTTGGTTTGTCCCTTCTGGGCTACTGTAGAAACATGGCAGTTCAACATGGCAGCTGTCGTGGAAGAGGACCTGTGCGGTAGGTATAAAGGGCTCATTCTAAGGTACGAAAACATGAAGATTCTTATTTTCAGGTGATTATACGCTGATGAAAACTCCATTTGTGCCACATTTCGCTAATAAATCCCTGTAAATCTTACACACTGAACCTTTAATCCTTGTCAAAACCATTTATCAGACTTGATATGTCCTCTTTCTCTGGGCATTTCCTTATCAATAGTTTTAGCCTTATTTTAAGACTACCCAGGATTAGGGCAAAAGCAGAAAAAAAAGAAAAATCAAAATAAAATCCACAAAGTGAAACCATTCAACGTCCCCACAGGTAAACAAGACAAAGAACTGGGCAGGGAGAGTTGTCACTTGCCCTAACTATACAAAAAAAAGGGGCAGTTCCATGAGGCATTTCTGACCACATTAAATAAAGGCTGGGCAGAGTTAGAGGGGCAAGTGATGTGTCGAATGTGTCGGGGATTATTTGTGACAAACTGCTTTACATGACACATAGCAGGCACTAGCACTTTAGGCTGACTTGCCAGTTGGTTGAGAATACAGAAAGGAGGGAATCAGAAAGGGCTTAACTTTTGCCCAGTGTCTGAGGAGGTCTTATTTGGCTGGAGGTACTTACTTTGTTGAGGGGTCTCTTGCGGCCTCGCTGGCGGCCAGCCCGTGGGCCACCTCCAAAATGCCTCCCAGGAAAGTCGTGAGGCCCTTGAATGGAACCCTGATGGAAGCCCCCACTCTCAGGGTACATGCGGTTGGACAGGAGGGATGGGAGCTTGCCTCTACCACCTCCTGGAGAGTGGCCACGGTGGGACTGGCCACCACTACCACTTCCCCGCCCACCTCCGCCTAATGGAGTGGGGTCAGACCTGCGGCTTCCAAACCCTCCTCCAGCTCCTCGACCCCCAGCACTTCCACCCCTTCTGGGGGAACGTCGGCCTGCTCCAGCCCATCCTCCACCTCCAGAGCCTCCTCCCTGGCCACTGCTGAAGGACTCCCTCATATTCTGTCGCATTTTAGCGACTCCATAGGAAGAGGAGGGGCTGTCAAAGCCTCCTCCTCCCCCTAGCCCAATTCCCCCTCCGAAGCCCGAGCCTCCTCGCTGACCCAACAGCATGTTGTCCCCACGGCCATCGCCATAACCATAGCTACTGCCGCCAGATCTGTAGAGATCTCGGGAGGAGGTGAGAGCGGAGGTGCGTGAGTCGAATGACTCGTACTGGTCATACCTGCAGGAGGGAGGGAAACGGTTGATAGAGAAGAGCAGAGAGCGGTGGAGGCAGGGAGGGCAGTCAGGTTTGGATTTCTCCACCTGCTTTTCCTTCTCCTCCATGGTCTCGCTTTCTCCATTTGTTTTTTCTTGTCACTCCCAGCTTTATTTAAGAAACCACATTAGATCAGAAATTGATGATCCAAAACAAGTTAACACTTCATTTGTGGTCTTTTTAATACAGCAGTGATTTTTCTCTTATCATTAAGTTTACAGAAACTCATCCAACCACATTCTCTGTTGGAGGACAAACTGTATCCTGCACATTAGGGGAAATGCAGTTTCTTAGGCTGTGAAACCTTGAACAGACATGAGCATGGTCCATCAGAACCAGTAATGTCTTGAGACAGGTAAAAGTAGTGAAATATCCTGGGAAGTGACTGGTTTATGGTAAATACTCAAGAAAGGGGGTGACACATAAATTGGGCTTTTTTTCTGTGAATGTTTTTGCAGATACAGCAGGCAGCCTTTAATTAACAGTTCTGCTTGAAAAGTAAAATCAAGCTAACACCTGTAAACTCATCTCTCTTGTGCAACCTAAAGCCAGAACACAGGGTTAGGTCACATGGAGGATGAGAGCAACAAAGTGTGTGAACAAATAAAAAACAAAGTCAAGACAAAGGCAATGTTGAAGGAGTGTTGGGTAAAGATGGACTGGCTTTATGTGCAAGGAGGTCAATGTGTTACAAATGGAAAAGTTGCTCTGTAGTTGCACCTCCAATGAGTGGCCATGCATTTTCTAACGTCTAAGCTTTTGAGGAGTCACAACAACATTTTCTTCCCAGCAATCAGACAAACCAGAACATAGCAAAGGGGGGGGGGGGGGGGGGTCAAAGCTTCCTCAGATGCTGAGGCATTCAAATGCAGCCTGTGAGCAACTTGCACTCTTTTCATCCCAACCAGGCATTGAGGCATTCACATTTTCACCAAGGCCAGTAGGGCTGCAACTAACGATTATTTCCAGTATCAATTAATCTGCTGATTATTTTCATGATTAATTGATTAATTGTTTAGACCATATATGTAAAAAAAAAAAATGGAGAAAAATGCTCATCGCAATTTTCCGAGCCCAAAGTTACAACTTACATTCCTTCTTTTGTCCAACCCAACTGTCCAGAACCCAAAGACTCTTCATTTACTACTTTATTAGATAACAAAGAGCAACAAATCCTTTCATTTAAGAAGCTTAAATCAAACGTTTGATATTTTTTCTTAAAAAATGACTAAAACGATTAATCAATAATCATGATAGTTTTCTAATTTTCTTTCAATCGATTAATCAACTAATCATTGTAGCTCTTGTGCAAAGTGTAAGTAAATGTCAATGCAGACAAGGACAGCCCAATTTAAACAGGCAACCTGACCAGTCTAAAACAATAAGGACTAAGTTTCCAACTACATTGGCATGGTCTTTGTTTTTAATTGTTTAAATTTATTTCACAGAACTCCGTAGGGCAAAAATCTGTTTTACTTTTAAACTACCAATAGCATTAGAAGGCCTAAGCATCTTTTTTGTGCCACAGCAAAATGTGAATCAAGACATTTACTGAGATACTTTTTCAGGTGAATCTAAAAACAAGAAAAACTTAAAGTGGAAACAGACAACTTTTCAGTCCCCTGGCATTTCCAAGTGGTAATATTGTTGAGCCTGTGTGGCAAAGACAGCAGATATCCAAATCTGTTTCCCCGTCGATATGTGTTCTCCCTTACCTTACTCTGCTACTTCTAACCATAACGTAACCCTCAACCGCTGAGGGCACCTCTACAGGAAACACTATCTGACAGGGGAACACACTTTGACACCGGATGGCTTTCCATTTCCTCAAAGCCAGAGCCGAGCTCTGTGAAGAAATAATCGCCACTTTGGAAAAAGAGAGAAGAAAGATGCATGTTCACTGAAGAGCTTAAGTAAAACTGTCACGATTTTATACTGAATTTGGGAGCAGACAAACTATTTACGGACGTACATAGCACAGTAATATTTGAGTGACGTTGTTGCCTCGCACCAACGGGTGTTGCCATTGAGGTGGAGGAGGAGTAACATTAGAAGAAAACAAATAATGTTTTTAGTCTTTTTTAGATTTTAGTCTTTATTTATTTAGTCTATAATGGAGAGATTATTTTCCCTGAAAAAATGGTGCCTTTCATAATGAAAGCGGGGCTTATAGGGAACTAATCTAAACATGGATGGTGTCATTTTCTAGCCATTACATAGTAAAATCAACATTTACTTCATAATGACACGTTAAAGCACAAAAGTTGTCCATTTCCACTTTAACTGGTTGGATAAAGTCCAGGCATGAGAGACAATGTTCTCAACCAACCACATGCCACATCAAGATGTTGAAAGATGCTGGTACTGTAACGTTTACTACTCGCACTATCATGGGTGTGTGGTAGTTGTATCTGATTTATGAAGACAGTATGGAACAGAAAAAAGGGAAAAAATAGTTATTACCTGTCACCTCGAGACCCTTTCAGACCCCCCTCCAACTGAGTGAGCATATCCAGGCGTTGGTTAATCTTGGCAATGACTGCATCTGCATGTGTGCCTGTGGATGAGAGGAGGGACGCTCCGGAGAGACCTCTCTTCATGTGGCCGCCTCCTCCTCCATAGCCCCCGAGCCCCGACATCGAATCCTTATAACCTCCCCCATACAGGTCAAAGCCACCAGAACCTAATATAGTCAAGAATCAAAAGATTAACAGGATGACTATCATCTGCCTGACTATACTAATAGTTCAGTGGTGAAATCACTACTCATTTAATTAAAATCTGAATGAACAACAATTCAGATGCTGATACAGATAACTAGAATTGATTATATTTAATAGGTGTATGTAATCTTAGTCCACACATTTATAAAGTGATGTAAATATTGAAACTAAATATGAGTGCGGTTATGCGAGCTGAGTGAATTGAAAAGTGTCTGATCATCATATTCTCAAAGTGAGTTTTTTTTGTCCCCTCAAAAGAAGCAGCCATACCACAAACAGTGACAATATCAAAATCAGTACTAAGTTTACATCACTGTAATATCTGGTTTAGGCAATATCACCAAGCTCTGGTTTAATTAAAACAACAAACTGTGTGTGGGCCACAGCTCTCCAACAGAGAATAAAATGTAGGTGCCATGCAATGCAGGAGCGTGTTCACTGAATTCCTCACCTCTGCTTCCTGAGCCGCCTCCACCTCCCCAACTGGAGTAACCTACAAAAGCAGAGTGAATACATCAGTATAAACAAACTGAAAGGTAACAGCAGCTGATATTCAAACTTTAACAGCCCAGACATTTAGTGATAAGTACTGAGAACCAGTAGTACCGGTTCCTGACTGATCAGTATCAAATTACTTGTAAGCTCAGTATCGGTATTCATATAACGTTACATTATAGAGCTGCACAATTAATCAAAATATGATCAAAATGGCAGTATCAATTTTATGGCACTGACTGAACTACTTCAATGCTATCAAGTATCAAAAAATGCTTTGTCATTCGATACCAATTTTCAACATCTAAGGAGTAGATCTAATCTGTGTCTGAGAGCCATTTTGCATGCAGCATACTTTTTTACCACCAGGTCTTTAAACAGTTTCTTCCTTTAAAATAAGTAATTGTACCATACAGTGTAACGTAATGTTCTTTACATTAAAATGGATTTGGCACAGGAAAAAAGTATCGTTCAGGAACCAGCACTGAAGCAAAGGCCTCTGTAACAGTAACGGCATTGAACATTTTTGACTGATACCCAGCTCTAAGCACAACATCTAAATCTCAAGTGCTGCAGTTTTTTGATGAAGAAAAAACAGCAGTGTTATAATGAAGTACTGTAGTGCTGCAGAGATACCATGTCCTACAAATGTTTTCTGTATCAATAAGCTGTATCAGTATAAATAGTATCCTAACAATACCCATCTCTAATTGAAATTTGGTTACCAACAAGACCAAATGACTGTAGAGTTACTCATCATTACTCAATAAGTCAAAATGAAAATAAAACAAATCTGCTAAACCTGTTGATTACTGAAGAGTGTTCAACACTTCAAAAGGAGTCAAGCAATCATTTACTGGGAGCCTGAACCAGAGGAAATGTGTACAATATATTGAATGAATTAAAAAGTACTCTATGTCTGAAATCAGGCCATGGTGCCTGAGAACTTTAAGCTAGAATTGCAATAATTAATTGATTATTAATCAGTTATTAAATTAATCGCCAACTATTTCAATAACCAATTAATCTGAGTATTTTTTTAAAAGTCTGATTTTAGCTTCTTAAATGTGAGTTTCTTTACTAATCTACAACAGTAAACTGAATATTTTAGAGTTGGGAGTAAAACAAGACATTTTTCACCATTATCGATTAACCAAGAAGAATAATCAACCAATGAATCGACGATAATAAAAAATAATCGTTGGCTGCAGCCCTACTTTAAGCCTCGTCTTCAACATCAATCGCTGGGTTTTTAGGGTTAAATTCTCATCAGACAATTGATCTGTTAGCTTCCTGCTTCCCTGGTTTAATTTATTGCAAAGGGGAGATTCACAGTTGTGTTTGTGACGTACTGTTAAACCGACTTCAGTTTTGGATGCACATCTGTTAAGGCGGCCATTTTAATAACTAACTCGTCCTTTTAAAAGTTATTCCCACACTGACTCCATTTTAACAGAATCGATCGGCTAACTTTGGCAGAGCCTTTCACACGCCCCGCATCGACTGAAACAATGGGCCTCACAGCCCTCTGAAGTTAGCATGTTAGCAAATAAACAGTCTGGTGGAGAATTGGCTAACCTTAAATTCAGCTAGCTGTGTTTTGTTAATGTTAGCTAACGGGCCCGGTATGCAGTGACTACTTTTCCTCACTCACTGTGAAGTTAATTCTTGATGTAATTCTTAAAGCAACATAGAAAATACTAGTACGGAGCAGTTAACGTTAGCCTTCTTTGTTTCAGGCTAACACTTATAGCCGGTGCTGGTTATTGTCGCCGGGAGCCTCGCTACATCCGAACGAGCTAACGGCTAGCTAACGGCTAGCTAACACCTAACTTGCCTTGCAACAAAGCGCGAGACAAACCGGAAAACAAATGACGGTTGAGTTAAGCCACGTAAAGGTTGTCTGCTGTGCATAACAGCCGGTGTATATTTACCAGAACCGTAGCCTCTGCTGTCCATGGTGTTTTAGTACACGGTGTCCTGACGATCCGACCCGAAACACGCAGCGGCGACGCCTTCGCGCAGAGTATGAGCGAGGGCGAGATGGATCTACTGGGGCCGACGCGACAACAGTCACGTGATCGTCCGTTACGACCTCGTTACGTCACACGTATTACGGACGCGCTCCGCCTTCGGGTCACAGGAGATTTTATTAGGGTCCCACATAAATGAAAGACTACAAGAAGAAATTCTGCAAGTTTAATATTTGTATCTGCAGTACACATTATTTAAAGCATTTAAAATGTGTATTTTTTTTTTTTTTTTTTACTAATGAAAGGAAAAAATGAGAAATACCGTCAAAAGGTGATGATCTTGCTGGTTAACACCACATAATGAAACATGCTGTCAGCTTTGACTTTTTGTTTTATACAATATAGAATGATCTGTGTGTCTGTACATGCATGTTGCAAAATATAGGGACAGATAATGAATCAGACTTAAGACAAAGTTAGCACAGTGTCGTTTAGTCAGGTGCCACTTCAAATCACATTTTTTCTTTAATCGGTTTATTTGCCAAAGCTATTTTTGTTTGTTTGTTTGTTTTTGGCTCCACACGTGTTGATAAACAATTACTATCAATTGTTTCATTATGTCTGTTGAATCACAACTCCTGCAGAATGTAGATGAGCTGTGAGAAATCTCCACAAAAATGTGTTTCCAAAAGAAAAAAAAAACTTTTTTAAAAACTTGTTCCTCATAAAAAAGAAAATCGTGGTGAACAATCCTCAAACCAGACTGTTCAACCATCGTTCTGAGTCACGTCACAGACTGAAATGCCACCAGATAAAAACTCCGAACAGCATTTGATTTAATGTAATTTAGTAGTTTTTCTTTCACATGAATTAAAGGAACAAGAAAAGGATTTTATTACTTCAGCTGTAACCTTAAAAAGTAAATGTAAATTTCCGGATGGATATTTCAGCTGTATGTGTTTTAGATGCTTTTTATTCATTTTAGCAGCTGTCACCCAGCTGTTGGTCTGCAGCATTCACTCACACAGCAGTATTAATCTGCATCTGTTTCGATTATTCGATTAATCGTGTCGACTCACTTTTTTTTTTTTTTTTTTTTTAGGAAAAAATAGTCAAACTTGTCTGCTTCCAGCTTCTTAAATGTGAATATTTTCTGGTTTCTTTACTCTTCTCTGACAGTAAACTGAATATTTTTGAGTTGTGGACAAAACAAGGCATTTGAGGACGTCATCTTGGAGTTTGGGAAACACTGATCAACATTTTTCACAATTTTCTGACATCTGATGGACCAAATAACTAATTGATTAATGGAGGAAAATGGTCGAACGGATTTATCGATAATGAAAATAATCACATTTTTTTAAACAAAAAAAGTCAAATTCTCGACTTCCAGCTTCTTTAATGTGAATATTTTCTGGTTTCTTTACTCCTCTCAAACAGTAAACTGAAAAATTTTGAGTTGTGGATAAAACCAGAGGACTGAGAGAACAAATCAATTAATTGAGAAAATAATCAACCAATTACTTGATGATGAAAATAATCATTAGTTGTATTAGACTAAACAATTTCACTGTACTTTATACCGAGGTAATACAAAAGTCACAGAAAGTAATCAAGTTACATTACTTTAATATTGTTATACTTGGATTATGTTAGTAACTACATTTTTAACAGGTAATAATCAGATAATTTATCAGAATATATTTTTAAAGTAACTCTCCAAACACTGCTTGCCAGGTAGCCCAATTTAGCAAAGATCAACATTCATTAATGTTTGTTTTCAGGACATCACATGCTAATGTTGAAGTTAGCTTGTTGATATCAGTTTACTCTATTTTAAGGACATAATTTTAACTGAAGGTTTATTTCTAGCTTTCCTCAGAGCTTTCAAGCACATTTCAAGACTGTATACCAGGAGATAAGATTATCTGGTCAAAAATATTCTTTTCAAATTCAAAAAATGAGTTTTCACACTACCATTTGTTAGCTGCTTAGAATATGTTGAATAAGCACACTGGTGATTTTCAGTGCAAAGGTAAATGAGAATAATAGAAAATATTTCTGTGCACATAAATACATGCATGTCCCATGTCCCCTAGTTGATGTGTCTCAAAATTGTTCATGTTTTTGTAACATTAACTTAAAGGTTTTTGACTTGAGGATTAAGCATGCGGGATACTGTTGGCAGTGTCATGTTGTTTTAAATGCTGTCTTTCCTCTATTTGGACACTTTACCTACAACAAGGGAGAAAAAATAGTTTTAAAAAGAAATCAGTCTGTTGTGATTAAGTTTTAATCTATCTGGTAAAATACATACAGTAATAAAATGAATGGATATATGCAGGGGAGGGCTTGTGCAAAGTTGTCTCCAGTATATAAAATATGAATATGATATAAAAATATGAAATTCAAGCCACTGTAAATATATCAAACAAACAAGACAGAAGAAAATAAGAATAAGTAAAACTAATCAGATAAAAAAAATGGCATAAAATCCTATAAAATACAGCAAGAATAATGTTTAATCATAATAAATAAACTGCTATCATGTAAAACTGAGTAGATTTGTTAATGGAGGGAACAATAAGCAACAGTTCACCACATTTCGTGCAGGAAGTTAACAAGAGCATCTAACAAACTTGAATTAAAATTAATATTTTACACATGCATTAGGCTTTCATGACCAGATGTGTTAATCATCTGCAGATAAGTGCCTTGCATCTGACCCCCGGTGGTTGCTGAGGGAGGAGAGAGGACAAGGGTGGATGTATGTGGCCTTATGTGACCTTCAGGTTTTGCTGGGCTACATACTGTGAGTTCACAGGTGCCTTTGCGGTGCTCAAATTATGTCTTGCCAACTTGAATCTAAATGAACAAGACAAGATGTTTGATGTGCGCTCTGCAAACACAGATATCTAAACTCTTGATATCACACAGTGGCTTCCTGCTCTGCGGGTTCTGTCTGTGCTGCAGGAGTCACGTTCTCGGGTGCGATGCTGTCATAGAGCGAGTCCATCTGAGGTGCACAGAAAACAGATGACAGAGGGAGTCAAGGTCATTATAGTCAACTAAAATAGGTGTGAAAACACATTTTAGTTAAAGCTACTATAATGAACTTTCATATTTTGTTGATTTTGGAGGCCCCTGTGGATAAAAGCCACGGTGTTTCCACCGTAATTACCACAAAATATAATGTCAAAAATAAAATTATGTAAATAGAAAATAAATAGAAATCTCCCACTTCTTTTAAACATACTACACACTGTAACTTTGCTTGGGAAAATGTAAACACAGACTCATTTCATCTGATTTTAAGGAGAATCCGGCTTAGTGACAGGCATTAAGAATAACTAGTAATAACTACTAACAGCCAGTCTTCTCTCTGATGGTCTGCTTTGCTTATGTAGGTCATATAGAGACATCAGTATCAAACTGAGACTGTTAGATAACCAGTTAAAAACTCCTTGTAGCAGTGAAAGTGAGATTATATTGTGCATTTACAAAACTAACTAAAATAAAGCACATTTCGTGGTACTCAAAGATACTACATGGGTTAAAAGATTAATAAAAAGCAACACACTAAAAAAGAATGTAACTAAGTAAGTACAATTTATTTAGTGGCCAATAGCACCTTTCAAATTTTACAAAAGTATTTTTTTTATAAATAAGAACATAAAACCGATGAAAAGAAACAAACAGTAAAACATAAAAGTTACAAACAGACAAAACAAGGTGAGACAAAGGCCAGTTTGAATGAGTCACTTGCATTCACAAAGTGTCGTGTTTGTTTGTATTGTAATAAAAAAAATCCAAATAATGACACTGAAATTAATAAAAACTAAACTAAAAACTACAGATTTTTAAACAATAAACCGTCATTTCTTGGTCTCGGGTTTTGTGCTCACCTGCCCAGATTGTACTTTGTCACTTCGCTCAGCAGCAGAAGTCAGAGTTTTCTTCCTCCTGCATTTTATTGGAGTCATATTATGCAAGTTATTCATGTTAAAAACAAGAAAATTAAAGTACAAAAACTGAAATGGCAGACTCTCGAGTCTTTTACCTCATCATCAGGCAGAAGACACATCCAGCAGGTGGGATCAGTGATAAAATAGTCAGTTTTACTGCGTTCATTATCATGACTGATTTCTCTAGAGCTGGAAAGAGGTTGATGAGAGATTTAAGTTACCTTTGCAACATATTTCAAAACAATAAAAAGCAGGAGAATTGCATTTTGTGGCTGTGGACTTAAAACAATAATCCCCACAATCCTCAGGACTCCTTGTGCCTATCACAGCTACGTCCTTCTATATTTGTATGGGCTTAAATGAAAATTTATTTTATTTTATTTATTTATTTTAATTTACAAAACACCACTGGAGATTCACAGGAAAACAGTGTCGCAGAATCTCCAAAAATTTAAATGAATGATGACCAGTTTTCAAATGTTAAAAATTCCATACTTCCATACTGCTTGTCTGGTGTAAACCGAGTTTCCTAAACACCTCAACGTGCCAAGTTAACTTGAAAGCTCATTTAGACCAGTCGTTCCCAAACACTGGGTCAGGACTCACAGGTGGGGCACATGAGATTTTATTTGGGTCACCAATTAAATAAAAGACAATGGTAGAAATTCCACAAATTTAAAATGTGAAATGTGTTTTTCTATTTTGTCTCATTATGACATAAAAATGTCCCATACTGTTTATCTGATGAGAGGAAATAAAAACAATAAGGTGGCCTGTTAACTTCGCCCCACATGCATTTATTTCTCATTTATGAAGTAATTAAAGTGTGTATGATTTCAATAATATGCGTCAAGATAATACAAAGTGATGCGGAGTAAAGAAAGCAGAAAATTTTCACATTCAGGAAGCAGAAATCACAGAAATTTGACTTTTTTCTTTAAAGAATTTCTCAAACTAATTAATCATTTATCAGAATTGTTTGGCAGTTAATTAAATGATCAATTCATTATCAATTAATCGTTGCAGGTCTTGTCAAGATAATGTAAGGTGATGTGGAAATGGTAGTAAAAATGGTCATTTATGCATAAATTAACTCTTCCCAAGTTTTATACTGTACAATAAAGTTTATTGTTAAACTGAACTAAAAGTTTGATAACCACATTTGAGGGATAATTGCAAAAAGAGTGTTTATATATTCTGTATGTAGGCCTATATTGGAGATTTTTCACTCCCTCGTATCAGCATCAGGCCCAAAAATCCAGCATCAGCTGGGCTCCAGTCCTACGTAGGTACGTAGAATCAAAAAACTATTGTTCATGTCACAGAGTACTTCAAGAACCGAGACAGTTTCAATGGTAAAAGTGCTTTTCAATTAAAATTTAAAGCCATGCTCACGTATGACAGTCAGAGTCTTTTCACAGGAGCTGATATTTTGGGGCGTTTCGACAGCACAGGAGTAGTTTCCTGCATCCTGACTGCTGACTGGGTCCAGAACCAGGTGTTTGTGTTGGTTCTCCGGCAGGGTCAGAGGTCGACTGTTCATGTACCAGGTGTAGTTTGTGTTTTCAGGAAGAGGACAGCTGGTACTGCAGGTCAGTGTGACTCTCTGACCCTCTGTCACCTCCACAGAAGGAGTCATTGTCACTTTCAGACCTGAAAGATGGTTTGATAGATCATTTAACAAAAAAGGAGACACCGTTTAAGCTTTTGTGTGTCTATCAGATAATTCAAGCATCAAATTACCTGATACCAGTTATTTCAGAAAACATATAATATGCAAGAGATATTTAATAAAAGAGCAGAAAATGCACAAGACTAAAGGTTCAGGCAAACTTTGAAAATGAAATTTATGGCAAAGAGATGGTTCTGATTATTTGAAGTCGGGTTGTATGAGGTACTTATCCATAGTCAGTGTATCTACAGTAAATTGCAGTCAGCACAGCCCCAGTTTAGAGAAGTAGCAGCAATACCAGTGTAGGAAGTTAATGAACTGAAGGAGCAATTGTAGATTCTGATCAATTTTAATTCTCATTTTAACGTTATTAAAACTTACTTTTTTATCTCAGGAATATCTGCAAATTCATTTTTTAACTCAGAACAATGCAGAAATACTCACTCACGCTTTTTTTTTAACCAACCGTTTAAGGCTGCAACTAACAATTATTTTTATACTGAATTAATCAGCTAATTAATCAAGAAAATAATCAGCTAGTTGTTTGCCTATAAAATGTCAGAAAATGGTGAAACATGTTGATCAGTATTTCCAAAAGCCTAAGGTGACGTCCGTAAATGTCATGTTTTGTCCAGAAATCCATTTTCTTGCTTTCAACCAAAGCCAAGAAAATGGATCACATGACCCCATTGCTTAAAACACTATTAGAATTGATTTTAGAGTTCTATTATTTGTTTATATAGCTGTGAGTGATTTTGCTCCTCCATACATCAGGGATCTTATTTCCTGTCCCAGCCAGACCACTGAGGTCCTCTATCGCTAAACAAGCTTACCGCTGTTGGGTCTCTCTCTGAATATAAAGAACATTTAAAAGAAATGTCTTTTAAGATTCAGTCACTGGTTTTTAAATTATTTTTATCCTTAGTGTTTCTTTTACTCCACTCTACTAACATTTAATTGTTTCATTTTTGCAATTTTATTCTTGCAAAATGCTTATTTATTTTTATTTGCATCATTCTGTGTTTGTTTCTATTTGTTCCCTGACTGTGTTGCTTTAATTTTGCGATGTGATGCACTTTGGGCTGAATTGTGAGTTGGGATGAGAACGTGTTGAACTATGGGCAAGGATCTCATACATCCTGACTTCAAAAAAATCTGAACTATCCCTTTGGAAAGCCACCAGAGACACCAGTGATCTGAATTTTCCAAAACAAGGAGCAAAAGAATTCTTACACAGTCTCTTTAGTGTTAAAGATATATCAATTTGGCTGAGGGAAAGTTATGAAAAACTAAGACATAGATTTTTAAACTGTGGTACGTGTGCCTAACCTGATGGTTTATTACACAGAACCACCTGGGAAGTCGTCTTTAGAAAACATTTGGAAAAGGACAGGCACTTTAAAAAAAATACTTGGTAGGTGACTGGATGAACCATCTGTCTATCACTCTAATGTGGGCTAACTTCACCCGATCAAATCAAACCCTTGCCAAAGCCAGTCGAGACAAGACTGAAAACATCTTTTCCATCGAGAAAAGCCTTCAGTGTCGTTCTTTGCTCTTCTTTGAATGAATGCTCTCCAGTTCTGATAAAACTGATGCTATCACAATAGCTACGCTAACGTTTGTTGGACACAAGTCGCTTCCATGGACGCTGTTGTCACACCTAAAACTATGACCGTAGTTGCCAATAGTTCCTCTTAAGATGCTGGTTGGCTGCACTATAAAGTCGGGCGACTGGACGAATGTATCACCTGTCGATGATGGGTTGAATTCATTGCTGGCTGTATTTTTTTTTTTTTTTTCCTTTAGCTGATTTTTGGGGCAATATTTGTCATTTTATTTTGCTAATGTAATGGTCTTTAGAGTGACAGACGCTGCTCTGCAACAGTGGTGCAGTGCACACCCACTCAGCTGGACCGTGAGCGCTCTGAGCTGGGTGAGGAGTGAGAGGTAAACAGCCTGCAGAGCCAGACTATTTGTACTCTTTTCACTCTGTGAATTAAGAATTTAATTTCACAAAACCAGAGTTGGTGATTGTTGGAGGAGTGAACAGACGAAGAAAGACTTTTTTGGTCAGTTTTAGATGCTTTTCTGTTGAGTTTGAATGAAGTGTGTTTTCCGAGGAGTTAACGAGCCAATTAAACTCGTCTTTAACATTCATGGATGGATGGTACGCTAATGGTCGGTTGGAAAATTTTAACATATCACCCAATCCTACTGCTCCACTTTTGGTGCATACGCAAATGAATAACTTTAAGCCTGACAAGATGGAAAAAATGTCAAAAACCATGAAATGTTTCAGATTAAAAATCTTAAAGACTGTACCTGTACCTATGTATATTTATTACAGCCATTGATTCATAGAGGGTGATTTTTACTAAGTTTGAAGAGTCACAAATACCCGTATTTATATACCATAATAATCTACTGATCACGTGATAAAGGAGCAACAGATTCCTGATTGAAAGATTCATGTATTTAAACTGAAGTATTACCTGTGACAACCAGAAGCACTCCAGGTGAATCATACGGTGGTGTTTCTTTAACAGACTGGATTCTGAATATGTATTCTGCTGAGTCGTTCTTTGTCAGGTTATTGATTCTCAGCACGTGCTGTTTCATCACATTGTCATGATACTCCAAACGGCCTGCAACCTCAGTCAAAATCTCAGCATATTCCTCATTACGTCTCTTCACTTTACTCCAAAATTTTTTGTACCAAGGCCTCTCGGCTTGGTATTCACTTGTAATGTTCACTGAAGAACCTTCCAGTGCACAAAATTCTCCTGGTGACATAATTCACCCCAGAACACTGCACATGTCCAACACCTGAAATATAGATGAAAGATTTTAGTATCACAGTTTGGATTTTTTTTTTTTTCTTTTGTGTGACACAACTCAGACTGTGAGTTGTTGTTGTGTTGTTTATATAATTTTTCAGTGTTACAAACATATTTTTTTTCAGCAGTAACTATAATTCACAAGGAGGACTTGAGCAATAAGTAAAATTTCAAGGCGACGGAAGGAAAGGTGCTAAAAGGCAAGATTCTCTGCTTGACTTACGCTAAGTTACCAAAACCGAGAAGTATCTTATGAGGTGAGAAGAAAACAGATCACCAAATACTGACTGACTAACCTTTCCCATTGGTTCCTATGGTGAATGTTTGGTTTATATGTTTTATGTAAGGCATAATGTACAGTGAGCAGGTCATTATTGTGAGATAAATCGCGACAGGATGATGTAGGACCCTGACGTGAGGCTAGCAATGATTTTATTGCCCCTCCAGAGTCCTCAATCAGAACTGTGTCCATAGCAACAGTCTGTTCTTCATAACAACAGCCTGTTATACAGAGATAACAGACCTTAGAATGTTGTAATTGACCAATCAGAATCAAGTATTTAACTAAGTCATGTAATAATAAATCAATATGACACGAGAGGGAGTGCTGTTGTACTTAATATCAGCACGGCTGTGATTCGGTCTTAGAGGCCAAAAGCACGACCTCAAGTGTGAAATTGCTTAAACGAAAGGTCTGCAAGCACCATAGGGGTAAGTGGATTTTAATTTTTGGGTGGAATATCGCTTTAAAATTCCCCAAATTATTTATGTTCTATATTGCCCAACGGATCTTGCATCAGGAGTTACAAGTTTCACATAAAACATATAAACATTTAGTAAAACTTCCATCTTTCCATATGGGAGCATTTCAAACTGCAAATAAAAATGAAGAATATTCTCAGATTGGTGTCAACATCAGAGCTGTTGCATTTTACTTTAAGGGTTTTTCTGTTGTCCACCCCTGATGGTGTTTGAACACTATTCAGATTATTATATTTCTTAATTCCCTTCAGACTAATGATATGGACACCCTATTCCATAAACCGAGGAATATTATAAGCTGTTTTGTACTCACAATCTTCACCAGAGCGCAGATAGTCGTGGCCTTTCACACCACAGCTGTAGATGTTATGACTGGAGGACAAAAGTGTAATATGTTGGCTGTCACAGTGGCTGTAAAACTTTCTGTTGATGTACCACCTATAGGCAGTCTGAGGGTCGACCACAGGACAGCTGGTGCTACAGGCCAGCTTGGTCAGTTTTTCTCTCACAGGAGCCTTTTGAACGTGTACTTCTGTTGGGAGATGATAAAAACACTTTTCATCAGTCACTGTGAGTTATTTAAGGATGACATGTGTGTCTGTAAATGTCTGTGGAAACTTAACCTGTGGGATATGTGATGGAGCAGGGCTCATCTTCTGATCTCTGTACGTAAGAACACATTCTCCCTTTGGCATAAGTCACACTAAAGCAGGATGATGTGACAGAATCTGGAGGAGAAAAATGTCATTCAGCATTTATACTTTATACAAATGATATTTTCAGTTTTACTGAATTGTTCAAATTTGTCATTTTTGCAGATGACACAAATTTATTTTGCTCTGAGAAAACTTTAAAGAAATTTTTGCTATGCTATTAAAAATCCCCAAAGAAGATCAAATTTATGTTCTTCTGGAAATTGAAAAGAAATTGAAAGAGTTTGGAGACAGCTGTAATTCATCAAAAATTGATCATGAATCAGCAAAGAAAAAACATTCAAAGGAAAACTTTCAAAGTCAGTAGCAATCCTGCTTAAATGTAGGGATACACCGAATTATAAGGCTTTGTATGTAATTTATTGCTCACTTACACTTCCTTAAATGTCTGATTGTGTGGGATCATGGGTGTGAACCTTTTTTTATATCATTGTTTATAAAATCCCAATAACCACACTGTGTACAAAGTTTTTTTTATACAAGAGAGTAAATATGCTAAACAAAGCAAACAAGCAACAACAACAACAACATATTCGTTTTAACTGACAAAGGTTAGTGGCTGCCTTGAACTTTTAAGTTGACTGATAACTGTAACAATTGAAAAAAAAAAAACTTTCCTAATCCAATAAAGTTGATATTAATTCAGTTGTACCTGAGAAAACATGTTCAATACGCTCAAGATATTAAGTTGAACCCTCAACTCTGCAACTAATTTAATTTCCATTTACATTTTTCTCAGTTAGAAAAGTCGGTTCTTCATTTCACTCAAAAAAACTTTGGAGTTGGAGCTAATTTATTTCAGTGCCGCCAGCACAAAGACAACATGCGAAGCAGCTCCCAGTGAATTTATCAAGTTTTAAGTGTAAGCGGGCAGGGACTGAAGAGAGGGAGGGATATTTTATATATACCTGCCATTTTAACAAGGTGTTTGTATTTATTTTGCATAAAAACCCAAAATAACAGACATAATTTATTACTGCAATATTACTTCTTGCATAGTTTAAAACATGACTAGAGGTGGACTGTTCACTATGTTTATACTGTCTGTACTGCTCATACTTATTGTATTGCATGTGATGACTGAATAAAAATGCTACCACTATTTCCCACTTCAAGTTGAATGCTGTTGAAAGTAAGACATGTTAAACCAGAGGTTTTGTAATGTCACTCACCCACTGAGACTTCAGGGGCTCTGAGATCCTCGTAGCCTTTGACAGCACAGGAGTATGTGACTGCTTCATCACTGCTGACCAGCTGTTGGTACCAGGGAGACCAGTCCTGATAGAGAAACTCTCTGTTCTTGCACCAGATGTAGGCTGCAGGCTTTTCAGTCAGAGGACAGCTGGTGTTACACATCAGTGTTACTGTCTGTCCCTCTGTGGTGGGAATCACCTTCACCTGCAGGTCTGACATGATGATGGTGAATTAGAGTAGAAGAAGAATTCATACACTGATGTCAGTCTTTAAGTCATGAATAACTGGCAGCCACTGTACCTGCAACATGGAGCTCTGTTCTGTTGTGCCAGCAAAGTTCTGGTTGGTCAGTATTCTCTCTGCAGCAGTAGGACTTTTCATCACTCTCTCTCAGATCATTGATTGTCAGAGTGAAGTTACTCTCTTCTGACATGTTGAACGCTGCACGATTTCCATCTGCAGAGAGCTCATTCAAAACAAATGTAGATCCAGTCTTGTTTACAGTGTACCATTTCATGTCTGAAGTGGGACGTTCAGCTGAGCAGGACAGCTCCACTGACGAACCTTTCAAGGCACAGACGCTGTTTGCTCGTCCCTGAACCCCTTTAACAGAAGATTTTATTAGCAAACATTTGGACTTACAGAACAAATTAAAAATCAGAAACCTATATAAACCCTTCATGTATGGCATAAAAATTAGGAATATAAGAGCATAGTCAAGCAGTGCTGAGCTTGTACGTAAACATATGGAAATGAAACGCAAAATAAAATAATTTTCAGTATAAATATGTAAAATGTGGATTAAAGAAATAAACTCATAAAAGGCGGTGAAATTTAAGTAAAGCAGATGACCGTATACATCAGAACTGGGCAAAATGCGACTCACTGAAAGGTTTCATGCTGTTCACAAGGCCATCATGGAAATACCAAAAATTAAAAATCTAGCAATGACAGTCAACAGCATTTTGCTCAGCATTAAACCATTATCGGACCTTTATTTTGAAAGGGGTCAGTGTTGTGCTCATTGGTAATGATAATGAGCTGTACCTTTTATATTAAACTGTGACTTTATTCACTCAGTGCTGCACATCCATGTTGTTTATGTTGTTGTTCTTCTACTTTTGCTGCTACTATCATTGCAACCTGTATGCAGCATGCATGGTGCACTGCGCAGCAGTGCCAACAAACTATTAGCCCAAAATCCAAGAGTGACCAATAGTAGAAGTGCCCTATGTAGAACACTTCTCACCATTCCATTATTATAGATTTGGCGATTATTAGGACCTTATATCATTTCAGCAACCTGATCAATTTCTCATGTGGCCCCACATGAAAAATAATTGCCCGCACATGATATACAGTACATAAACTAATAAGGTGCAAAATATAAGAGATGATCTCATGTGAAGCAAATAGACTGCCAATAAAAGAACAAACTCTTGAATTTAAAACAGACATAAGTGCAAAATATAGAAATACTAACATGATGATCTAAAAGCGCAATGCAGGATACACAACTGCAATTAAAATATGCAACGACAATTAAGTTATAAAAACACAAAATAAAATAGTTATATAAAAAAGAGAATGCGAAATGCATTGTAATATAACATACAGTTCATTCCCCCTCTGTTTTTTTTTTTTTTACAGATTACAAATAATAGTAATATATACATAAAAGTTCATATCATTATAATCGTTAAGCATTGTAGCAAGAAGGGGTAAACAATAAATCATACCTGAGATGACACAGGATCAAACCCATAAACACACGTCCAGCTTCTGCCAGCAGCATGGCTGCACGTAGTCCTTCTGTTTCTAATCAGATAATTGATTGAATAACAGTATTTGTATCTGCCTTTTCACTACGCCTGCATTAAGATCATGAATACAAATTATAAACATGTAACTCACCAGTCAAAACTACCTGCAGTCTTTTAATAAAGTGTCGGCTGAAGAGGACAAAGTGGATTATTGGTTTGGTTTGGTTTGGTTGATGAACAGCACGACAGCTAATCAGAATATCTCTCTTCCTTCCTCTCTCAGTACTTAACCTTGATTCTATCTACAGGCTGTCTCTATGTTTATCTCTTTATACTTCACCAGTAATTACTTAAAAAAAAAAGAAGTATTTTTTACATAGTGTATTGCAAAACTCTGTAAAGCCTGACACATCAAGTAATTGCCAGAATTTTTTAATTTTTTTTAATTTTTTGTAATTGTATGTTTATCTGACCTTTTGAAAAAAAAATCTGTATCATTTGCACTTACAATATTTTGTTTATATCATGTTTGATGTGTCGGGCATTCATGAAAAGTCATTGATCACAATAAGTTTTATTTTAGAAACAAAAAACAATAAAAGTTAGGGTTGGGGTTGCTTTGGAAAATTTGGCTCGTTTTAATTGGTTTGTTATTTGTTGTTGTTGTTTTTTTGTCCACACTGTAACCTTATTTCGCATTGCAGTCAGCAAAAACATTTTGTCAACGTTTGTCTCTTCATCCTCACCTCCTCCTCCCATCCTCGCTCCTCCGTCCTGCTAACACCACTGTGGGTGGAGGGAACAGAATCAGAACGTGTTTCTGAAGTTTGATAGCCTGTGTGTAATTTTACCAGCTGCATGTCTTCACCTACAAATGAAACATTTTGCTTCCTTACGATGGCAACTTCACTTTTCACAGTTTCCTGCATATTCCTAAGAGTCCTTACTGGTCATTTTAGTGTTTTCTGAGCATTTTGATAATCACCTCAGTGTCTTACTCTTAGCAACCTAAGCTTGCCAGATAGCGTTGTTGTCTCCATTCATCGCTGACAGAAACAAAATCAAACTCCTCTCTTTCGCTCATGGTTCGTCTTTCCACTGCTCCAACAATCACCGCCTCTGGTTTGGTTGAAATAAACCCTTAATTCACCGTGTGAGATGTGAAAATATTCTGTCTGTATGCGCAGTTTCTCCCAGGTGCATCTGAATCAAAGAACCAGACATCTTCTTGTCTCCTGGTGATATTGTCACATTGAACATTGAAGGGTTTATTTCAACCAAACCAGAGCCGGTGATTGTTGAAATAGTGGAAAGACGAGCCAAGACAGTTTTGGTGAGTTTTGTTTTGTTCCTGTTGAACTTGAATGAAGATGACGACGGCGCTTATCTAGCAAGCTCATGCTGCTAAAGGTAATAAGACACTAAGGGTGATTATCAAATATCAGGCCAACTGTGATAAGTGAATAAACTAACTGGATGGAAAATCTCTGAGTTTTTAGGCATTACTATAGCATTGACAGGAAGTAAACAGACGTGCAGCTCCTAAAATGGATACACAGCACACCACATTGTGCAAGCAGAGTTCAAAATCTTAAAAAGTTAGAAGAAGGTAGCACTGCTCAAATCTGCTTTGTTTAGCAGTTTTAAAACATATTTTCAGATTCTCTGCTGTGACATTTTGTTCAAAGATGAAATAGGATGACCAGACAACGCAGGTTTGTGTGACCTTTATATTTTGTTGCACACATTTCAGGGGCTCTTGAGATAAAGAGGACTCAAAACATTTCATAACAAAAGGGACCTAAATGAACAAGACTGACTGTGTAAAACATTATTTGTAGATACCTAAAACCAGGGATGTGCACAGACATTTTGGGGGGTGGGTGCTC
This sequence comes from Lutjanus argentimaculatus, assembly GCA_034769285.1. Taxonomy (NCBI): domain Eukaryota; kingdom Metazoa; phylum Chordata; class Actinopteri; order Lutjaniformes; family Lutjanidae; genus Lutjanus; species Lutjanus argentimaculatus. The sequence continues at coordinate 5,290,056 of JAWZSL010000027.1, forward strand.
AAGCGATAATATTTATTCCTAATTATTTCTAAAAAATAAAATTAAATACAGTAGCACAACTTCGACTTATTTACAAAATTATTGATTTCAGTACCCGCACAATCATGCAGATGTTGAATACTCAAAAGATTTTTACAAAATTATCAGTTTGCACAGAGATGACAGTTTTAGCATTCACTATTTCTACATTTATCACTGAAACAGGCAATGACAAAGAAAACTACGCCACATTGCACATGGTTTAGTGGTCTATAATATAAATAACCATTCAAAATCAGCAAATCTTTACACAAAATTGGAAATCACTGTTCTCTGAATAAATTCGATAATCAACCAAACAACCAATCTACCCTCAAAACTACAAAGCAAGTCTATATTCAGTTGCAACAATTTGCATTTCAACACACTTTCAATTGAGAACTGATGCCATTTAAATGTAGCATTTAAAAATCAAAACATAAAATTAGAAAAGAAATATGAAATTAATGTTTTGCAAAAGGACGCTTGTAGTCAGAAGCCAAAAGTGCAGGTGTTTGAACACCACCTGGGGTCTGCCTGTGCCTAAAACCAACACAGTGTCCTCCTGCTGCGTTGGTTTCCTCTGAGCTGCATTCACAGGATTCATGACCGATAATGAGATGCTCTCATATGATGAGTTGATCTGCAGAACATAAAAACAAAGATGCTGACAGAGGAAAACACACACACACACACACACACACACACACACACACACACACACACACACACAGATGTCAGTTTCTAGCCTTCAGCTTATGTTCTCACCTTCTACCTCTGTCATCAGCGGTGGAGGTCAGAGTTTTCTTCTTCTGCTTGTTGGCGAGTCAATGACTGTTGTTACCCATTAAGTCAGTAAATGTGATTCAGAAGTAAAATAAACAGTAAGACGTCAAGTGTTTTACCTCATCCACAGATTGAAGACAAGCAGAGGAACTGGGATCAGTGGTATAACTGTCAGTCTTACTACATTAATTATTGCCATTAATTTTCCTCGAGCTGAAGAGAGATGGACGTGAGTATACAAACTTTAAAACAACACAAAAGGAGACAGTGGATTGTATATGTTTTGCATAGGTGCAAAAAGTGCTTCTAATGCCTACAAACTTAAAAGTCATGCCCACCGTGAACAGTCAGAGTCTTTTCATGTGAGTTGATGATGTTGCTGTGGGTCTTGACAGCACAAGAGTAGTTTCCTGCATGCTGACTGCTGACTGGGTCTAGAACCAGGTGTTTGTGTTGGTTCTGGTGGCAGGGTCAGAGGTCGACTGTTCAGTACCAGATGTAGTTTGTGTTGTCAGTCAGAGGACAGCTGGTGCTGCAGGTCAGTGTGACTCTGTGACCCTCTGTCACCTCTGCAGAAGGAGTAAACTTCACTGTCAGACCTGAAAGATGGTTAGATTATTAGACATAAATTAAATATATATAATTTGAAATTTGAATCTTCTATGCAGTGTCAATTAAGTAAAGTGAACTGCTTTCACGCACACATTATAACTAAGAGTGCAGATCCCCGTTGGGAAACAGATGGTGAAGCACCTACTGCAATGCTACCACAACTGCCAGAAACAACCAGCAGAGATGTGTAAAGTTCTGACTCCTTGAGTCGTGCAAAGTGCAAAGTCTGGAGAAATTCTGTACGTTAGCAAGTAGTGTTTTGTAGGAAAAAAAAAAGACTATTTAGACTATTTTTGAAGCTGACTGCAGTGTATGTGACTGTGGCCGTTCAGCGGGCCAAGACCACCAAAACGTTGAAGGCTGGATATATGAACTGTGACTGTGCCTGGCCAAGAATACACGTAGCAACGCCCTGTAACTGTAACTGTGTTATTGTTTTTACACTTTGTTTTTTTGTACAAAAGAAATACATGAGATGCAGGATGCTAATTAGAGAGCTGCAGAGGTGCAGGTGGCAGATTTTGGTTAACATGGCTCTCGTGTTAGACAGAGCCAAAGAGTATGGGCTGAACATGGTGGGTAACAAATTCTATATTAAAATCTAAAAGTATTAGGGGTGTAACAATATACCGAACAACGTGATATTGCAATAAAAAGATGTCTCAATACCTTACTGTATTGTGAAAATATATACCATTGGTTTTGTTTTGCAGTTTGTACATACATACTGTAATTCAAGCATTCACTACCAAAGACAGTTCATTTTTGCATGCTTATATCATGGCTGCTACGTTTATTTTATATTAAAAGAAGGAGAGCAGAAGCAGTTAAAGTTAAAAGGTAGGGTTGCAAAGTATGTGCATTTCCCTCAACTGATAGATGAAAACGCTAACAATCGATTAATCATTAAAATACAAAATGCCTCCCTTTAAAAATAGTGTTCTCCCCTTATTTTCATTTTTATTCGTTTTTCTTATTCTTTCTTTTCAATTAGATTTTTTTAAATTCTTCAAATGTCTCTGCCAAACAAAAGAAAAGAGACACAGTTACTGCCATTTCTAAATTGTTGGTTGATATGGTTTTGTTTGGTTGAATTCTACATGGAAATTAATCTGCAATTAATATTTTAATTTTTCTTTATTTTTGGTATTGTTACATCCTTAAAATGTGATATTCTACATAATTACCTGTGACGACCAAAGTCACTGCAGGTGTATTAGACTGTTTTTGTTCTCCACCTTGTTGGAGTCTCAATCTGTATTCTGCTGAGTCGTTCTTCTTCAGGTTTTGGATCATCAGGATATGGAGGTTCTTCATGTTGTCGTGATACTCCACTCGACCTGCAGCCTCAATCAACTCTTCAGCTTCTTCCTTCGCACCTCTTTTTATTTTATACCATAATTTAGACTTTGGCTGCTGGTTGTCAGGATGAGAATATTCACTTGAAATGTTCACTGAGGAGCCTTGTAGAGCACAGATTCTCCTGCTGACATAATTCACACTCCAACACTTCTTATCCTCAAGACCTGAAATGTAGATGAAAAACTTTAATGTAGCCAAGTTGGTTCATGTTAAAGGGACATTTCACCCTAAAATGAAAAGTACATATTTTCACCCTGGCCCATAGTGCTATTTATCCATCTAGATGTCTTTGGTGTGAGTTGCAGAGTTTTGGAGATATCAGCTGTAGAGATGTTTGCCTTCTCTCAAATATAATGGAACTAAATGGCACTTGGCTTGTGTTGCTCAAAGCACTTAAAAAATACATTTAAAAAATTTAAAACCAATGTCTCTTTCCAAACATCATGACCCGGTCACTCAAGATAATCTTACTACTTGAAAGAAAGTAGTTCCAGTTGATTCTACTGCAGAAGGAAAGTAGTTCCCACGTCCCAAACCAAGTCCAATTTATTCCCATTATACTTGAGAGGCAGGCAGATATCTCTATGGTCAATATCTTCAAAACTCTGCAGCTCACACAACAAAAAATAAATAAATAAATAAATAAATAAATAAATAAATAAATGGCACTACACTACTACTTTAAAGCTCCAATATATTATTGATTGAGTTTTGATTTTGACAGAATGGATGAATATTAACTTGTTTTAATAAATAAAATGTTTTAATTTTTCCACAGTTTAATCCCAATGTAACTGCAGCATAACAGTCTGTCCTCAATAAAATATGAACTATCAAGGATACAAACAAATACTAATAATGCACTCTGAACAGATACAAATAAAGAAAAAAAAACATCTAAAGTTTTGCTGTAATTTTAAATGGACACAAATTGACACAAATGTTAAAATTACATACTTTGGTTTATACTCACAGACTTCAGCAGAGAGCAGATCCTTGTGGTCTTTCACAGCACAAGAGAATCTTTTATCGAGGAGCTTGAAACTGTATGATCATGAGTCTCAGTGTAGCTGTTTAATTGTCCGTTCTGGTACCACCTATAGGCGGTTTGGGAGCCAATCAGCAGACAGCTGGTGGTACAGCTCAGAGTGACATAGCCCTCTGGGGTGTCCTTTGAACATGTACTTCTATTAAAGAGATAGAAAAAAAAATACCAGTAAGAATTTCTTTTTTTTTTTTACCCACTTCATGGAAGCATGCTCTGAGTGTGTGTGGTTGTGACGTTACTGTCTGTGTCGCTGCATGCAGGACCTTAACATTGTGCAGAGCATGTGTGTGAATTTGATCATGCATCCCTACTAATAAATAAATTAAGTAAACTCACAAAATGTCACGAAAGGTGCAAATGTTAGCATGTCTGGCTAACTAAGACTAGCTTACTAGCTGCAGTAACTTTACCTCCAGACAAACTTGTTAGATATCACTGCATCTACATTTGTTCTTTGGGGGTTTGAGGAGGAGGATGTGGGCTGATGCAGAATCAAAGTGGGTCGACGACGATGCATCTCTCTCTGGCTCGCTCTCTCAGGTCTAAGCTGAGTTAGCTTAGCTCTTATCCCAGCTGTCTTCTGTGATCGTGGTCTGCCTGGATGACCTGTCTTCAAGTCTGCTGCACTAACCTAGTCCCTGCGTGTCCTTTTCCCACATCAATGAGTGTATTTCTGTCATCTATCATGTAGACATACCTGCCGTATTTCACCATCCGACCAATGTTTGCTGAGATGTAAGCTAGCTTTAGCCTCAGTTTTTCAGTATTGGACGTTAAAACCATGTGCACCGCTGTCAGGTGACTTTACACTTTCAGTGTTCTTGTTTTGAAACGTGTCAGATGGAAACATTAAAACATCACTTTTCAGCCGAGCCAAAGAGTAGGAGCTTACATCAGCCAGCTACACTCAAAAAATCTGCTTGTGAGTTATTATTTTAGCTGACAAATTCACTGTTGTCAGCCAGAAAAGAGAAGCTGCTTTTGCATGTGTCCTCTGAGACCTCGTGTTTCAACAATTACTCCCAATTTCGATGTTATATCTGCCGCCGTTATCACTGTCAACTGTATAAATGCAGTGCGAGAATGGAAAGTATGGCAGGCTTAGTAACAGTAACTAAGGAGGGTGGGGCTTAGTGAAGGGTCAATTGACAGTGTAGGACTCGTGGTCGCTTGTTATTGTCAGTTTACAATGTTGCATGCATCTTGCGCCTCTGCAGTGTTCCTGCAGCCTGCCTGAGCTTCCCCAAGTCTGGGGAGGAGGGGGCGAAGGGAAAAAATTTGCTTCAACCATAGACTGTATATTAAATAGGATTTCAACCTATTTAATATACAGTTTATGTCTTCAACTTGCTATTTTGACTGCTGTACTCATTTTGCTACAATTGCCACGTGTTGCTCCTTTAATCTTCAATCCATCAGATATGCTGGTGATGTGGTGCCACCTATTTGTTGAGTATGAACAAGTGGCCAGTTCTTACGTGCAGCTCCTTTACAGAAAGCAAAGCTATAATAATTTTTTCTTACTGATACTACTACTACCACTACTAATAATAAATGTGTGATCTGGCTCAGTGACATCTTGTAGAAAAGGCTCTAATCTGTAAGTAACCTGATTAACTCAGTGTGATTTTTGTTATGAATAGATATTATCACATTCTCACATTCTCACAGTGTTAAATGTGGGGTGAGGAGGTTTCAAGATGTGGTTTTGTGTTTGTAAATGCTTGTAGAGTGTGGAGGAAACTTAACCTGTTGGATATGTGATGGAGCAGGGCTCATCCTTTGATGTCTGCTTATCAGAACACATTCTCCCTTTAGCATAGGTCACATTAATGCAGGTTGATGTGACAGAATCTGGACAAAAAACAATGACATTCAGTATTTTTTTCTATTTGAGACCATAGTCATAGTCAAGTTTAGCCACTGGTTTTGTAAAATAAGAAATTAAACATTGTCACTCACCCACTGAGACTTCAGGGGCTCTGAGATCCTCGTAGCCTTTGACAGCACAGGCGTATGTGACTGCTTCATCACTGCTGACCAGCTGTTGGTACCAGGGAGACCAGTCCTGATAGAGAAACCTCTGTTCTTGTACCAGATGTAGGCTGCAGGCTTTTCAGTCAGAGGACAGCTGGTGCTACACATCAGTGTTACTGTCTGTCCCTCTGTGGTGGGAATCACCTTCACCTGCAGGTCTTAGAGGATGAGGGGTAAAATAAGACTTAATATACTTTAAGTCTATACTTTAAGTAATCCATTACTGACAGCCACTGTACCTGCAACATGGAGCTGAATTCCATAGAGCCAGCAAAGTGCTGCTTCATCAGGATTCTCTCTGCAGCAAAACACGTTTTCATCACTCTCTCTCAGATCTTTGATTGTTAGAGTGAAGTTACTCCCTTCTGACATGTTGTATGTTGCATGATTTCCATCTGCAGAGAGCTCCTTCTGAACAACATCGTACTTCTCCCAGTGAACAGTGTACCATTTGTTGTTTGAAGCGGGATGTCCAGCTGAGCAGGGCAGATCCACTGATGATCCTTTTAAGGCACAGATGCTGTTTGCTCGTCCCCAGAGACCTAACGTTTGGACAAATATATGGCGTTTCTATATTATTTTGCATTTCCTCCTGTTTATATTGGTTTTCTATTTATTTATTATTTATTGCTAGCTTTTTATTGATGCTTCTTTCTATTGTGCAATCCACTTTTCAGCTGTAACACTGGAAATTTCCTCACTGTAGGAGCAATAAAGGATTTTCTTAACTTATCATATCTTTATCAAATGAATTAATATGCATGAACATGTTTTGTCTTAGTTCATACTTAATTATAACAGATATTTTATATATCCTGTTTACAATGTATCATTAATAATATTAAGAGTATGAAAGTGGATATAAAGTGAACAGTTATAAATACCTGGGATGTAGAGGATGAAACCCATCAATGTAAATCTAACTTCTGTCAACATCATGGCTGTTTGTACTCACTCAGCTTCTAATCAGATCACTGATTGTATAAAGTTATTATTCCAAATTAAAACCTCAAAATCAACAGCAGTATATAAAGGCTGAAGAGGACAGCATGGGCTGTTGATCTGTGGAGGTGAACACAGCATGCAGCTCTGTACCTCACTTCCTTCCTCTTGAAGTCATTATTATTCTTAGTAAGTACAAAAGAATCGGACGGACGTTAATACAACATGAAGCAGTCTTAAACATCAATACGCGTTCACCCAAAAGGTGTTAAAGGGGTCAAAGTGTCCACACACAGAGAGGCATGAAGGTGTTGATGATTTAAGCGTTGTTCATGGACGGTTAAGTGGTAAAGGTGTGAAGACGAAACTGCAGACTTCACCTCCACTGAACTTTTCATTTGTTCATGTATCTCATGTGCATTATATTTCTATTGTTATTGAGCTATATGTGTTCCAATGATCAGTCCAGACATATTTATCATGCTCAGATGCACAAGAAAGTCTCTTGGACAGGGCGGAGTTTAGCTCAATTGGTACAGCGTCCGACCCATGTATGGAGGCTGTTAATCCTCTGCAGCGGCCGATGGTTCGACTCCCGCCTTCGGCCTTTGCTGCGTGTCTTCCCTCTCTCTCTGCCCCCTTTCCTGTCAACTCTCTGGCCATCCTATCAAATAAAGGCAAAAATGCCAAAAAAAAAAAAAAAAAAAAAACTTAAAAAAAAAAAAGAAAGTCTCTTGGACCCACTGCTTGACCACTTTATGATCAAAAGCAGATCAAAAGTTATTAAAAGATTTGGTCAGCGTTGAACGGTGTGGCTTGGCATTGAGTTTTTGATGTCTCGCCATGAAACATGACATTGCTATAACTTTGCTGTAAATGACACAATCTGCACCAAACTTTGTGTTTGATAAAGTCCCACCCTGAACACATCTGCATGACAATCAGGAGTCATAGTCATAGCGCCACACAGTGGAGACAGGAAGTGACATGAATTCCTTCCTGCAGCTGCAGCACGCCCCAACGGGCACATGGTGAGAGGGCCCATCCAATGGTGCTTGTGGTTTTAATTTGAATTTGTATTGTTAAACTTGAATAATTGCATTGAAAAAATTATGCAGAAGTGCCTTAGAGGAGCAATTGAAGTGAGTTGTTAGACTGTGACCTTCAGCACACAGCGGGGCAGTTTTAAGTCAAGTGTGAAGCGGTCGGATGAGAGTCAGCAACTCCAAGTCTGAGGCCACAGGTCTCCGCTTACTCCGGGTTGGGAGTGAGTTGCTGTCCCAAGAGAATAAGGTCAAGTATCTTGGAGTCTTGATCATGAGTGACGGGAAGATGGAGCGTGAAATCGATGGGCCTTCCACATTTATGGATTATTTGAAGTGGCTAATTATTGACTGACCCCAAACAGTTCTGCATCACTTTCTAATCAATGACTTGAGATCATAAATTGTAACTAAAAGGCGATTTATAGACCACAAATTAGGCATTTAAAGTACATGGACATTTCCTTCATATGGAAGAGCATCCAAACAGAAGTACGATTTTAAAAAATGTGTTAAGAGAGATGGTTTTGAGTTTTTCAAATGAAGGCAGTCATCTCTGCAACACTCTGCAACTCACGCCAAAACAATTCATGATTGTGATAAATGATTTGGGGGTGAACTGTCCCTTTAAGCTGTATCTGTTGATTTTACCTTTTATCACAATTTTGTTTTGGAAAATTAATTTAGAAATTACACAGTGCACGGGAATCTAGATTGGCAGTGATAAACATCGTTTTGAGTCGAAAGTATCTTTGAGAGCAGAGAGATCTGAAGCCGTACATGATCAATGATCTGACATTGGTTTGTGGAAAAAAAAAAAAGTGTGAGGAGGAAGCTGCAGGCGTAACCTCAGCAAGTGATGAGTATCAAATTAAGTTGCTTAGAAACACTGATTGCTTGTTACTTCCCAGCATGCATTGTATTTGTGTTAAAATTCTCCAGAAAGCCTTTTTTTCTGATTTGAGGAAATGGGTCACTGCTGAAAAATAATCACAACTTTATGTTATAATAATAATAAATAACTGGTGACTCTCTGTCAATATGACTCACAAGATTTTAGGTCAGCCTGGCAACTCAAGTTTGGTCTGTTGGAACTTAATGTTAAAGTGTGGTTCATCATTACTGTGTGGGCTCAAAGTTGTGAGTTCACAATGACAGCCACTAGAGGGAGACAACATACACTGTTAGACTGCATCAGGGCCAACATATGAGGTTAAATCCCATCAGAAGTGGAGCCACATCAGGTTGTGTGCTACATTTTTGTATTTTTTCTCACTGTAGCAGTTTCAGAAGTCCAGCCCCAGTTTATGTTTCTGATGTGATCACTATTGTTAATATGGGGCTATTCATGATGTTAACAGTTGATTATGCAATGGTATGCAATATATTAAAAGCATGGTAGACCAAAACAACTCAACTTCAACTTTATTTGACCCTGAAGGACAATTAGTTTTGCAGTAAGTCCTAGACATAAAATACAAAAAAACTTGCATAGGGTGGTAGTCCAAGATTGACTTTCCCAAACATAGACTTTAAAGCATGAATAAAGAGATCAATTTAGGGACATCACTAGTATAAATAAATAAATCTGATAAATATAGCATGGATATGTAAGTACAATTTAACATCGTAATCTAAACAACATAGTGAACATAATCTACCTGCTGCACAGATCCCTCGTACACCTGAGGTCCAGTGTCTTCAACACAATGCAACCATCACTGCTCAATGGGACACTGGACATAGACTTGAGACTGTGTGTCTTTGCAGCACAGGAGCCCCTCAGGGTACAGTGCTATCCCCCTTCCTCTTTTCCCCTGTACGCATCAGACTTCAGACACAGCATGAACTCCTGCCACCTCCAGAAGTTCTCCAGCCATCGCTGGATGTGTGTCAGAAGGGAAGGAACTGGAATACCAGGAGGTCACCACTGGCTTTGGGGACTGGTGTGAAGTCAGCTACCTCCACATCGATGCCAGCAAGACAAAGGAGATGGTAATAGAGTTCAACAGGAAGGTGACCCAGACTACACCAGTGATCATCCGGGGTTTGGACATTGAGATCGCGGGTGAATACAAGTACCTGGGTGTTCACCTGAACAATAAACTGGACTGGTCCAACAACATGGATGTCCTGTACAAAAAAGGCCAAAGTTGTCTCCACCTACTGAGGAAGATGAGGTCCTTTGGAGTGTGCAGGACACTGTTAGGAATGTTTTATGACACTGGTTTGCTGGTGCTGTGGAAGCACCAAGAGGGACAGAAAAACAGGGCCAGCTCTGCCCTGGACTGCCCTCTGGACTCTATAGAGGAGACTGAGGTGAGAGGAGGGTGTTAGCCAAGCTGACGTCAATCATGGACAACACTTCTCACCCTCTGCAGGAGATACGTGTCTAGAGTTTTTTTGGCAAGAGTTGCTGAGTTTTGGAGATATTGGCCAGAGAGTTGTTTGCCTTCTCTCCAGTATCATGGGACTAAAACAAAAACTTGAAAAACTCCAACAAGTGACAACCAGTCAACCAGTGTCTCATTCTAAACATCATGACCTGGTTATTCAAGATAATCCACAGACCTTGTTGTGAGCAGTTATATGTAGGAAGTAGAATCAGTAGAATGCACAGTAGAATCTTCTGAAACTACTTTTTTTTTTTTTTTAACTAGAAAGAAAGTAGTTCCTACATGAAACTGCTCACAACATGGTGTGTGGATTATCTTGAGTAATTGGGTCAGGAGTTTTGATTATGAATTTTAAAAAAAAAAGTTTGGTTTGTTTTCTTTTTTTGTTTGTTTGTTTGTTTGTTTTTTGGATCTTTGAGCAGCACAAGCAGAGTGCAAATTAGTTCCATTATACAGAAGAGAAGGCAGACATCTCTAAAGCCAATATCTCCCAGACTCTGCAACTCACACCAAAACTATCCAGATGAATAAACAGGACTACAGGCCATGGGAAATTTTTGATTTTGGGGTGAACCGCCCCTTTAAATAAACAGAGTCAGAGACTTCAATCAACAAGTAGCATTCCATTTTTTTTTCCCTTTTTTTTCCTTTCATGTTGTCGTTGCTGGTTGACTTTACTTGGTGATGTTGTGATGTATGCTGAATTGCCTATTTGGGACAAATAAAGCTGAAAGCTGAAGTTGAAGCTGAAGTTAAAAATCAGGGCCATCCTGATCCCACTGGAAATGTGGGTTCATCGTGGATTCAAGGTGGATGTAGAGACATGTAGGGCTCAGGGGATGTATTTAATCATTATTTTATTCATTTCTTGCATATTAAAGTAACACAGATTGTGCCAAAACAGTATACGTTCTAGATTAGATGATTAACCAATAAACCAATATTTTATTTTTATTGGAATATAAAAAACCCTCCAAGCTGTTGTTGTGTAAAAAGACATAGTTAAGGGCCCGAGCACCAAACGGCGTGAGGATCCCACTGGATTTTGCTCAGATTATTATTATTATTACTATTTTATTTCTTCTTCTCCCTCCTCTTCAATGTGCTTATGAAACTGATCTGGATTTAAAGTTTTGAAAGACTGGCCCCAGGTGCAAGTAGCATTGTTGGCTAACTTTTTTTTTTTTCATTGGTATGTGAAGATGTTGTAGAGTTGTAAGATGAGAACATGGATTACTGCATTATTCATGTTTATTTCCATTTTATTTTTTCCCTCCCCTTCTGTACTTTCAATTTGTGCCACACAGCATAACATCAGATCCTAATGGTGGTGGGATAACACACACATCACCACACACACACACACACACACACACACACACACACACACACACAGCTCAGACTGTCGTGAGAGTCAACAGCTGGCGGAGGAAGTTGGATCTGTACTCTGGCATTTCTCTCTCTCTCTCTCCTCTGCAGCTCCTGTGTCTTTCCACCCCTCCCTCCTCTTCCTCCCTCCTCTCCCAGTCTCTTCCCTCCTCTCCGCCGCTGGAAGCTTCAGTTGACCAGCGTCGCAACTGGGCGATGCACCTCCAGGAGAGCCTCTCTACCTTTGTGCGGCGGATTTGACAGCAGCCTGCATCTTCACACCTGAATGACATTTAGTTCTTCAGGAAATCGGTGTCGGTAATTTCTTTAATAGCTCACGTCACTCTAATTTTGAGAGAAAACTCACAGGACAAGGTTTTCAGTTACATATCTGAAAACTGAACACTCGCAACTGGCTTTTTTTTTTTCCTCCCCTTTCTTGAACGATCCCCTGTGGGAGGATTTGATTTCATAATACCGATTTCCAGCCAGAGACAACTGATAACTTAATCGAAGATGATACGGGAAACGACGGACAAACTCGCTTGATTTTGGTAATTTGTGTTCTCAGTTTGTGTCTTTGGAGGCTCGAAAGCATCTTCAGACAGACTACAGGGAGCGGAGGAGGCTGTTTCACTGCTACACGCTGTTTTAAGGTAAATCATAACAACTTTTTCCAAACATAAATCTATTAAGCCCTTGATGTTCCTCTGTTACATGTCTGTGCTGCTCGTTAGCAGTTTTTATTGGGCATTTTACCTGGCATGACATGACTAGACCAAATATTCGTGATTAAATATTTATATTGGAGTTAAAGGGACAGTTCAACCCAAAATCAAAAATACACATCTCCCCCTGACTTGCAGTGCTATTTATCCATCTAGATTTTCTTGGTGTGAGTTTAGGAGATACTGGCATAGAGATGGCTGCTTTCTCTCCAATATAATGGATCTAAATGGCACCAAAAGCATCAGAGCATGAAAAGATAGTAGAAAGCAGAAAGAAAGTTGTTCTAATAGATTCTAAAGTAGTTCTAGTAAATTCTACAGCAGAAAGAAAGTAGTTCCAATAGATTCTCAAGTAGTTCTGGTACAGCTGAAAGAAAGTAGTTCCAGTAGATTCTAAAGTAGTTCTGAAATAGTAGTTCATGAAAAATGGGAGCAAAAACAAAAGTTTAGCATTTACATTTTTGTAGAGTGTACGTAGGCCTAAAACAGCAGTCTTACAGTATTGTAAACATGGTGTGTTAATATGTGTGTGATGTGCAGAAGCCTGTAATCAGTGTAAGAACTGAGTGCACGTCCACTGAGAGTTAATGAATGTAAAGCCTGTAGTTATAAACACTTTTTGGTGTCAATGACACTTATTTGAACTTGGCACAAATGAACTGGAGAGTTATTTACCCCTTGTAGCTTTGAATCGCTTCAAACGACATTTCAAAACAATCGGTGTAACATTATCTCCTGGTTTGCAGCTCTTTGCTGACATGGAGCTCATCATGGGTCTATCATGGGTCCTTAGTCATTTTTCTTATAAACATGGTATAAATCCAAGAAAATAGACATTTTTTTCTGATTTGTCTTGTCTTGGCTCAGAAGAGCGCATGTGTTTCATTAATATTATGTAAATCATTAAAGAAAATGGATCAGCAATAATTTGGCTAACTTAATTATTTCCATGATTTTTTCAAATAAAATAAAAATGTTTTTGGTTCCAGCCACTCAAATCTGAATGAAGTAAACTGAATATATTTGAGTTTTGGATAAAAAATGACAAAAACAAGAGATCTGAAAACTTCACTTTGCACTTTGGGCAATTTATTTTCTGACATTTTATGGACAAACTGATTAATAAAGAAAATAATCTGCTGGTCAATGGATAATAAAAAAAATCACTAGTTGCATCCCTCATTACATTGTCCCCTTTCTCTAAATCATCTCAGATATGGAGCTCCTCAGGGTTTTACTCTGGGGCCTCTGTTGTACTCCTGCTTGATGAAAACACAATGTTAATTTTTAGTGATATGTTCATGGTACAAACACAAACATGCACAAAATATTTGCAGACCCAATTAAAAATTAAACTCATATACATGTTTTGCACTGCCTTTGCACTGTTCTTTAGGTATTAGGATATGTCTGTGCCATTAATTGACAGTATGTCAATATTAGGACAGCAACTAACGATTTTTTTCATTATCAATTAATCTGTTGATTATTTTCTCGATTAACTGATTAGTGGTTTGGTCCATAAAATGTCAGAAAATGGTGAAAAAAAGTTGATCACTGTTTTCCAAAACCCTAAGGTGACGTTCTCAAATGTCAAAAAACAAAGATATTTAGTTATTTTATTGTCAAAAAACTTCGGATAAGCGGCTAAAGATGGCTAGATTGATGGTCACAAGAGGACCGACAGAAAATATTTACATTTGAGAAGCTGGAATAAGAGTAATAAGGTAATTTATTATCAGTATACAACACAGGGTTGCAGCTGTAGACCCTTCAAATATAACATATATACTGATAATTTAAACTGAATAGAATAGGATGAAATATATGTTAAAATAAATATACATATACACATATACATGTAAGAAATACTTACATAGTATTTATTTTTTAAATTTGCGTCAGGTTGAATGTGAACAGCAGGAATAAAACAGTGATGATGATACAGTGACATCTTCACATTAACAGTTTGACATCTGGGAAACATTGTCCATCAACTTTGACTGCGTTTGTGCACAAAGCATCATCACCTCCCATCGTCCTGCCAGAGTTTTGCGTGTTGCGTCCTGTGAGCTCAGAAGTGGTCTGCCCGTCGAGTGCTTGATCCGGGATGTTGTGGAGCCGGTCTTTGTAAGATGTGGGCACAACAGCCTTTGATTTCCCGTTGTTTGTCCAGCCTGAGTCCCGCTTTTTTCATTTTCCTGACTGGACATCAGCCAGGGTTAGTGTTCGGCTGATCTTGGCTGGTGTTAAAGCAAGGTGAACTGAATTTGTAACTTTAAAAGTGTTACGTTGACGTGGAGACAAACACACACTCCTGCGTACACCCCCTCTGTAAAAACTCCCAACTGAAACAGGGTGGAGACAAGACTTTTACTTCCCCGTTTCTTCCTCCCAGCAGTTTGGTTCATCAAATCCCACAAGTCCTCCACCCCCGTGACACCACTGCAGATCACGATCATGACTCCTCATCCTCCCTAAAGGATGAGTGCGCCTCCCCGTTAGAGAAACTCCCTAACTCTAGTTGCAGTGATTTTCATGCTTTTACATAAACTGACACTCTAACGGGGTCCCAAGAGGCAGGGCAGGTTTAGGGAGTGACGTG